>KZ309301.1:29851-43596 GCA_000376725.2 Ladona fulva | reverse complement strand
GCATTCTATTGGCTATTGGAAGGAGGGAGCTGAGTGAAACACTTTGTCGGCGCCTTCTTAAATCGTTGTGAAACGCGTTGAAGGCTTTTATATCATTGTTATTAACATAAAATCTTTTAAAAAATTATTGCTGCTTTTTACTATGTTAGCAGTATAGTGCTAAAAAAGATTAAAAGTTGGATTTCCTCAATTAGGCCTGAGTATTACGATTAATTTACTCTTCTCCAGACTTATCGGGTAAAATTACTTTTGCTGCCTCAATTATCCTCTAAAAAAATATGACACCATTGTATAATTGAAAATAACCATTTAATTATGTTTTATGCTCTTCATATCTGTAGGAAGAACTTTTCTGTTAGAAATAATCTATGGAAACTTTTAAAATATAAGATTACTAATAGGAAGCTCACTACCATGAATTAAGTTAAAATATGAACAAAAACTCACAGACAGTTGAAGAAGATAAATAATAATGTGGAATAAGAAGGCAATCAACTGCATTTTATCTCATTAATTTTGACAAGGAAATTGAAAGAGAAATAGTCTGCCACAGCCAGGAATCAAACCCGGGTCCCCCACTTTCTGGGCGGGTGCTCTGTCCTCTAAGCTACCACAACAGAACGATCCCTCCTTCAATTTCTTGGGCTATGTTGGGATTCTGTGTACTAAATTCTGTCTAAATTTGTTGTGGGCCTCTTATGCGCTTCTTATCCCGATGTTATAAATGTAGGGCTGGCATTACATTTAAGTAGGTCCTAAGATAAAGGTATTTTAGTAGGACCCTATGAGTTCGCATATTTTAATCAATTAAATTAAATAATGTAGGTAGAAATTAAATCAATTAATATAGGTAGTTTTGTATGCATTTAAAATTAATTGAAAAATTCGTATTTATAGCCACTGTCATCAGAATTCGATGAGCAATGTGACAATACCTCATTCGCTCTATTGTTTACTGTAAATTTCAGAACATTAAAATTTTTATTTCATTGACACCAAAGAGGAGGAAGTTAATTTTAAACTCATATTTATCCTCCTAATATATTCAGAAAAATCAATCCTACTTCATTTTTTCTAAATTATTTATAACTAGATAGTAGAATCTGTAAAGTGCAATTGATTTTTAATTTTGATAATTATCATATGAATCAAAATCATTTCTCAAAAGTGCAGACCATGCTTCAGGATTTCATACCACACATTTACTTAAAAATTGTTATTCCTGTGATACGTGGCCGTTGTTGTTCAATGGTACGGACGAGGCTAAGCCATGAATTTATGTTACTTTACCAAGTGTGATGATTGGATTCACGCAAACTCTGAGAAAGAATGATATATGTATGGACTCCTATTTTACATAATTATAAAGGCAAATAATTGCCCTTGTGATTGATGTATAACATGTTCCATTATAACAGTGGATCTTTGTACATGCCCCTTCAACCATGGTGGTAAGATTTATGTAGAAGTAGGTGTATTTTTGAAGGAAAAAGCGAATATGGTTGGAAATAGGCTTGGAATATAAAACTGTAAAGGCTCTAACAGATGGCTGGATGGGTTTACAAAACAATGCAGACTTAAAAGTCTTTGTGGTGATAGTGCCAGAGTGGATGAAGGAACAGTTGATCATAGAAAGAGAGTGACATTAGTAAGGTATTTTGAAAGCTATAAGGTGAATGATGTTTTCAATACAGATGTAGCTTTTTTTTCCAACCCTCTCTCACCAAAAACTTTTGAGGATAGAGCATTCAAGTGCCATAGTGGTAGAAGATGTAAAGATAGGATAAAAGCATTTGTGTGTGCAAATTAAGATGGTAATGAAAAGTCAACAATGCTAATCACAGGCAACTTTGAAATTAAATCAATTAATATAGGTAGTTTTGTATACATTTAAAATTAGTTGAAAAATTCATATTTTTAGCTACTGTCATCAGAATTTGATGAGCAATGTGACAATACCTCATTCGCTCTATTGTTTACTGTAAATTTCAGAACATTAAAATTTTTATTTCATTGACACCAAAGAGGAGGAAGTTAATTTTAAACTCATATTTATCCTCCTAATATATTCAGAAAAATCAATCCTACTTCATTTTTTCTAAATTATTTATAACTAGATAGTAGAATCTGTAAAGTGCAATTGATTTTTAATTTTGATAATTATCATATGAATCAAAATCATTTCTCAAAAGTGCAGACCATGCTTCAGGATTTCATACCACACATTTACTTAAAAATTGTTATTCCTGTGATACGTGGCCGTTGTTGTTCAATGGTACGGACGAGGCTAAGCCATGAATTTATGTTACTTTACCAAGTGTGATGATTGGATTCACGCAAACTCTGAGAAAGAATGATATATGTATGGACTCCTATTTTACATAATTATAAAGGCAAATAATTGCCCTTGTGATTGATGTATAAATGTTCCATTATAACAGCGGATCTTTGTAAGGGAACATGTCGAATCTGAGGTCTATACATTTTTGGTCCAACAGTGATTCAAAGTGGAAATTTTCTTTCCCCCCTTTCAGTCTTGAGCAGAAGCTGGAGGCAGAGGCTCAGATGCAGGATCTTGTGAGCGACGCTCCTCTCTTTGTGAGAAGGAAAGCTAGATATAATACGAAATCGTAAGAACCAATTTTAAACCACTAAATTCATGCATTCTGGCATCGGTGCTGGTGTAATAATATTCTGCAACGTTAATGCCAATAAACCATGGATACTAATAAACGATTGTAATATTAATAACATAAAAAAATCCATGCTAACACTGCAAGCGGAGCTAGGACTTGGAGTATCTCCTCCATGTTTTTCCTCTCTCTATCTCTTCTCAAGGCTCGCTTGCCTGAAGCTCACTGCCTCTGCATCCAAGGTGGTAAGATTTATGTGGAACTGGGTGTACTACACATAAAAACTGTTAACTCTCAAATGAATAAGTCAGAGGAACCATCATGTATGAAAAATTTCAATAATGACATTTTGTATTTTACAATATCAAAAAACAACAGAAATTTTAACAAAAAATTAATTAGTGGAAAAAATACGCATTTTATTTTTACAGTTGTATAATGTAGTTGATGTAACTAGTTTCCAATTAACCAAGCCTTGTGTTTTCCCCAATTTTCTTCATCATTGGTTCCAGTCTCACAGGTCTAGAATAGCCATCATTTTGTTTTCAACATTTTAAAAATCTCTTCACTGTGATAATGTATAGATAACATGCATTTCAAAAATTTCTTCTATGATAAATGCATTGATAATGTGCATTTCAAAATTGTTATTATGTTGACGAGAATGTACTGTAATATTTATGATAATTACTCTTGTATTTTGAATGGAATTATTTGATTACTTTTACATTTACAATATGTTTGTTGAAATAAAATTTCCCTAGTACGTGAGTATATACTCCGTGACGAGTGTTGTTTAGTCATTTGTTTCAGAGTTAAATATTCAAGATATTCAATGAAATGTGATTTTTCGCTGTATATCACGCACTATTATTTTTATAATTTTTCTCTCAGATAAGATAAGATAACTCACGGGTTATCTACCAGAAAATATGTTAATTTAAAACTTGTAAGGAATGCACACCTAGAACAGGTAGAGCTCAACAATGGCATTTTCAGTTCACCAAAATCACCTCCTATCATTATTATTAACAAAATATTAGAAAGATACAATAATCTAATAGAATACTAGTAGTAGAAGTAGTAATTTTAAAAGTGTTTCNACCACATAAGGTCTTCTTTAAAGAGATGCTAGGAGGGATAACCTAGGAACATGACACTCTGCTCCCTAAAACCCTCTTTGCTCTCTTCTGCAAATTTCTTCTTCATTTATTCTTGTTTTTCCAGCTGGAAACAAAATCATATCATTCCAAAACCTTCTGTTCCTTCATTGATGGCAAGCAGCAAAGCTTTTTCAAACTGTTCATAGCTTTCATAATCTGGCAGACACAACTGGTTGAAACTGAAAAAAATTAAGAATTAGACAAATTATTGTCAATATATTAAAATTGTTTCAAAACAATATTTTGACTAAGCTTGTGAGTATAAATTAAGAGTTATGTATAGTTAAAATATTAAATTGAATCAAATTGAAATAAAATAAATTAAGAGTGGTAAGACTCGTAAAATAACTATTGACTATAAATACCAATCATCGAGTACCTAGGTAGGGTGTTGTCCATTTAATTGTCCACAAAAATTTAATTGTCCCACAATTTAATTCAATTGTCCACAAAAGTGAAAATATTAAATTCATGCACAATTTCAGGTTTTTAAGGCTAAATTTATAAAAATTTCCAGATTATAGTATTGAGGTTTTTATATGAGCCAAAGTGATGTTTTTCAAGATTTATGAAGAATACTAGCCACACAGCACAGCATATGGGTGGATATGTATGAACAAGAGTTGCACAAGGTATATGGTATACAGAAGGTTAGAACATGCCATTATAAACATTATCGATTATTACTTATCTCCATTTTTTGTGCAAAAATCAGCTAAAACGTTAAGAGGGAAAACAAAATGTAAATGAAAGTGGGCTTGAAATTAAATGGGAATTCTGAGCAACAAAAATTCGATCTAGTTTTATGTGGTGTAATGCACAAAAGGCACATTACACACAGCCTTTAAAAGTAGACTTAATAAATTTTGCACTGAGATTAATAAGTTACAGTACTAAGATTAAACAAATCAACAAAACAAATATATTAATTGGTAACACCAAAAAGGTTACAAAGCCAGAAAGAGAAATTAAAGTTTGAAAGGAACTGAAATTAATAGGGCTATACACAACATCCTCAAAAATATGCATAAATTACTTTAAATTATTAAAAGCCTAAGGCTTAAATGTCAGCAAAGTTGCTATAATCATGAATATAATTAATTAATATAAAAGTATATCCTAACACAATAAAAACAGATGTTTTTAGACCTATTATACAGTACAAACGTTACAGTAATTAACATTAGTTAAGAAAACAAACATTTTAATAATGGGAACACATCCTGTTAGGGCAACAAAGTTAGTTAACTAATGAAGAAAAGAATAACAATGAAAAACTTAAATTACTAGGTCTATATTTGTATCAGCCCTTAAAATAGTTAAGAAATACCAAAGGCATAAATTTGAATGGCTGATGATGTAAAACAACTTTGGTATCGTTTATTTGTTTTACATCATGTAAACACGGCTTAGTATTTGCGATCTTGAATTTAAATGCTTGCTGAAGGCAACTGAACAGAAATGATGGTCAAATACAATTAGGTATAATAATAGTTATGGGAATGTATAAAAATGGAACATATTGCACGTCTGAATTTAAGGTTTACATCCAAATGTTCCACAAACTGATAGAACATATTTACTGCATGTAAGCAATAGACAAATTTTAGGCTGCGAAATGTGACAGAGAAATAAATGGAATGAATGAATGCCTGATTTTGCCACAAAAGCGAAAAGTGCTCACGTGAAAGCATTTAGGAAAGCATGGTGCTGAAACAAGGCCACGACTACTACACAATAGAACATGATTGGATTATCTGTCGCTTTCCATTATCCATTTGGTTTTCCCCTTTGTATTTGTAACCAATACTTTATAACTGTAAGAAGACACTGGGAGAAGTAACAGTTACACAGGCTCAAAAATATCATGTACAAGCACTGGTTTAAGTATCGTTTTAATTATTGCTGTAGGTATTTATTTGAGTATTGTATCGGTGCCTTAGTCAATGCATTATAAAAGAGAACAAAGTGCACTTGATGTGATGCTGACGGCGTCCAATAATTACATTTGATCAGTAAACATCTCTGATCTGCACAGTGCTGACAAACACAATGAGCTAAACTAAGCTATTGTCTTTGATTTACTTATTTATTCATACCCACGGTAAGTCAATTACACCATGTACAGTTATAAAAAACAGATATATCTTAAAGTCATTGTTCTAGATTTTATTTATAAAACAAGGATTATTTTGTCTTGAAATGATAATTTTTTAAATTCCCGAATCAAACCAGGAATTCCTGAATGTTCTACGAAATTTTCCTGGTACCAAAAATTGATGAATAATTCCAAATTTTCCCGATCTGTGGACACCCTGTATTCAATTCCTATTAAAAATATCTTTGGAAACTGAATTTAATAAAGCAAGTCATTAGCAATGCCTAATGGATAACCATTTAAAATAATTGGAATAAGATGTCATCGCATTTAAAAGTACTATCAATTATGGGGAAAAATAAGAGTCAAACCTTGTACTTGCTGCTATTGAGCTTCCATACAAATGTGGTTGGAAAAAGTCCAATTCTTTCACCAACCATACCTTTCCACCAGTTTTCACCTTCGGGATTCAAACCAACAATTATTTCCCCTGAAAGAAAGGAGAGAATATTGTTAAAGCATTGCAGCCATTATCACACATTTTCAGGGAAATATATATATTATAAAATTAGTTACTACCAACTGTTCAATTATACTAAGAATCTTAGGATGACAATTGATTTTGTAAGTATACACAATGTCATCATATTAAGTTAATAAAATAAAGAGTATTAGAGGAATTCTAAAACTATGCATTATGATCCAAAACTTAGTTTCATATATTTGCTGTTTAGTAGGAATCTGCCAACCATGATTTTATGAACTGTGGTAGTTTACAGGAATTTATTGGAGGGAATGCTTCAAAAAATAATAACAAGATTTAGACCCATTTACTGAAGACACAGATGTCAGAAAAATAAAATCGATATCTACAACCCTATAACCTAATATATACACTGTATTTGGCAGCATATAAGATAAACCCTCACTTAAGGGCAAACTCAAGGAAGAAGGTTTTGAAAGTCAGTGCAAAAGCAGAGCTCCACAAATTATAGCTCCTATTAATTGTACATTTCATAAAAGCCAAATAGATCAATAACTCACTAACTTGTGGTGGTTGAACCTTCACATAAGATCAATGGTAATTTTTTGAGTCATAATTTTGGAGAAAAGGTGCATCTTATATGCTGTCAAATTCAGTAACATACTACACCCATCCAGTGCTTTATAGAGAACTACCACAAAATCTAATAAAAAGTATAACGTAGTCAGTATTGAAACAATAGCTCATATTTAAATCATTATAAACAAGAATAAAATGATAAAAATGATGCTATCAATATTTCCGATAGATATTGACAAAAAATAGCTGAACTAGTTGCAATCTGAACAACAATTTTCAGTTTCCTCCCTTTTACAGTCAGAATGGAGTTTGAAATGTTGCACTGCAATCAAAAACCAATAATTCCCAATAAAAACCCTGAATCACATCAGGAGACTAACAAATGTGCAATATTTACAAGTTAACAAAGTATTCAAATATAAAGTAAATCCAATAAAAAATAATAAATAGGAAAAAATGTTCCACAATTCAGCAAGCTATACTATATGTAATGCAATAGAGGCATTCTGCCAAATACTATTACACAAAAACACAGGTGAAGTCTCATACCCACCCCTAGCAAAAGAGAGATCCCCAGCCTGCTGTGGAAGAAAGTCAGCTAAGCTGGCGAATAATTCTTGATTTTCCCCTATGATGGGTATTTCAATCTCCATTATATAATTAGTGGGAATAAGACCTTCTTTTCCAGCTGAATACCCATAACACCAGTGCATGTCTTTTATTTTAGTAATCTGCAATGAAATCATGTAATTCAATTTTCTTCATTAATTGAAAAAAATATTTTGGACATAAAGAACTTCAACAAGCATCCAACTTTAAATATAATTAATTGATCTACTTCATCTCACTTTCTTTTTGTACACTATGAAGGATACAAGTGCTTTTCGAATTGTTAAACTATTAGTTGAAAAAAAACTAATCACAAACTCAAATTATCTCTTGAAAGATGATGATGCATACTACAAATTAATATGGAATAGAACAGGCAGGAAGATATGCAGAAATCTACTACTTATAATAAAAAGATAATTCAGCTAAATGCATCCTGCAAAAAAATTTACAATTACTACATTACCCAAAAACGTCTAAATCTACTTCTTGATTAGAGCAATAGGAGTTTATCATCTTCCCAATCTTGGAAAAATAATCACACATGCATAACTAATACTGTCACTCCCAACCAGCAAAGATTCTAGATTAGACAACTACATTTTAACAGTTCTGAGAAAGCACTACCAACATAGTTAAGAATTAGAGCTGTCATTGCTGGACCATTTTGGTAACTTTAACATTCTCCGCGTACACATTTCACGTCGGCAGCTAATTTTAGCTTCACATTTGCGAAGTAGCAAAGCTAAAATTGAAGAGTTATATTGTAATAGCAGAGAGCATCTTACTGGCATACAAAAAACCAAAAAAAACAAAAGAAATTACAGTTTTATCATAACCTAGTAATGCAGTCATAACAAAAATATCTAAAATTTGGATTGTATTGCAATTGCAGAAATCTAGAGATACCTGTGAATATTGGATTGCAGATACTAACATACCTGCACTATGTCCCCCTCATTTAGGAACAATTCTCCTTCGCTGGTGGTCAGGAAATCTCTCACAGCTTTACCTATTGTTCCTTCCTCCATTATTTAAATTGAGACTAAAAATAGTGTTTTTGAGTAAATTAGTTATCGGAGAAAAATATTATAATTCGATTATCAACTTGTTATAAATTACATGGATACTGTTGATGCGAATATCGATGAAAAATTTCCATCCATTCTCATTTTGATCTATCAGTCACGATCAAGTATTCGTTTATCAGTCCAAGAGATTAATAACGAATATGAAAGCGCTTCCGCGATATTCCCGATACACTCTTTCATCACACATTTTTCAGCTACTTCACCTCCCCAAAAGTACTGTGTTCAATTGTTCAACAATAAATGACAGAACGCCATACTAATTTCTGATATTGTTATTTAAGAAATTGGCTCATTCACATTCTTCAAAAACTTAACATTATCGGTTTATATGACGAATAACTGGTTCATAGTATCACCCAGACTTTAAAAATATCACCCACCCATTTTGAGCAGTAACAGAAAATTACTAATAAAAAAACACGATGCAATGAAATATAACAATGATGTGCATATCCTTTGAATGAAACATAATTACCATCTAATTACGTACAGCCAAATATAGAGCAAGTAAGAGGAATACTTACTTAGCAGTCGTAGCAGCATGACATAAGACGTCCAATGTCAATGGAATGCGGTTAGAAGTCTCCAAAATATATCTATCAACTCTGCTTTTGTAGGAATGACATACTGTTTACGGTTGACAGTTTTCAAATGCCAAACTTTGATATGTCTGCATTACAAGTCCACGAATTCATGAACCTTAGCGGTATCTCATACCAGTAGAAAGATGTTTCCATATTAAGTGAAGCAGGAATTACGTTCGCATCAGTTTGCACGGCTCTCCGCCATGATGAACAGTCCAGCAGGAGTTTAAAAAATTCTCTTCATAAGCTCGGACGTTAAAGTAGGATTTTACTATGTAATTTGGGTCCAAATATTACTACTACGCTACAAATGTCATACTTGCAAGTACTCATCGATGTTGAAACAAAATAATTATGTAACAATTACTCTTCAACGCTTACAATGTTATCCGGTGTTTCCTAGTTTCCGACTCGGGAGCGTCAAAATATACGGCAATCATTTATGATAAACGATGTTTACATTCATTTGAAGTCATTTTTGTCGCTGAGACAATTGAATTTTGTGACTTGTCAGTCTGCAAGTAATAATTTCGTCTGACCTCTTCATTTTTGCTTTGCACAGCATTTCCAAAAATCAACCATTCTACGTGAAACACAAGTCATAAAATTCATATTAAATCCATTCACATGAAAAGTAATTAACATGTGAAATTATTTCATACCAGATGATGTGAGTCACTATTTAAGGAAAGTAACTCATACTTGTCGAAAACTTAAATCTTCGACATTATTCAGACGACTATAAACTCCTCGGGAGATACTTAACTGTTTTAATTAAAAGAATACTTCAAGAAGCAGGATAATATTTTCCATCCTTAGAGAGTAATCAAACTGTTAACTTAGATGATTGAAGGAATTATTTTCTGTTTCTGCAATTTACATGGAAGAATTGAGGGAAAATACACAATGATACAAACTCAGTCTCATCGATGATGACTCATTTGCTACTCAATCAATTTAACTTAATAAAGTCAACATTATTTTTAGCAGTGATTGAAGCGTCGTCATATGACTATTTATACAAACATACAGCTAATGGGAGATATTTGTGAATTGCATTACCATACTATGTCAAAGCAAATCACCGCGGTTTAACTTTAGAAAAAAGTTTTCGATACATCGATCTAATGTAAATATTTTTATCGATCATTTGTTCCGTTGAGCGTTTAATACGTTAAGTACCTTTGCTCACTTCAGTGTAGTGATGTCCGTGTAGGAAGCGTATTTTGGGCGATATTCCATAAGAAATTAAGAGTTAAAAACCCAAAGGACCTTCGCTTGCGAATTATTTTGCGTGTATAAAATGAATAAAGCTGGGAAAACTCTTAGAAGGTATTTAAGAACTTTTCATTTGGAAATTTTCATACGTCGTATTTGACATGACAACGAAAATTTCTCTTCTTAAAATATAATAATATTTTTTATAAATTTGGGTAAATAGGAGTAGCGTTCGTCTGAAAGCCATTAGTAGCGGACATAGTGATCTCAACATGGTTATATCAGAGTTAAAAGATGTACGGTCAACAGCTAAAGCTTTCATGATGGCTCAAAACACTGCAACACAGGACATGTTGAAATGGTCTATGAATTCCGAGAACAGAGCTTTTCAAGACGTTTTTGCCCAAATAAATGAATTGAACACATTATGGACGGAAGCTCAGAGAGATTTCACAGGTAAGTTTATATGTACTCGTTAATGCCAAAACAACTATTTATATTAATTTACACATTTATTGACCTTTTCTTAAGTACGTGTGAAAAAATTCATCACCATTATGCTTTATATTTACGTAAATGTTGTAAATAGTTACATGTGTGGCATTGTCAACAACTTAATTACGAATTCCGTATTTACTGCGAAGAAAATCTTGTTAAAGATGGTGTATTTCCATCGTCTTCTAATTATATAATGGAATTTACATCCCGCAATATCTTGAAAGTAAGAAACCTTTTCCAACTCTCATTGAAATGCGAAAGCTTTTTGTTCATTGAATGGTCAAGGACTTGGTTTGGTGGACTGTGTTGTTAAATTATTTCTTTAACTAGAGACAACCAGATCAAATTCAGCACAAATATTGTAAAAGAAGTCATCAGAAACATTACATGTTAGTATATGTTTCTTTTTATGAAACAAATATTTGTTCTGGAGAAGAATATTCCATCTTATCAGTGTAATGTCAATCAATTTCTTTTTTTATTTTCTTTACCATTATAAAAACCTTTCAATTAGTTTCCGTTTAAATATTATATTCAAAGAAACTGGCTTTATTGAAAGTTTGCCAGAATTTAGCATGAAAAGTACGTACAAAGTACTAAATAGTATGTAGTAATGCGCAAACATTTAACAGCTTTTCTTTGAATTTCATTTCGATTTCATAATGAAACAATAGTATGTATTTTTTTATCTCTAAAATACCTCTAGAACCCATTAAAGACAACCAATGAATATTTTTATTCCAGCATCAGTGAGATTATTTAATGAAATTTGTTATGGTAGTATAAAATCTAATTAGGATTATTTCCTCTTGTAGAGTGTATACATCATGAAATCACATAGGCTTCTCTTCTTCTGACCTTTAGATCATCTCAAAGAATTTATGTGTCAGTTTGAACTAATTTTGGAAGGAGAGAAACATGTGGACCAAGCCAGAAATCATCTTAATAGATGCGAAACCACAGAAATGAAAATAAGAAAAGAGCTGAAGAAAGCTACCAAGAAACCATTAGCTGAAGAAGTAAGAGAGCTAGAAATGAGAGTGGCTCAAGCTGAAAGAACTAGAGAGCATGCTCAACTTGAAGGTAATGTTTCTTCAATTGCAGCTTTAATCTTTAGTACAGTGGTATCAGTTTTATTATTCTTCAAATCCTGGATAATTTTTGATTAGGTAAACCTCAAGTTGAGTATAAAGAAAGGATTCTTGGGCTTCCATCCTGGTTAATTCTGGTGACATTGCTGTCACCAACATTTAAATGGTACACACTGTCATCATCTCAGCCCTGAGAAAATCCAAGAATCCTTTCTATATAGTTTTCACCTGGAAAGCTTAAAATCTTTTATCTCAAGATGAGTAATTTTTTGGGCTCCCAGATAGTGAATTGGGATTTCCTTTGGTAAGAGGAGTCTGGGATTCATTTCCCATCAGAAACATAACCTTAGCTGTTTTATTTTTATTCTATCGGGATTAACCAATTTACATTAGTATAAATTCAAAAATTGGAATCATTTAAAGGATAAAAATAAGGTCAGGAGAAATCTATGAAGTACAAGAGAAAGAACACAGGTGAAAAAATAAACTAAAATTTACATTATAATATCATAAAACAAGCTAAATGTTAATGTAATCATAATAACCCTTTTAGGGGATAACGCATTAACATTATAATGAATACAGTATTAAGAAACAGAGTAGGTAATGAAAATAAAGAGAAATTTATAAGAACATTAGAAACCTCATGGATAATAACATTCACAAAGAAATTTCTAGTGTAAGTATGCTTAACAATAGAAATCAGAACATTATTGGATTTACAATTTTAGAATATAATAGAGGGTATAGATTAAAGCAGAAAAAGTCTGTCATTTAGAAGCTCATTAGCAGCTCTCCCTGTTCATGCAATAGGTTTGTGGCACATATAACTAGTTTTATAAAATTCACTATAACACAAAAGATTAATTTTATTTATAAATTTCGTCGTAAAGCTTTCTTTCAAATGTTGTAAACAGTTGTGGAGAAAGGTACTAATTTTAATAACTTATAGCAAGATAAATGGTTATTTAGTAATTTATATAAAAATAAGAGATCTGAGTGCAATCGTCTAGAAGATAATGGCATCAAACCCAGTTCACTCATATTACAGAAGGAAATATCACTTGTATTATGGCCGTCCTTCCTTAAGGCCATTAGATACAAGGCCTGAATATCCGTTTGCAGGCTGTTGGCAATAACATCGCCATGATTGTATGCATATAGATAAAATATTTCTGTTTTCGCTATTCGATGCTTGAAGGATGTTGCTACACTTGCATACAAATTTTGTTAGGTTCATGCAAACCATAATGGAGAAATAAATTAGAGAACATGCATAAAAATCTATCCCTTTTGTTGTAGTGGTACTCGGCAATTAGAAGTGATACGAAAATCTCCTAGGACATTTTTTTAGCTTAATCCTTTATCTTCGAATCCAGGCACTTTCCAAGTACGTAAGTATCACACAATTTCCGTAATCGTGTAATTTGAGCAACATGTCCGGCGCATTGTGGAGCAATTAGATCGAAAGAGCTTCCGCGCTAGTGTACGTCGCCCCCTCCGCCTCCCTTCCCCAACTCTTGGTGGAGGGCTCTACCTCCCCTCACAACATGTCCTTCGAAAGGGATTAAGAAGAAAGGATCTTTTCTGAGGCTCTGAGAGCCTTCTTCGGAAGAAGAAAGCAGAGGCGGTCTTTGGAATATCGGCAAATGTTATGCAGCTCATTCTTCCGTATACCGGCACGCCTCCATATCCCG
>KZ309300.1:166756-185217 GCA_000376725.2 Ladona fulva | reverse complement strand
GTAGCTATGACCACTGTTTATCAATTTAATGATTTTCACTTTGTCCTCTAATGTGAGGGTTTAATGCTTTCGAGACGCCATCAATCACTTAACAGTCGGACCGGAACAGAAAGACGTAATTTAAGGTTGAAAAAACACGGCGAAAACTGAACGAAGGTACAGAAAATCGAAAGAACCGAGTTACATTGAGGGCGGTGGGGGTTCGTAAGAACGGAGAAGGACGGAAGGGGTTTCACGGTACCTCACAATATAACTTTGTGTATAAATCTCATTCACAAATTCAATCACTCGTCAGTCCCTCGGCTTCATCATCCCTCATCTCACTCGGTAAAGTCATCATTCGTGGCCCGTCATCGGACTCCGCACACAATTTTGTTTGTCCGAAGGTTTTGTTATAATTTTTAATTTGTTATAACTTAATATAGTCAAAATAAAAACTATCAAATAAATTCAATTCAAAATAAATTAAATTCAATTCAAACTGAACAAGTTATTTACCACAACATTATTGTTGCGGGTTTGCATAACTCCCCATGGACCGTCCGGATTACCGAGGGTTCCGGATTAGCGCGTGTCCGGATTACCGGGATTCTACTGCATATACGAGTAAAAGCAGCTTGCATACTGCAAGCTAAATGTCAGATAGTTTAACTATGGCATTACATACCACCTGCAACAGTCGGCCTTCCATACACCGAGTTCCATCCACCAGCTACAAAACCTAAACGAAATATTCAAAATACGTCCGTACGATTTGTCCTGGCATCGACCCTGGGTCTATGAGGACAAATATTCTTACAGCATACCATAGAAATCCCTATCTTCTATAGATGTAGCGAATTTCAACCTTCTACCTGACCGGAATATCCCGTAACGAATTTTTGAAAATTCGGTCATTCGAATGGTCCTGGGATCGAACCTGGGCCTTAAGGGCAAAAAGCTTTACGGCATACGATAGACAATCATCCATTCTAATAACACGGTGAATTGCAAGTTTCTATCTTAACGGAAAATACCCTAAATTAATTCATGAACGTCAGAATGAAAAACTGCCCTAGCATCGAACTAAGGACCCTCAGGGTAAAAACCTCTTGGTATACTATAGAGAACTTATCGCACACACAAAATTCGGTTAGGAGATTTAAAGGACATATATTCATTTAAAACTTCTTTCCGCTCACATTCCCAGGAATTACCGCAGAACATATTATGATCCCTTAGCATAATATTTCACGCTAGAGTTGATTGGTTTTTCTTTAAGAGCAGTTGCTAAGGAGTAATAAGCGGTGCATCAGGAGGAATTTGGATCACCTGCATCTGAACTCATTTCTGAAAGAATGAATTTATTACTTTCAAATTTGATCGCAGATCCCTTCGGTGTTCGCTTTCGATTAATTTACTAATTAATTACTTTCAAATTTTGTATCGATGAAAGTTAAGGCAACAATAAAGAAAAACACCCGAAAAAAATCTACACATTACCGAAAACGTTATCAGCACCGAATAATAAAATAATCACTAATAACATTTATGGAGTGGTTAACTTCCTGTTTCATTACTTTCAATACCTGAACCAACTTACGTAAAATTGCAAAGGTTAGTTCTAATAGAAATATTATTACTAAAGATCCATGTGAAATATCTGAGATAAGGTTTGCCATCACTTTTTGAAACAGTTTTCTGAGATTACATATCGGGCATATTTGTGATAATGTTGGCGACAGTAGGTCAGAAAATACGACTGCTCCATGCACATGTTCTCCTTCTGTTAGAGAATCAGCGAGNCTTCGCACCGCTTTTGAAGGAGCACTAAATCGTTTGATATAAAAATGCCGTCTTCTTCATTCGACAATTCTTCGCAAATCGCTTTACCTTTTGACCCAATTGGTCACTAAGAAAAGGTACGCTTTCCTTCGATCTCTCTTTGTTTAAAAAGACGCAATTGTTCCTGAAGTGGTTTTATTCTATTGTTGGGGTCCAATCGATCCCATTGGAGATGTGTGAGAGCGTCATCAGATAACGGAGCGTCGTTGGTCGTTGACTCCTCGTCCTTGGGCCACCCACCCACGCCGAGCCCCGATGCTGCTGCTTCTCTAACCGTTGCCATGTTCCGAGGAAATGGACGGATGAATGGCCAAACTCCATCTTTTGATTAATTCATAGAGAAATATTCGAAAGGTAGCACTTTCATGCTTTAAAATCCAAATGCATTACTAACGACTGTTGTAATAATCACCAATTAGTGTAATTTTATAGTTCTGATGCCAATGACTTCTTTGAAAAATACATGTGACGTTCCTTTCCCGTTTCTTTGCAATCCTTTTTAGTTATTTTAGAAATTTAATAATAAATAATGTTTGTACGCTCGATGTAAATAGAGGTTTATAATAATTAATTTGATAGAATTTCGCTTTGGATGGAAAAGAAAGAGTTTGTTCTGAAAAGTAAGGAAAGGGGATTTATGAGAGAAGAGAGATGAGAAAAGCAGTGTCAGATATTTGCAGCGATAGTCAGAAAAGAATATTAAATTGCCATCAGTAACTGCAGGATATGGATTTCTATCGAAAGCGTAAACATTTTACCCTGGTGGCCATAGGTTCGATGCTAAGGACGCATCAAATTTTGCGCATAAGATTTGGATGGATTGACTTTTAATTTTCTTTTCCGGAGCACTTACAACGAAATAGCTGAATGTTGGCATATAAATAGTATTCGATGATAATATAATGTGTAATAGTATTTGATAGTATGATATACATCATATTCGAGCTCCTAAATTGATCCTTGGTGCGATGCCAGGGCACGTTTTTTAATCCTCCATAACAAATATACAGGAAACTCGGATAATATTTTGGGTTACTTCTCGATACGATTTCTCCTTGAAATGAAATAAAGAATGGAGGATTCAATGAATTACAATGTGTATTGTAACACTTTCATAGTCTCCATCCATCTAAGACCGTGGACGACTCCTGAAAATTATCCTTTTTATTTCTTTTTAATTTCTTATGAATCCTTGTTTTTATATTCATTCATAATTCTTTATTTGTTTATAATTATTTTTTTATTAAAATCCCTTTCTTTGCTTCCTCACCCCGAATTCCTACCAAGTACGCCAGGATTTGCAAACATTTAACGTTTCTTTCCTTTCTTTCTAATATCGGCGCTCTCTGTAAGCTGGAAATTTTGAATTTCATGAGAAAGCTCCAAGCTTTTAACTCTGAATTTAATTCTTTAATCGAAATTCCTTCCTAATAAGTGGAGTGTGGCGTGCGCCAATAAATAGGGTCATTTCTGACGAGCCTCGCCGTGAATGATCTCCTTTAGCACGTAAGAAAATTCTTCTTCTTAACTCCTTCGCTATTCTGCCACGTGCGGAGCAGGCATATTTCTTCCAGGATGCCCTTACAGCCCTCACCGACCCTTTCCCCATCCCCTAAGCATACACCCCCCCTTTCTCTGCTTGCCAATGTTGCCGGAGGAGCTTTAAGTGCGTTCCTCCAAATAGTTCGCCTTTTCTCTAATAAACCACGCCATCAAGTGTTGCTTTAATTTTGGATACAACTGTTCATCGCGTGCGTTTTCGATCATTTATTTCAACATTTTCCGCTGAACGAAAAGAGTCAACGACTCAGCAATATGTTAGCGGGGAGGGTTATATATTCTTCCGTATAAAATTTACAGCAAATTGGGAAAATATTTCGAGGTACTTCCCGTTCTGGTTTCGTCTTGAAACCCTAGGGATTGTTGTCTGAGAAGATTCTGAGACGTAATTTGATTGGATGCCTCCTAAATGACCCTGAGTTTGTTGCTAAGACGGTTCAAATTTCGCCCCTTTAAAATGTACAGGGGATCTTTTTAATATTTTATGGGTGACTATCCAAAAAGCCAGATAGATGCAATTTTGCATGTGAAATACACTGGGGACTATGTTTCGTAATTTAGATTTACCACTTCTATTATAGTCCATAGTTCTATGCCAGGGCAGGTTAATATTCATGCATATGAAATGTAGAAGATACTCGAATCATATCCGTTCCCATCATCATTCCCTTTATGATATCGCCGTGAAAGGGATAGTAAATTGAGGCGCTTCTGTAATATTAAATATCTAAAATCTACTATAATGATTTTGGGTTCGAGCCTAGGTTAATTCGAATTTCGCCTAATTAGAATAACTGGGGCGGCGAAATATATTTTCATGCTGTATTTTCCGTAGAGCTAAATAGACGTAATGAGAAAAGGGTTTGTGACTATTTTTAATAGTCTACTTCCCAATTGCTACTTGGCTCGATACTAGGGCGCGTAAACGTTTCGTCCATTCGCAAACCATTGGAACTTCGGAATTCGTTTTTATGTACTTCCTGAAGTGACTTGAAACATGTGCGAAATGAGTGTTTGAAAAATTTATTACCATTAAGTTTGCGGTATGCAAGCATCTTTTATTCGTATTGGTATACACATCAGGAGAATCGCCTAGATGGTTTAGATATCAGTCAAAGAAAAAAGATTTCGTTATTATATCGGAAATACGTTGGGCATATCGTAAGCATATTTTAAGATAATATTGTAGAGGGTTATTGGGGCCGTATTCTCGTTTGCCGAATCATACAATTGTAGTTTGGGAAGTGAAAAATAGGAACGCGAAAGTTTGGAATCTAGAAAATGTATACATACGTAGAAATACGTAATCACCTATGTCACAACCCCAAAATATTGGCTGTAGATGCTAATTCTTCTCTCGTTACAATCCTAAGATTGATTTACAGCCGTTATATACCAAGTAGATGCTAATAAATGCTTTAATTGCTAACTTTGCTTAATATGTGCTGACCCTGGAAAAAAATGAAACTCAATTGCTACGTTTACTGCAATTACCAATTCAATTCTCCTTCTCTTGTCGTTTGCATCCGAGTGTCAGAAAATGCTCTTTTTGCATTCTTCATTTACATTCACTCAAATTGGCTCATTGCATAGATCATTCCAATGAAACGAATGAGCAATTAGGAAACCATGTTGGATTCGTTTCACATTTTTGATCAATTTCAGCGGTTAGTTCTTTTCGGAATATTATGCATTGTGTTGTCGCTGTCCAAAAAGCCATTCCATAGACTCCATGGATTGAATCGATCAATCACAGCTAATCGAAGTAACGATTGAGTCGCCCTAACAAGTAATGCAATGCCTTTTTTAAATTACGTCCATTTCCTTTAAGTACGTACTTTTTGGTTTCACGATTTTTTCTTATGCGTAAATAAAACAAGCGATAAAATAATTTAATTTATATTCTTATTTTCCGTGAAATGTTTTCCAGACGAAATCGCGGAAATTATTAATAAATATAACGAATTATGAAAAACTTTCTAAGCAAATTTAGTAAAAGTTAACATTGGTACGTGTGAAAGCTTGGCTACTAAAATATTTAACAGAACGCACTCGATTTTCCAGTGCGCCGCTTTAGTAGTAGAGTGCCGTTTTCATCATCCATTGAGCGCCACCAACGTCTTTAGGAAAGGAACACGGCTGTAGTGAGACATTAAAGTTGGAGGAAAGCTCCTAAAAACCATTTTTTGCGTTTTCTATCTCCTATTTAAACTTATTTTATTAGTAGAATTAAATTCAATATCGTTTACAATGGGATTTGAAAGGCTTTTTGGTATCAATTTTGCCTTTAATAATAAAATAAACTTATTTTACCGCGTTTTGTTATGCTTGTGCACGAGGATATACACGCGCCGTTTGTAGATGTTCACTGTCCGATCGCAATCTCTTTGATCGGAAGAGGACTTTTTAAGATCTTAACCGAAGATCCATCTGCGCGGCGTTTGATTTGCTGTGATGATCGCAACTGACGTGTGAGTCTGGGATGTCGAATGCGCTGGCTATCTTATCGTTGGATTTAAATCTCTCGAATCTTTGCATCTCTTGTTTGCCACAGTAAAGCAGCAACATTTGGAAAGCATTTCCGAAGGATGTTAATAATAATAATGACGTATCTTCAACCCTTTTAGAAATCTTATAGACATAATGCTCTAACACACACATACAGACTGCCGAAGAAGAAGGACGTGTTTCACGGAGATCCTAAGTTTTCTTAGTTTTGTGTAGTTCTTTTCACAGTTTCCAACTTTTATTTGTGCCAGTGGTGAAAAGCTTCATTTGCATAGTGTTTCCGCTGTCTGAGAGTTTAATTAATTAATCATTCTTAACCTGAGAATCACAGAGTGTGGGCGTGTTCACCTGAGCTGCCGAGTGGACCCCCAGTGTGACTGACAATCGGCCGTTGAGCCCTCATTTCCCGATGCTTTGCAGTTTTGCGGTTGAGTTAGCTGAGCTGTAGTTCCCAAGGAGTAGTGCTGAGTAGAAATAAGGCCTTCGTTGATAACTAGTCTCGATATAGTTGACGGTATTTCAGACCACGGCATAATAATGGCGGAAATGAAGGCAGTAACAGTTCAATCTCTCAAACCGCCGAGGCTGGAATGTGTGTTTGGCAAAGCAAAATTTTCGGAGTTCAAGGATTATATTATCGATAGTAGGGATGATTTTTGCCGCTTTGCGGGTATAAACACAATCGATGATAACTGGACTGAATTCCTCCGCTTAATAAAAGAAGGCTTAGTTAAATACGTTCCGACCAAAAGTATGCGTGAGCGTAAGCGGCCACAGAATCACGCAGCGTGGTGCGTGACTTTGGTGATTTTGGTGGCGATCAAATTTTTTGCTTGTATGTGCGTGAGACTCGTGGCGGTCAGTATTCCGTACAGCTTAACTAACGAAGAAGGAATTACCATTAATACGTCGCACAGTCGGATAGGATAGAAAATATCTGGCCAAATTTACCAAAGTGGTTTTTTTTTGAGTGAGGACTTCGAAACTTCGCGTGGCTACTCTTGAATAATTTCCGCATACAACTATGCTCATGCAATAGCATAGAGTTGAAGAATTTCGCGAAATATAAAAGACCGTCATTTTTCTCAAAACTTTGTTAGGTTTGACCCCCTGTATCATTGGGATGCGTACGTACTTAATAGTTGTTTGCAGAACTTATTCAACAGTAGCTACGCGAAGTTTCTAAGTCCTCACTCAAAAAAACCACTTTGGTAAATTTGGCCAGTTTTTTTTCGATTCTAGCCCCCTGTGCATCGTTTACCAATAATGCCAGCTGAGACTCACAAAATCGAGTCTTACGGAAACCGTGTTAATTGCTAACTATGAAATTGGACGTTTCGAGAAAACCCATTATACGTAGGACCAGCAATTATACGTTTCATTATTTCTCCACTCAATTATGTTAAAGAGATAGGCCGGTAATTCGCTAGATCCTGCTTAACGCCGCTTTTAAATGTTGGAGTGACGTTCGCAATTTCCGATCATTCGCGACTTAACCTTCACTCATCGACTTATAAAATATTACTTTGAGAAGGTGCTACATTTTCCGCAACCTCCATAAATACCCGAGCTGGTATGTCTTCATGACCAGGAGCTTTATTTGGTTTAATCTATCGGAATAGATTAATGATGCCGTCTTCCCTGAAGATGATATTCGACATCGCTTCAGGACTATCAATTTCCGGTAGATTATTTGTTGTACTTTTAGACGTGGAAACTCTTCGGAAGAATTCATTTAAGATATCTACTTTGTCCACAGCTTCGTTTATTAAATAACCGCTATTACCTTTTAACGAACTTACCGTTTGCTCTTTACCTTGGAGCTTACGAACGTATGACCAGAAAGCTTTTGTGTCCTCGTCTAAGTATTCGCATAATACCTTCTATTAGATTGACGCAGGGCATCTCGCATAGTTCGTTTCGTCACCGATTTTGCTTTATATTCGCTCTTTTTTCGATTAGTGTTGACACTGTTGGGTAGCGTGGCTTTTAATTTACGAAGCATTTTTTAGAGCATTCCTTGTCTCTTTATTTTACCATTTAGGTTTGTTTGCTTTGCTTTGTTTGTAGAAATTTAGGATGGAACAAATCTGTTAATAAGGTTGCTCATTGTCCTCAAAAAGAGATTCCAAGTGTCTTCGGAATTTAAACAAATCTTGCGCGTTTTGTTCAATGAAGAATCAGATATGAGTTGATTACGAAATTCTCAAAATTAGCTCTCAAGTAAAGATATACTTTGCGCTTCGGTTTTCTGTGCCTAACTAAGTTTACGTCAAATCTATAATTACGGTTCTATCGGATATTCCATCATAGAATAATAGGGCGTGTTTGTGAGAAGACCTAATTTGTCTTTCGAACATGTCCTTTCTTAACTACATAATTCAGTCAATCGAAATCCGAAAGATTAACAAAAATTCCAATTCAATTTCCAATTAAAGCAACGCTATCGTACGCGAATAAAATTTAATTTCTTCGTTAAGACTACGCAGAACAAAGAGTTGGGTGGCCGGTAGAAGGCACATATAAGACGGTAATGTGAATGTAGAAGGCACATACATTGATATTCGGCTTGTTGGACTGACTAATCGTGCACAAACGCTCTCGATCATTAGATTTTAATGCTCGTTTATTTATAAATACCACTTATTATGTGAACTTCAGCTTTTCATTTTAAAATAATGTGTGTTCACTTTTAAACCGTCGTTAGAAGAAAAAGGTGAGAGAAGAGTTCAAGGAATAATGTTTAGTCCGCATATTCGGTTTGCCGAAGTTGTCTTGGCCTTGACATTTCGCGAGGGTCACTTCACCCAACCAAACATTCATTCCAAATGTAGATTCTTTCTTTCGCCGATAAATCACCAAAATTAAGTCGTCGTTTCTCAATATAAATGTATAAAATTTCCATCCCGCCGCCGCCCTTCGGCGTGTGGCGATTAGAGATACTTGTCCTAGTATCTGTTCATGTATTATAAACGTTCACTGCTCTTTTTCAACGTTCAAGATATAAAAAGTTTTTGTATCCCGCTTAAAAAGCTGTCCTGGATATTTCGGGGTTTTTTACTCAGTCTCCTGAAAAACATCTTTGGCGAGTTTTACTGTATAAGCACCATGTTGATAATAATAGTAGATTACAGGAAAACTGCTAAGGGTGACTTTGCGCAAGACGGTGCGCACCCAGGAAGAATCACAAAGTCTCCCGAATGGCTTGGAGAAATGTTCTGCCGTGATAGCTCAACGGGCAGAGCACTCGAGCGGCAATTGGGAGACCCGGGTTCGGAGAGTTACAGCATGCTTTCTTCTGAAACTATTTTATCAGTTCATCGCGAATCACATTAATGTTTTTTTTTTATTTTTTATTTTAATTTAGGAATTTAGGAATCCGGTTTATCAATCCGCGATAGCACTCGCCCGTAGGGAATCCCTACCAGTTGAATAAAACGGCGATTTAAAAGTACACATATATAGTATTTACCTTGCCACGGGATGAATATCTTGTTTGGAAATACCATTTTACGAGAACAGAATGAATAGAAAAACCTATACTAAGGCCAGGTCCCTTACACCCTAATCTTGGAGACTCTTAGAAATGGTTATTTATAGAAATACTTGGATTGCAGTTGTGTAGTAATTCAACATCTTCTGTATTGGCCTTTATTAGTTACCCTTTACAAACATCCAATTAAATGCCTCCTAAGAACTGTTTTCTTTTTGCATCACAGTGTTCATGAAAATTGGATAATCGAACACAGAAGAACTCCAGCTTCCAACAAAATTCCCTTTTTTGCTTACAAATACAAAAGAAATTCGCAGGACCTATATACATACACACACACACACACACACACACACACATATATATATATATATATATATATATTGTGCCACTTTTGTTAATAGCAATCAAAGTAGTCATGAAATACTATTGTAAGTAGCGGCATTAGATCACTTGTTAGAAATCGAGGAATCAACAATTAAACAAGAGAAGGAGAATAGAAAAACATAGTCCAAATAGCATGAAACCACCAATGTAATTACTTTGAAAATGCAGGTCTCACACACAATCAGCTGTGATGACAATATCTAAAAAAATCACTTCAGAATAAGTTTAACACAAAAGCGCTAGCAGATTATTGTCCCAAGGCAAGTTGAGCGGGATCCTTGGAGATTGCAATAACTGTCACATAGTAAGTACAGGAACCAATTGCAAGAACACAGTAAAGTTGAGCTGGTTATTATGAGGAAAACATGCATCTACACCAGGCACTCTCTGTCTCAAAAACTTGCTTGAGTAAATGCCTCACTCCAAAAGGAGGAGGGGAGAATAGTTGGAGTGGGAACTGTGGAAGTTACCAGATGTGGTAGCAGAAGGGAAAGTAAGGCATGGTGTTCCAATCAAACACACTCCCACCAATTTGATCACTCGTCCCAGCAGTGTATACATCCGCAGTCCCCTATATAAGTAACTAGTCTACCGTATAGCGGTACTGCTTAGCGGCACTGGTAGCGGTTTTGGTAGTTCAACTTAGAAACCCAACTTTGGAAACCAAGCTTTGAAAAGCAGGAGACAGAGCAGAAGTAAGGTTTCTCACCCTGCTTCTCTCTCTCTCTCTCTCTCTCTCTCTCTCTCTCTCTCTCAGTGCAGCTGGTCGGGAAATTTTGAAAGTGCCGAGTCAGGCTAAGATATGGCACATCCTCCCCCTCTTTGTTCCAAAAACTTTGTCGGAGAGCCAGACCACTCAATAAGTATAGAGAATCAGAGATCAGTTCACACATTACTGTTCACTCCCACTCAAAAATAATCTGTAGAACCAAATATGCTAACCCTATGGTCGTAGCACCCACTACCTATAACTGGCAAGAATACAATGTCAGGTTTATGACAGAACAAAATTAAAGATGCCACAGTGCACCAATGTGAAACATTGCAAAGAAAACATAATACATGAGGAAATAATAATAGATTTCTGGGGTTGCTTGCCCCAGCAAGCAAAGAGAAAGAGCTTGCAGTAAATAAAGAAAAAATTCTTTATCAAGAAAACATAGGCAAAAAACCAGGTTATCATACAACCAAGTAACAGAACAACATTTTTTTGAGAAGTACATAAGCAATTACTGTGAACAGGCATTTCACCTGCCATCAAAGTGCCAATAATAAGTAGCAGAAAGCAAAGTTACTTCAACATATCAACCATGGACCGTATAGGTCCATGGACCGACCAAGTATTGAAAGAGTAATAGTTAAGAAAAATTTATATATATATACAAACATTATATCAAGTATTATAACAGTGAACAGTAATATTTTATGTATAGCGGAGTGATGTCGTATATAAAATATTATGTTATGAGTGAACCATTGTGTATTTAAGTAACATTTGGGTGAACCAATGGAAATTCAGAAATATGACCAGAACAAGAAGCAAGGACAAGGAAGATACCAAAATTAATAGAAGTTCATCAAGAACAATACCCTAAGGGCGCGTAGGCCGTATTAAACTGGATTTTGGGACTGAATTCAGGGCTAGAGGGAATTCCTTCAAAATAACGAGGGGTTGTAACTAGCATTGAGTAGGTACAAAAAAAAGCCAAAAAAAAACAGCAGAGGTTAAGTGATGATTTGAAGGAAGCGCCCTAGATGGCACGGCACCCAATTGAGGTATTTAGGGTGCCATCAATCAGCGGAAAGCCAAATTGCCTGAAGCAAAGAAAAAACTTGCATTAAGTATTAGTGGGTGATTGCGGAATCAGTAATGGTCCGGACGATGAGATCCCCAACCTTTACGCCACAATTTATCCCCGAACTGGAATGAGTAGGGAAACTCACTGGGGATACCAGAAATCCACAAGAAATTCAGCCTTGCAAGGAAAAAGGCTGAAAAAAATAAGTAAGGAAATAACACAAGGAAGCTCAAAACATTGGATAATAAAAATTAATGCCTAGATCATGATTTGCTTCCATGATATGGTTTAAGATGTGATACATGACAAATTTTTTCATTGTTTGAACCAATTTTTAATACAACAGTGACAGGAGTCAATAATTTTACAATTTCATTAGGTACAACCCATAAAGGTTCCAGTTTTGCAGTTCTGTGTTTCAGCTTTGAACTAACAGGATGATTAAGGGTCAGTACCATGTCACCCAAGTTGAATTTTGGCTTAGAATGTAGGAGGTTGTAAGCACTTTTATGTGCCTTACTTAAATTTTTCACAGCTAACTGCCAATAACCAGCTAATTTAGTTTCAGAAGTAGTATTATCAGCAATAGAAATGGGTACCTTCGACACATTATTTAAAGGATGAGGGATATCTCTGACAAAGAAGAGTTTACAAGGAGTATAGCCTGTCCCCTCATGCATGGCAGTGTTGAAAGCAAAGGAATAGTCACCCAACAACCCATACAGCACAAGTCCTTACATTCTGGTGTATAGGACGTGTATTAGTCTTGAATCAAACCAGATAAAACTGGCGTATGGACGTTGAAAACACGTCTAATTCTGGCGTAATTGTGGGGCTCTTGTCCGACCATGTACGGGTAATAGACGTGTATTACCACTGAGGTTTGAAAAATCCCCGTTAGATGTCACTAGCATAGCTTTTATATACCGCTAGATGTCACTACCGGAGACTTCTGCCGTTACGCGGCGGCAATTTCGAATCGTAACATGGAAAATTTTTTGATTTTATTCTCAATCCTTGGTTTTCCTCACCTTTGCAGTAGAAAACTTTCCAGTGCACACAATTAGTTCTGACATACGAATTAGAACTTAGCGTCCTTACTTTAACGAGGAGAAAGGTCCACAGTTCTTAGTAATACCTCAGAAATTCACAGCTTTGCCATTTATTTCCCATGCGATTTTGTTACAACAAGGACAAAATTTTAGAGCAATGCCAGCTTGAGTCATTTTGGAATACATATGAAAATAGCACTGTTTAAGTCTTATGGAAAGAATTGAAACAAACCTGAAATGAAAAAGGTAGATCAAATTCAATATAAAGACAAATTATTATTAAAGACAATCTATTAGTTATATTATTTTCTCTATCTGCAGTTGTGACGACTCCCTCGCTTTGCTTGCCACTGCTGAATGCAGTCCTTCACTTTATCCTCTGTTGCACTTTCAATGACTGCACCTTCAAAACAACAAATAAGAAAGGTGTAATATGGTATATAATGGAAGCTTTTACTCTGTTATATAAAACTGCTTCTACGAATACCTTCGTTCGCGAAGGTATTCGTAAGATTTCTCATCAACTTGAAAAAATTAAATGAAAAAGTCACTTGCAGCAATGATGCAAATCGATTTGCATCCGAATGATCATTCGGATATCTGCAAATAGAAAATGATATAATGGGAAAGAAAATACAGCCACTATGAATTCGAATCTGAGAAACACGATACCACAAAATACATCTCAAACAAGGCAATTCAGAGCTTTAGGATGAAATTTGAGAGAAACAACATTCTCGATAGATATGTTAAGTTCACAGTGTTTACAATAAAAAATGTCCAAATAAGAACTTCAGTTCATACGAAGCATGGACAATAAATGCTACCTGGAATATATTTATTACACTTATGGTAGATTTTGTCCATGCTGTTTTTCCGTTGTTGACACATCACGCAATTACAACAATCTTACACGTAGTTAAGCTGTATATTAAAATAAAAGAATTCATTTAGCAATAAATCTTACCTTCAAACGGAATTACGGCTCCGATGCAGCCCACATGGTGAAGAATGTTCCACAGCTCCGAAATACGNTGTTGACACATCACGCAACTACAACAATCTTACACGTAGTTAAGCTGTATATTAAAATAAAAGAATTCATTTAGCAATAAATCTTACCTTCAAACGGAATTACGGCTCCGATGCAGCCCACATGTTGAAGAATGTTCCACAGCTCCGAAATACGGTGAGCACAGTCAATGAGATCCACGAAAACGACGAAAAGGGTATTGGATTGAGTGTGAAGTTAAGAATGATAAAAGGTGAAACTCCTGAAAAGAACTTCTTTAAATGAATGAGAGTGAAAAAATGCAAGAATGTACCGGGCAACTGGAAGTGAAAATCACAGCAAAGACAGGCAACAAGCACGAAGTGAGAGAGGACCAAAGTGATCAAATTCTTCTCATAATGGCTAAAGAACATGGCGAACGTCGTAACGCTGGAAGTTGGCAAGCGGCGACTTGAATGACAACAGCTCTAGGAGACAAAGTTTTCGTAGAAGATACACATGATTATTTCTGTCGATTTTGTGATGATCGTAACTAAAACCGAAATAAAAAACGAGAGATCGCCGATTTCTCAACTATTGCCGATCTTTCAGAAATATGTTTACTCCTATAGAATTTTAGCGAGCAGCTGTCTGCTCTGCCGACTTGCAAGATAGATAATTTAAACTACGACTATATATTACAATTACATGTACATAAATACCCCGGAATTCACCGTATCTCATCGTGCAAATCACATCTGAAAAATTTCCCAAGAAAGATATATTTCCCTGCTGAGTGGTTTGATCTTCCCTTGTGCATTTTTGCTGTTCTACTCGAATCTTCTACAGGAAAATTTAGCAACAAATATCACAGCAACAGTTGGCGTAAATGAGCTTTGCGGTAGCACTATATACTTACTTCATAGATAGTATATATATAGTGGTTTGGTTTAGTGCTTTTCCGATATCGTAAATTCGGTTGCTTCCATAGAATCTTAGACGAGCAATACACGAATTTTACTCGTGTATTAGTCGTAAGGAACGAGTGACGAGATGTAAACGACATATACACGACTATATCTCGATCAGTACTGTATGGGAACTGATCCCAAGTGGCATGATTTTCCTGAGTAAAAGCAGTCAGGGCAAAACGAAGATTTCTATGAACTCTCTCCGCAATATTGGGACAAGGGTAGTATGGTGAAGTAAATATATGCTTAACACCATACGAGAAACACATATTTTTGAATACTTCAGCTCTAAAAGCAGTTGCATTATCCGATACCAAGGATTTTGGGTATCCAAACTTGGGAAATAAATTATGAAATAACACATTAATAGCGCTGGAGGAAGAAGCATCCCGCACATGTTCTAGAAAGGACATCTTGGTAAATCCGTCAACAACTGTAAATATATAACAGTAACCCCTTTTTGAGCGAGGTAGTGGACCAACAAAATCAATATAAAGTCTTTCCCATGGAACTGATTCTATACGCGAAGATAAGATACCAGGAGAAAGAGTGTTTCTAGGTTTAGTAACTTGGCACAGATGGCACCTTTTAACCATTTCAGTTATTTCTGCCCTGTGGTTAGGCCACCAATAAGAGTGAGAAATCCTGGTCACTGTTTTCATGATTCCAGAGTGAGCAGCAGAAGATAGACAATGAAAATATTTAAATAACATTGGTCGAATAACGACAGGTACAACAATTTTATAGGTTTTACATTTAGGCAGGATACAACAGGGGATACCATCTTTAAGGGCATAAGACCTCCCACTGACTTTAACAACAGAAACCTTAGGTTTGGAGAAATTATTGAGAATTTGAAGACAAAAAGGATCTTGCTTTCGGTGTAGCCTTATATCGACAAAGGAAAGTGGGACCTTATTCAAAAAACAAGATATGCCCCTTTCAGGAGATGGGTGAGTAAGGTAACACGAGATAAACAGTCGGCAGGTAAATTAATATTTCCTCTGACATGGTGAACGGTGAATTTGTAAGTGGAAAACTTTATAACCATGCGTCCAATCTTCCCTAGTTGCTTGGGATGGGAGAAAAGCCATGTAAGTGCCCCATTATCAATGTATAGATGAAAAGGCATCACTTGGATATATTCTTTAAACTTATCAACGGCCCAAGTGCATTCCATACATTCGAGTTCATAGCTGCTTAGTTTCTGCTCATGAGTATTGAGAGTTTTGCTAGCATATGCAACAGGTGAAAACTTCCCATCAATTTTATGGTTTAGTACTGCACCTAAGGCCACATGACTGGTGTCCACAAAGAGAGGAAACTCTTGATCAAAACGAGGCATACAAAGTACAGGTGGTGTAGTTAAGGCTAATTTTAATTTTTCAAAAGATTGAGATTGTAGAGTAGACCAAACAAAAGGAGTATTTTTACATTTTAATTGATTTAAGGGGTAAGCAATATCAGCATACCCAGGAATAAATTTAGAATAAAACCCAGTCATACAAGAAATCTGGAGACTTGTTTCAAGGTGCAAGGCACTGGGAAGTCGATGACAGGACGGATTCTGTCAGGATCAACAGAGACATTTCCATCCTGAATGAGATGTCCCAAAAAAGAAATAGAAGACTTGCATAACTTCAACTTGTCCTTATGTAGGGTCAGACCTGCCTCACGAAGTTTGGTGAGCACTGCATTCAGATGGTTAACATGAGATTTGACATCCATGGAATAGATGCAAAGATCATCAATATATGGATAGACACAACTAAATTTTAAATCTCCTAATACCAAATCCACACACACACACACACACACACACACACACACACACACTTGAGACTTCGTGGCGTACGGACGTGCTTCTGCTCCGCTCCCGAGTTCTTACTTCTGTGTGCTTTCTCTCATCGTTTCATCGCTTATTTCATCGTTTGTGTCTTCATTTTCACCTTATCGTTGATTATAGCTGTTCGTGGTTGTTCTGTGTTCGTCTGGTGAGTGTATTCTTTGTTAATTTATTGTTTTAACGTTCTTTTATCTGTCTTACACTCCCGATCGTCGTGAGTATTTCGCGATCGTCTTCTGCCGCCTCGGTGGCGGCAGGGATGGATATTGTTTCGCCCACTGTGTCTCCAGCATCTTCTGTAATGGACCTATCTATGAAACATCACTCTTCTGAGCCTCTAAATTACCATAATATTGAAAATAATTCATCGTATGATTTGAAACAAAAGAAGATCGCCATGGCCGCTTCTTCTTTGTCGGCGACTGAGTCATCTCCGCGTGGTCGCGAAAGTCGCCTTTCACCTACCTCCCCTCCTGTTAGGAAACCGAGGCAGCTTCCTCCCCTCCGCACTGCGGCGGGAGGGGCGACCTTGTCTCCTTCCCCTCCTTCTCTGGAGATCATACCTCCCCCTATGCGTCGTCCTTCGGCAGACTTTCAGAACACCGATGATATCACCCCTACTTTGCCCTCTGCCTCCCCTCTCGCTCCGGTGTCATCTACCGGCACATCCTCGAACAAAAACATACGTACCTACGCTCAAAGCGTACGAACTACTAATGAAAACACGAACGCCACTCATCCACACACACAGTCGGAAAATCCAAACGGAATATTTACCTTCACTAGGAAAAGAATCATTCCCGTACAGGCTGGGCCTAACAAAAAGAAGGGCATAATCCTGCAGTCCCTACCAGATATCTCAATACATGAGTACGTACTTGCTGTGGCAGATAAAATCGGAGGTGGGGACAAGATTACCCACGCCACTCGTCTGTCCAATCAACGTATTTGTATATATCTCTCCTCTGAGAATCTGGTGAATGCCTTCATGGGGGATTTTGGCGGGGTCGAAATTAAAGGTACATGGATGCAAGCGCGTCGCATGGTGACCACAGCCCGTAAAGTCTTCCTAAGTAATGTACCGCCGGAGGTTTCTAACAGTGATTTGCTGGAGATTTTGAGTCAAGCCGGTAGAGTGGTCTCACCCATCTACCAGCTGTCCCTCGGACTCAAAACGGAGGGTTTTACGCACATATCTTCCTGGAGGAGGATGGTCCATATGGTGATCCGAGAGGGAGTCCGATTGCCGGACTCATTCGTTGTTGATCTCGCCGATACACCGCACAGAATATTTCTTAAAGTGGACGACGGGCGGTGTTTTCACTGTGGAGCGGATGGGCATGCCGCCAATTCTTGTCCCAAAGGAGGCACCCTCTCGCAAACTCCGCGACCTGAATCCTCCACAGCCAACCTTCAGGCTGACTCTTGTCACACTTCCACCCCCTCTTCTGCGCCAAGAAATGTGGGGAATACTCCGGAAACAGTTGCCCCCACGGTCGACTCGCCAGTTCCACCGCCACCATCACAGGTGGTATTACCTCCCTCCGAGAATACGCCGTCGACACTTAAGACGCTTGCATCTCGGGCGGTCCACGCAGCTGTCCCCCTCGCCGAGGAACATCCGACTGCTGGTGCCCACGAGAGGATGGAGGAGTTGGCCACGTTAAAGAGGAAAAAAGCATTGGAGAACTCCAATGATGTCCTCCCTACCCAAGTCTCGCGAAAAGAAAAGACTCTAAAAACCTCCAAGGAAACAGGTACAAACGACCAAGGGCTAAAGCAAATAGCGGATTACTACGTGAAGAACCCACATTTTAGCAACGTTTCTTTTGCATCTTTAACGAAGTTTTTATCCGAGGTTAAGGGACGGGCCGATAGAATTGCCGCCCTTAAAGAAAGTTTTAATGATCCCGTAGAGGCTTTTAAAACACTTTTAATATTAGATAAAGAAAAGGTGATAAAACAAGGGGCACTGAAGATGAGAATTCGGAGGCTGGTCCAGCACGCCCTCCAGGACGATCTTTTTAATC
>KZ309300.1:148955-166644 GCA_000376725.2 Ladona fulva | reverse complement strand
TATTTATTTATCTATTTATTCGCACTATTTTAATCCATGGGAGGTATTTTAAGGGTACTAGTCCACGGCGGTCTCTGTCGTGATTTCGATTTTAATTTTCTAATTTTTTGATTTTTAATTTTATATCGATTTTTATGCATAAACCCAATTTCTTATTTCGGTCATGACCGCCGTAACGTTCATGACGCTCAACGTCCGCTCGGTCAGGAGCAAATATAAATGGGCACAACTCTCCCTGTTCCTCCGTGACAGGAAACCTGACGTGGTTTTCCTTCAAGAAACCAATACAGATATCGCTCCTCTACAGACGCTCCCAGAGTATCTGTTTAACTTCTCTCCAGCCACCTCTCCACATTCCGGAGCCGCCATAGGGATTCGAAAGAACATTATTGCCAGCATCGATACCCCCACGATTCTGTGTGATGGCCATGCCGTTGCCTCGCGAGCTGCCCTCCGAGCACCTAATGACAAAGTCATTTTACTTATATCTGTGTACGGTCCTCACAACCAGAGGGAAGCCTTGACCATGGTTGCGGCCATCAGGGACTACATTCAAGCTTTCACTTCCTCCGCTTCCAACGCCCACTCCTTCATATTGATGGCTGGAGATTTCAACGTTACCCTGTCTTCGTCCAGAGACAGAACCTCTGGAAGAGAGAGGAACTTAAAATACGCGGAACAGCTGCGCTCTCTAGTGACGGATTTCGATCTAAGGGATGTCTGGGAGGTCATCAACCCGGGGCAGACAGGCTATACTTACGTAAATCAAAACTCTCGTGGAATCGCTGTCTCCTCGAGACTGGATCGTTTCTATCTTTCTAACGAAATGATCAATGCCGTTGAATCGATTCATACGACCCCTTCTTTCTCCGATCACAGGGCCGTACAAATGGTAATGTCCCTCCCACTCGATAGACCTAGGGGCCCCTACTGGAGATTCGACAACTCTCTCCTTTCGAACGAGCACTACTGCTCTTTCGCCAAGCAGCTGCTCATAGGTGTGTGCCATGAAGCCCCGCGGTTTGAGGAAGACGATATCTCCAGGTGGGAGCGAATCAAGGACGAAATAAAGGAGCATGCTATGATGTACAAGAGAAACATCGGCAGGGGCCGTAGTTTCCTCGAAATGGATGCGTTATTTAGAACCGAGGCGAGGAGCATGGTGGCTAGAGCTGGCTGGCAAAATATAATTGCCAATGACGATCCCGCTGTTCCCCATGTCGCCCGATGGTCATCCAGGATCGCTCCTAAACCCCTCCGGCGACTCAGAATCTCCGGAGGAATCGTGGAGAATCCTAAGGTGGTGACCAAGTACGTCCGAAACTACTTCACGGACCTCTAACANTTTTGCTTCATTGTTAGCAAATGCAGCACCCATTGTGCACACAGCTTTCTCAAACCCCAAACTTCAGCCAAAATATTGCTCACACTGCCTTAAGAGATGCCTAGGGCTTCTACTAAATCTCTTTTGGTTAATCGATGATCTTCCAAAACCATATCCTGTATTTTTGCTACGATTTCTGGTGGTAATGCACTTTTTGGCTATCCTTCACGTGGGTCATCTTCAAGACTTGTACGACCACGTTTAAACCCAGCAACCCATCTTTCTACTGTTCTAATTGATGGTGAAGAGTCCTTATACACTTTTAACAATCGTTCATGAATTTGTTCTCTTATCAAATGACAAAACTTATTGAACAACCTATTATGTGGATAGAGCAATATTTTATGGATCTTACAATTCCTTCTTTTTTTTGACAGAAATTAGGAAGAAAATTGCCTTTTACTTTCCGCTAACTCTTTGTCAGAGGTTAATTTCGCTTCCTCTACTTCATTGGGTACAATATCTTTTTGTTCTCTTATTACTTTATTCTTAATTCTTTGGGATAAAAATGAAATCATTACACTTTATGATATTTTATATGTACCTCTTTACTCTAGAAATTATCTTTTTAGAGGAACTTAGCCCTATTGTAGATAGTTATTCTTTCCAATATCTACTGGAGTGCTTCTCGTGATGCAGAAAGGGAAAAGAGCAAACTAAAATCATCAGTGGGAAGTAAGAAAAGGACTGTTCCCTTAGGGTTACTAAAATGGAGATTAAACAGGAGGTGTATTGTGAATTATATGGGATGATGAAGTAATAAAGGCATTTACGTGTCGGAAAACACTTTGATAGGAGAGTAGTATAATCAGTATTATTTCAGGTAACAACTCGGAGAAAATTCAGAAGAATCTGACTGTAGGTGAAATTGTTTGGAGATTGTTGAATCTGACTGTAGGTGTGCCGAGGGTGATTACTCATTGCTGATGGCAAGCATTTGTTGCTCTTGACTTGACATAAATTTGACTCAGAAAATTAATAATGTAAACAGGTGCAATTCCCTTGTTTAGAGTATGACATTTGAATGCCTGTATTTGCACCAACTAGAAATTGTCACCAGTGAACCAACGCCCTGTGCCACCTCTCTTAATAGCAGTCAATGTAGTCATGAAATACTATCGTAAGTAGCAGCATTAGATCACTTGTGAGAAATCGAGGAATCAACAATTAAACAAGAGAAGGAGAATAGAACAACATAGTCGAAATAGCATGAAATCACCAATGTAATTACTTTGAAAATGAAGGTCTCACACAAACAGCTGTGATGACAAAGTTCAACAAAATCACTTCAGAATAAGTGTAACACAAAGCACTAGCAGATTATTGTCCCAAGCCAAGTTGAGTGGGATCCTTGGAGATTGCAATGAATGTCAAATAGTAAGTCCAGGAACTAATTGCAAGAACACAGTAAAGTTGAGCTGGCTGTTATGAGGAAAACAAGCATCTGCCCAGGCACTGTCTGTCTGAGCAAAACTAGCTTTTGAGTCCTTGCCTCACTCCAAAAGCAGGAGGGGAGAGTAGTTGGAGGGTAAACAGGGGAAGTCACCAGATGTGGTAGCAGAAGGGAAAGTAAGGCATGGTGTTCCAATCGAATACACTCCCGCCAATTTGATCACTCGACTCATCACTGTATCCACCTGCAGTCCCCTATATAAGTGAAGTCTTTAGCTTGCAGCGGAATTGCAAGCGGGATGGCAAGTTCAAACTTCGCAACCAAACTTAGCAACCAAGTTTTGACAGAGCGGAAGAAAGGTTTCCCACCCTGCTTCTCTCTCTCTCCCATTCAGCGCAGCTGGGCGGGAAATTATGAAAGTGCCGCTTCAGGCTAAGATACGTCACATCCTCCCCCTCTTTGTTCCAAAACTTTGTCGGAGAGCCAGACCACTCAATCAGTATAGAGAAGCAGAGATCAGTTCACACATTACTGTTCACTCCCATTCAAAAATAATCTGTAGAACCAAATATGATAACCCTATGGTCGTAGCACACACTGCCTATAACTGGCAAGAATACAATGTCAGGTTTATGACAGAACAAATTAAAGATGCCACAGTGCACCAATGTGAAACATTGCAAAGAAAACATAATACATGAGCAAATAATAATAGATTTCTGGGGTTGCTTGCCCCAGCAAGCAAAGAGAAAGAGGTTGCAGTAAATAAAGAAAAAAAATTCATTATCAAGAAAACATAAGCAAAAAACCAGGTTATCATACAACCAAGTAACAGAATAACATTTTTTTTGAGAAGCACATTAGCAATTACTGTAAACAGACATTTCACCCACCATCAAGGTGACAATAAGAAGTAGCAGAAAGCAAAGTTACTTGAATATATCAACCATGGACCATATCGGTCCAAAAATGTATTTCCTCTGAATATATCTAACAATTGCAGCCTAGCTTCTAATCTCCTTTCTTTCAAGGATTCCCAACCTGCATGTGAGAGCATTTTCCTTACGCTTGCTTCTCAATCGTAGCATTTTTTAGCAAAATTTATCGCCTTACGCTGCACTTTCTCGAGTTCGCAAGCGTTCATTTCATCCAACTCAACCGTTTGGGTTTCAACCCAACCTTCTTCAGAATTACATGCCTTATACATTCCGGCTAATCTAGAAGACTTCCTTCTCGATTCTAATGATTCCCATTTCATATTAGCTATCATTTTATTTACACTTTTGGTTTTCCTATGATTGCCGACTACATACCTAGCCGCCTTTCTTTGCACGCCTTCAAGCTTTTTAGTAAGACCTGTTTCGTGGGGATCCCAAACATTCGTTCCATATTCTACAATCGGCCTGACCAGGGATTTGTACGCTCTTTCTTTGACACCCTTCCCACTTTGTTTTGGGTTCCTTATTCTGAAATGGAGATTCCTATAAGCCTTCGCAACAATGTCCTCGATGTGTTTTCCCCATTTAAGATTTTCAGTTAGCCTAATACCTAGATATTTGCAATTGGAAACGACGTTAATGTTTTCATCATTTAGGCAGTATTTTTGAAATATTTGAGACTTTCTTCTGGAAAACTTGATGTGTTTACATTTACCGACATTAATTTTCATTCCGTTTAATTTAGTCCACTCCGCTAGTTGATTTAAATCATTTTGCAGAATTAGGCGATCATAAGCATTTGTTATCCGCCTGTATAGTATGCAGTCGTCGGCAAATAGTCTGATATTGGATTTAATATTTGCTGGGAGGTCATTCACGTAAATGAGGAATAGCAGTGGCCCAAGAATGCTACTTTGCGGAATACCTGAAGTAACATCTGCCTCTTTTGAGAAAACATCTCCGATTCTAACTTTCTATTTTCTCTTCGTCAAAAAAAGTTGAATCCAATCTATAACTCTATGATCGATGTTTAATTTCTGTGTCTTTGCTATTAGGAGGTCGTGCAGTACTTTATTGAATGCCTTAGTAAGATCGATAACATTCGTATCTATTTTATCCCTGAGATCAATGATTTCTGTAATATCTTGAACGAGACCAAGGAGCTGTGTTTCGCATGAGAAGCCCATTCTGAATCCATGTTGCTTCTTGCACAGCCAGTCATTTTCTTTCCAAAATACACGAATATGATCTGCTATAATTTTTTCCATAACTTTGCAAACTTGTGAAGTTGACTAATCGGTCTATAGTTATCTAACGATGATTTTGAACCTCCTTTATGTATTGGAATCACGATCCCTTTGGTCCAATCGTCAGGAATGAATTTATTATTTAGCGTTGCAGTGAAAAGTGTTCTCAGATAGGGAACAATTACCCAGTTTTATCGCATCACTAGGGATTTCATCTGGACCCTTCGATTTCCTATTTTTCAATTGTTGAACCTTTTGCAGAATAACCGAATCTGAGAATTTTAAATAACTTGTTTGTGAAGAGTCTTTCTAACCTCGTGAACATACCATCTAGATTTGCAATCGCGATTAGAATATTTTGATGGTATATAAATGTCTATGTAATTGTGCATAATCTCGATGAAAATTTTCCAAGTTTCTTTGGTGGACATTTGGGATACAGGCGACTTAAATGAGTAAAAATCGGTATTCAATTTTTCGTTAAATTCATCGAAGTTCGCTTTGGAAAAGAGATGGATTTTATGTTTTGGTTTTTTATGCTTGCTTAATTTGATGTCAATATCTATGAATACGCCTTTATGGTTGCCAAGACCCTCATCATTTGAAATATTCTTAATACGCTCAGGGAAGTTAATTAGGAATAGATCGAGTATATTCTCTCTCCTAGTTGGAGATTTTACTGTTTGGCTTAATGAGTTTTTTTGAAGAGTTCTAAAGAAATCTGACTCCTGGGCTCTTTTCATTATGCAATTATTTTCCCAGTCTATATCCAGAAGATTAAAATCGCCCCTTTTGATTGTTATACTTAGATTATTCCTACTAGTATAGAAATTTACTTCATCGCTAAGATCTCCCAAAACCTGTAGTGGGGAGTTTGGTGGACGGTTAAATGTGCATACATTGATGTTAGGCTTATTTTTTGACTTATGGTACACCAGACGCTTTCTATATCGCTGTCCTTCGAGGCCTGTGCTTTACTCTTGAGAGAAGATTTAACCGCAATAAAGACTCCACCTCCTGTTCTTTCTATACGATTTCGATGGTAGATCGTGAAACCTTTTGAAATATTTTGTTGTCACTTATATCCTTGTTTAACCAGCTTTCTGTACCTATGATAATATTGGTGTTGTGGCAACAAATGAGATGTTCCAAGTTTTCACTTTATTTTTAACGCTTCTACAATTAGCCATCGCAATTGATATTTTACTTTCACTTACAGTTATAATTGGGTTTACTGGTATAGTGTGCTTATCTTTGATCTTGTCCATGGTTTCACCGTTACTTGCTTGCATGAATATTTCATTCCCAAAAACCAACTGTGTGACCTACTCATATTCCTAATAAATATCTGCAGTGCTCAAGAATCCTACAAGTCACCTGTCTTGAAGCAGAAGCAGTGTAGTGGACCCCAGAACGGTTAAGGGGAACATGGCACGATCTGAGTGTCGGCCGCAAGTCAACAAAGTCTGCTCCCACGTCCCTGCAGAACTCCCACAGCCTCTTGTTTAGGGACTCTATCTTCCACCAAACATGAGGGCCACAGTCGATCCGCGGCACAGTGCTGCAAATGGACAGCTTCATCCTGATGCCAGACGACTCTCGAACCCGTGCAACCTCAGAGTTTAAGTCCTTATAAGAACTCAAAATCTCCTCTGCCGTACGAGAGCAGGCGTTGTTGACACTGACATGGGCTACCACCTGCAGACTAGAGCAACTCTTGCCCGTGACCGCTGCACGGATGGCACCCATAACTTGGGCCACTTGCCCTGAGGGAACACACCAAGATGTGACCCTCACGTCACCTCCCTCCCGTTCTGCCCTTCTCCGCAAAGGGGCCGATACCCGCTTGACGTTTGAGCTCCCTATTAGTATAAATCCCTTCCCTCCCCGGCTTCCTTCGGGCACGGCTACTTCTGAGGGTGGAGGCATGGGTCTGGTATTGTCAGCACTTTGCAGTGCAGGGAATCTATTGCAGGTAGGGATACCACTGGAGAACAAGAGAGAATAAATAATAATAAAAAAATATGAAAAACCTTGGATTTGCTCTACTCAGCACTTCTCTAATAAACTGCTGTGCAGGTAGTTGGGGCAGTGGGAAGAATTTTGCCGGCTATCGATGGGTGGATGGCTGAGGGTCAGACACTTAAGGAGTAGCTAATGATGCTCAGGAGAGCATGTCCTTTCACCACGAAGGGCAAGTTAAGACCGATGATTGTTTCTCTTTTGGGAATCAGATCTTTCAACTGCCCAAGATAAACAGCCATGATATCTTTGAAATATCTGTCTATCTGTCTTTGAAACATTTTATGATGCACATATTCAATCAATTTTCCTCATGTATGCTTTGGGAAATCATTATACTTGCAAAATATACTATATAAAAATATAATAATATTTACAGATTAGGAAATGGAGCCAATATTGTGCAATAATCAGCCTACAAATGAAGATGACTTGAAAGTCAAAATCCAGAGACGGAGAGAAATAGGGAAATTTTTTGAGTTTCTCTGCTGAATATGGTGAATAATTGAGGTTTAATAGTTCAGCTTTGTTTGGTAATCTTTGAAGTAGTCCACACAGAAGCCAACTTTACGGTGCTCACACCAGTGAACTATGTCTGCGAAAAATTCTTGAATAGTATTTGGCTCCCAAGACAGTTTTCTCTACTTCAAGGGAAATTTATGCATACTTGATGTATTTTTTTTGTTTAATTGATTTGTTTCTAATCAAATTCAAAATCAAAAATGTTCAACACAGTCAGTTATATTCTTAGCCATCTGTTGATGCTCAAAAGATCCCAAAAAGTGCTCCCTTTGTCTTACGTAATGGACCAAGTGTTTCTAAACAAACTCTTCACATCTACATCTACATAAATACCCTGCAAGCCACCTTACGGTGTGTGGCAGGGGGTGAAAACACCAGGTGATCAGATTATTTTTTTATCCTATTATTATAATGTATAGTTCGCGGAAAGAATGAATTCTTAAAACGACTCGTCCTAACATCTATTTCTCTTATTTTGCACTCATTGTCGGATCGTCCAAGGTAGCAGGGGGTCTCATAATATCTACTATATCTTCCGCAAATGTACTTTCCCTAAATTTATCGAGCAATCGCAATCTAGCTTCTAGTCTCCTATCTTTTAAGGATTCCCAACCTGCATCTGACAGCATTTTGGTAACGCTTGCTTTTTTATCGTAGCACTTCTTAACAAAACATATCGCTTTCCGTTGTACTTTCTTGAGTTCACGGATGCATGTATCATCTTTCTGCTCACTATCCATTTCTATCATATAATCAATTACAGCATTATCTTCAAAATCATCCTCACCTACATTGCCTGCCTGAACTATCACTTTCTTCCGAGTAAATTTGAAGAAACACCAGAACTTCATCTTTATCACACTTTGTAGCCTGAATTTTTTTCCTAAATGTCGCCATGATATCATAGAGGATAAATTTCAAATTATTTAAAATTAAAATTTATATATCAATACGAAAAACAAATCTATCGCGAAAATGTCCAGGAAGTATTCTTAGAAATGTCCACAGAAAGAAGCCAAAATTGACCTCCGCACAGCAGAGATTTTCCTCTTACTGTTTATGCAATTAAAAGCAAATATGAGAATACAAAGACCCTATTGTGCTTATATTGCCTTAGAAAAATTGACCATAACATGGCCCAGAGCGAGGATTTGTTCTCTCTCTCTTCATTTAGCTCCCAACTGGCACTAAAGAAAAAAGTATTCCTTTTGAATACAAGATACAGTTGTAAGAAGATAAAGAGTGCTTATTTCATCCACATCTCTTTCTTCCAGAATTTGGCTTGCTACATAAAAAATTGGCATTATTTACTTGGCTCAACTACTGCAAACTTTGCAAAAACAAAGAATGTTTAGAAAATAAAAAGAAATGATCAACTGCAAATAAAAAATTACATAGTTGCAGGTACATCTACATAAGTACCCTGTAAGCCACCTTTTAGCATGTGGCAGGGGGTAGCACCATGACTTTACTTCACTAATCGATTGCTTTCGCGTTTCCTTTGTGGAAAAAATGAATTTTTGAAACAAGTTGTTCTAGGGTCTATTTCTCTGATTTTCCTGACAGTATCAGAACGGCCTATATAACATGGGGGACGCATTAAGTCAGCTACGTCATCTGTGAATGTGCTTTCTCTAAAGTTAAGTAGATTTATCCTTTGTTTAAGGCTTCTATCTTCTAAAGAATCCCATCCTGCCTCCTGAAGTATTTGCGGAACACTCACTGACTTGTCATAAAAATTCTTTACGAAAGGTACCGCCTTTCGCTGTACTTACTACAATTCCCAAATACATTTTTCCATACGCTACATGCATATTCCAGGTGAGGCCTGACCAATGCAACATAACATCACTCACAAACTTTTTCTTCTCTTCTTCCCACAATTCTCTTCACAAATCCAATTTCTTAAGTGCTCAACCACATATATTACGGATGTGGGTGCCCCAGGTTAAGTTACTGGTGAGAGTTACTCCAAGGTATTTCACCGTTTCTACTGTTGATAAAGTTTTCCCTTGGAGCCTGTGTGAATAATCATTGGCATTATTTTTCATTTGGAAGAAGTTGATTCCTGAACATTTATCTACATTGAGCTCTAATTGGCTATCGTTGCACCATTTCATAATTTTATCTAAATCACATGATAGGGTTAATCTATCCTCTGAGCTTCCTATTTCCCTATAAATTACTGTGTCATCCACAAATATCCTAACTTTACTATCAGTGTTATTGCTAAGGTCATTGATGTAAACAAAAAATAGTAACGGTCCGATTATACTTCCTTGTGGCATACTCGAGGTCACTTTAACCGAGTTGGAACTTACACTGTCTAGTACTACTCGTTGTTCTCTGTTGGAGAGAAAGTCCTTAATCCAGTTTATTACTTCTCCAATGATACCAGCAACTTTTAATTTGTATAATCATTTATTATGTGGAACCTTATCAAATGCTTTCTGAAAATCTAAAAATATCGCGTCGACTTACCTTTTATTTTTGGCAGTTTTCAAAATATCGTGAACTAACAACGCCAGCTGAGATTCGTAGGAAACGAAAACCGTTTTGGTTACTCACCATAAATTAGACATGTCGAGAAAGCCCATTAAGGAACTAACTATTATATGGTCCGTTATTTTGCCACTCAATGATGTTAAAGATATAGTTATAATTCGCTGGATCCTCCTTTAAGCCACTTTTAAGTATTGGAGTAACATTCACAATTTTCCAATCTTTCAGAACTTTTCCTTCGTTCATAGACTTTTGCAAATACTACTTTCAAAAAGGGGGCTACGCTCTCTGCTACTTCCATGAATACCCAAGCTGGTATGTCTTCAGGACCAGGAGCTTTATTAGGTTTAATCCGCCACAAGAGTTTAATGATGCCATCTTTACTGAAGGTGATTTTCAACATGGCTTCAGACTGATGTAAAATCAACTTAAATCCTTTCTAAACTAGTATATACAGCATTTAAAAACATTAACTACTGAAAAATAAATGAAAAACAGCAGCACTCACATACCCAGTATGCAGGGCTATGGCATATGAAATTTTGCTCTGTGTACTCAGTGTGCAGGACAACATTGAAGGGTTAAAAAACCTGTTGGAGTTGTAGCTTGTTTTGAGAGGATGACCACCAGAAGTTTCCATTTTCTATTGAGATATCTTTAGTTGTAGACTCCAGAGTATCTCTGCGGTGTCTGCATCCAAGATAAATTGTTTTCAAGAAATAAATATGTATAAAAATAAATTGATAAAAATAGGTGGAAATGGTTTTTCATAAAAATGAAGCAAATGTGCATAAATCCTACCCAGAGGTGTCAGTGGAATGTAAAATCCTTTCTGCAGCCATCAGAGTATAGCTATGGAATACTGGGACCCTTTTCCATGAGAATTAAAAGCTGCGACTGGTGGGTGCTGCCTTATGTGAGAGCAAAACACTTGCCAGTGAGTCCTGCTGATGTGTTAATTATTGAGCAATCTAAATATTTCAATAGAAACAAATGAGAATTTTGGAAATCTAAATAACAGAAATTACCTTAGGATATGTTGCAGCCATTCCTAAGGTAGCCTTAGAAAATGACATTCAGGTATGACCTGTAGTCATGCTAAACGACAGTGCAGATGTTGATTGTCTCTCATAAGGTGTACCATGTATACTGGCATATAAAATGCATATAATACATAGCAAGGTTTTTGGGACTATATTCTTGATCCATGACAATAAATTCCTGGGAAAATCTTTATTCTCCTATAAGACTCACCCTGCTTTTATCCTCATTTTGTTATGAGAAGAATGTGTCCTCTCTGCAGAAATATACAGTAAGTTGTTAATGCTGCCAGAAATGATTCCCAATCAACCATAAGGAATTGTCTATCTTGTGTCCAAAGTTGCAATTCATCTTCAATAGGAAATGTTTGATTTGATTTTGCAGTGACGAAGTTGAATGGAGCCACAAATAAGGAGCATTGCTGTGAAGAAGAGTCTGAAGGCCCCCCAGTTCCAAAGGTTTCTCTTTTTCCAGAGAACAAAATAGTTCTTGGTTGGAGAGAGGTACTTCCTGTTGGAGCAGGGATGTGTAATTTGGGAAACACCTGTTACATTAATTCAACTTTACAGGTCTGTATAACATTGATGGTTGCCTTATTACTGACTTCAAAATGGTTGTCTCTTAACCTTTCTTGGGAAGTATTTTGATGCTCTTTGGATTCTGTTTGTAGCATACTTGTACTATTCTGCATCTCTAAATTTTTGATAATGTTATGTTCCTGAGTGAATCTCAAATCTCTACTTTGCCTTTAGAAAACATTTTTATCTTTAATTCACTGAGCAAGCATAGGATAAATGTTAATCTTCTTTCCTCTGATAATTTCAGTCCTTTTTCGAGAAGCATATTGTTAAAAAATGGCTGTTTTGTTGTTGTTATTCTCTACATAAGGAAACCCTTCTACGACAGATGGTCAGAGGATGTTGGTGACTGGCCGTTGCAGATAGACATCTGCTGATGAGCCATATTGTCATTCACTTTATTACATGAAACTTGAAGATTCTCTCTCTGGTATCCATTGGGGTCCATTGTCACCAACGCTGCAGCCTCTGTGCCTGCAGCAACACCTTGAAGGTGATTGCACAGACAGTGGCTGAAATGCCTTGACCCCAATGGAATCCTTAGAGAAATTTCTTCAGTTTACCAGGGAGCATGGAATCTTTTTTTAAGAAATGTATAATCAATTATAAGAAGTATATCATTATTACATAACCAATATAGATACATTTATAAATAAACTTACTTTCTGTATATAATGCTAACAGAGTACTCCCAGATAGGAAAAATTTTAGGTACTTAGGCAAATGCATGGCTATTCAATGTTAATTGATTAGCAGAAGATTAAAAATACTTACATAGGCACATTAAAATTCATATGAGTTTATTGTTCACTTGATGAACCATTCATTCTATTAATAAACTATTCATTTAAAAAAATATAAAAAGGTGTTGAAAATCATAAACCCATTTCAGCCTGAACAGCATCATATTTACAGAGAATTTTTTCTTGGAGGTTGAAATTTCCAATTGAAATTATTCAATTGTCCATGAATTCAAATGTTTAAATTAGTTTACGTTCTTAGTTTTAGTGTCTTACTTTTCTAAAATAGTTTTAGTGTTTTATTTTACTTCAATTACTTGCATAATTTTATGGAAATATTGGTACATTTTAAAAACATATTGGATTTGCAAATACAGTAAAACCTCATTAACACGAACTCATAGGGACCGCAAAATTGAGAGTTTTTGTTCAAAAAAATTCGCATTACGGAAATTGCGATGAAATTATGCAAACATATCTAGCCTATTTCAGATATACATTTATTACTCAAATCAAATACAATCAAATGTATTTTCTAACAATAACCTATACACAGCAAATTTAAATTGATATCATTGAGCATTGATAGTTCTGTCAGGATAGCTCAATGGACAGAGCACCCGGCTTCTACGTAATCTACGAATTTGAATCCATTCAGGAATATCAAAAAAAATTTAGAATAATATAATAAGAAAACTAATTCGCATTCCATATCATGGCTTACTTTGATCAGCATAATTGTCTCCAACAATTCCCACTCTTTGGGCATGTCATTTGTGCCGGCTCCTTCGTCAGTTAGTTCCTCCTCTGAGCTGGTCCACGCTCTGTCAAAGCAACTATTAATATGCTTCCCAGGAACAGATTCCCAAGCCACTGCGATCACTCTGACCGCATCTAAGACAGTCCATTTCACAGTATTTTTACTTTTCACAGCGCAGATTACAGCTCGCACCAAGCGGATGCGGTACTCTTTTTTCATGAGGGCAATAATACCGTTCTAGGGGCTGAAGACGGTTCGTCGTGTTTGCCGGGAAGAAGCAAATTTTCATATGGCTGAGCTGCAATTTGCCTAAGTTATGTGCTGCACAATTATCCGTTGTCAGCAGGACCTGCCGATTCTGTACTTTCATACGGTGATTAAATTTCAAGAGCCACTGTCGGAATGCTATTCCGTCAATCCACGCCTTCTTGTGGTGTGAAAAGTCACAGGACAGCTTAGATTGGTCAATTTGTTTAAAACAGCGTGGGCTCTGGGATTTTCCTATCACCCAAACACGAAGCTTTTCAGTCGCATCCGAATTGCAGGTGAGAACAACAGTTAACATCCCTGTCTCATCCATGTTGAAAATGTTCCGTGGGTCATACTTTACCTAGAGTCGCTTGAAATGTAGAAGCCATTCATTTGCCTCTGGTTCGTGCACTTTATTACCCTCTCTGCATATCACTTGAGAGGAGATCCTGTGACGTTTCTGGAAACACCACAATCAACCAGTAGAGCAGTTGAAGTCATTAATCCCAAGGTTTGAAGCAATTGAATTTGCCTTTTCCTGCAGAATGGTTGCACTCAATGGTATATCCACTGACCGCATATGTTTAAATCACTTCAACAATTCTTCCTCGACATCCTGGTGACGAGCTAGGCATAATCGCTTAGCTTTCTGTTCTATGCCCGATGCAACAAGCCCGATGCAGCAGCTTGTTGCAATTTTTCTCGATTCTTTATTATTGTAGAGAGTGTTGATTTCGGAATACCAAACGTAGGAGCAATCTGAGTTTTACTACAAGCTCCTCGTTCCACTTCATCCAAAATCCGGAATTTTGTTTGGAGATAAATGCTAGTTTGCACACGTTTGCTCATTTTGTGTAAGAAACACTCCAAGTTATGTAAGACTAATGATGAACAGATCCTTTCCTTAACTGCAAGAGGAAGACCTCCGACCTGAATAATAGTTGTGAACTCTCTGTAAGTCCTCCAACAGACTCAATAACTTCAATTTTGCTTATCGTATCCTCGTTCCCTAGAAAATTTTCTCAGGTGACATGATGATTCTTCCCTAGTAAATATTTTATAATTGTTTTTCTTATCTGATGCGCAGCTGCATATTTGATGCCTTGTGCTAAAATCTTCTCTTATTCATTTTGGGGAGAGTCTGAGAAGAGTCAAGACATTCGTATTGTAAACGGTAGCAATAAAAATTGTAAACAAATTTCAATTAAGATGAACATCTGCTGTGTTTTGAGAACACTTCGAGGATGTCGTAGAATGGTAGGATCATGTTCTCTTCAGATTGCAGTACTCTTGAGCCCTTTCAAAGAACAGTAAGTGAAATACAACTGATAAAAATAGGAATGCTGTATCATACTTGTATAGCACTCTGCGGTGTAGGATATATTTTTGACAATCACTTCCAGGTTATCACTTTTTGATACCATTTGGACCATCCTCAATTAATGGCTATCCTCAACCCAATAATTTTCAGAAAAAATCTTAGCGTGTCACTGGAAATGGATGGTTCACTTTAAGCGAAAAATACTCAGTGCAGGACCGAGATATTTATTCATGTTTCACACTAACCAATTTTTGTATTAAACAAATAAAATTCCATAAGACGCCATGTATCCGTGCCGGGACTGCAATTTGAGTTATAGTGAAATTCGTGTTAAGCGAGTACGTGTTAACAAGGTTTTACTGTATACCTATAATTAATGAAGTCAACTTTTTCATGCCTTCTTATTTGCACATGAAAGTGCTGCTACCCTATCTTTACTTCTTCTATCACTGCATCCTCTACCAGCGAAAGTTACATTGGGAGAAAACTGAGAAAAGCTATACATAAATTATGTACATTTAACTCTAATATTTGCTCAAAATCTTTACTTACAGTTAACTAATGCAGTTCATAAACAAAATTTCTCTTCTACTACAATAATTTAATGAAAGTGCTGTTAAATAGTTATAATTATTCATATGAATTTGCAGTTAGCTTGAAATAGCATTTACATCAATATTATGTCAAATGTGAGATTTTTCAAGGTTCCTAATAGGCCTTCGTGGATACTGTAGTGGCCCATAAAAATCTCCTCATCACTAGGCAATTCTCTACTTCTCTCACTTTTCATTATTGGCTCTCATATAAGCTATTTATTTCTGTAATACCCTCGATGACATAACATTTTTGGGAAAGCCTTGAAGACTTCTCCAGGTTGACTGTTCCATAACTTGATGGTTTGATTTAGAAAAAATATTTACAGTTATCGATTTTTTTTGACATATCTCACTTTGTATTTGTGATTGTGCCTACCTAAGTAATCTGCTTGCTTAGTTCCATTGCATTCTTAATAGTTACGATAGTTAATATTATATAATTATAATAATATAGTTCCTTAAACGCAGATATTTCTGCGAATGCTTTACAGAACACCAATGATCTCTTTTTCATTCTCCTGGTTTCTAGAACCATCCTAACCTAATTATTTTAGCATCTGAGTAACATTGGTACATTTTTCATATTCAATCTGAGCCATGCTACTTATTGTTTTTTTAACTCGATGATTCTTTTTGATATGTCTTTAGAACATACTTTAAAAGGAAGATGACAAATTATCCTTCCATTTGAATGAATAAGTTGTTTGTTTGATTAGGGGCTTTGTAGTTGCTTGCAAAATAATTTCTGAGTGTGTCAGCTGTTAGTCACTGTTGTCTTTTAGAGTATTTCCAAAAGATCCCTCTATCACATCTATCTTATGTTTTCCCGTATTAGGGATTGTTATATCTTGTATACGTTGGCTGAGACTATCCTGAAATGTCTATTTTTATACAATTGGTTCTCCTCCAGGGGAAATCACTACATTCAAGACCCACAGGAAGTTGAAATTATCAGAGGCTTCTGATGTTAAAGTTTGTTTCAACGTCTTCTTGTTTCTTTTTCCTCTAAAACATTCTATTAGTTTTTTTGTGAATGTTTTCTACTCTGTTTCTACTGCTTTCTAATTGCGTTCTAAGTTACATTCTTTGACTCATTGCCATTTGTCAATCCCTAATGTATCCTGTTAATTATCTTCCATTTCAACTTTCGTGCTACTAATGGTTTGTATCCTTTCTTGCAGGCTTTGTTTCACATCCCATCATTCTGTCATTGGCTCTCAAATGAAGGTGACCATGATATTTGTGAAAGTAAGTGACCTTTTCTCCACTTATTTCAGTTGCTCTATCCCAGTGGGGTTCTTCATGCAAAAGACCTCAGCTGTTGAAGCACTTTTAACAATACTACTACTTCAGCTACTCTAAAACAATCAATCTCTCCTTAACTGCATGGTGAATTATCATAAATTTGTGTAAAAACTATTGCCATCGCTTTAATGTGACTCTTTAATGTAAGACTCCTTAATTTAACTATAATTAGTCGACAATCACATTTCTACTCACAAATCTGAATTTGTATGAAAGGTATGATCGGTGTTGACACCCCCTGCCACACGCCGAAAGGTGGCTTGCATTTATGTAGAACTAGATCAGATACTTTGTTAATCCCAATTAGTGATATGTGTAATTGTGATGAATGAGCAAGCTATCGTGGGAGAAAGTGATATGTTGTTCCTTGTTATTAAGTTTCACTTCATTACCTTGGCACCATCTGCTGAGGCTCTCTAGCATAAATTTGCAGTCATTAGATCCAACGGCTCTTGCATAGTTAAGTGCGTAGTATGCTCTCCCTTAGTGAAAGGTTCGATTCCCAATGGAAGCTTATATTTGTAAAATGACCTTAGCCGTCAAAACAGTTTCATTAATACTCTTATAAAATATGATGTTATTATCTTGTTGAGTTGTGATAGAAATATCTCTAAATCATCTGCATTGAACTAGGAGAGGATTTCTTAAATTGGAAGTGAAATTATTTGTGGAAATCATGAAAAGATAGAACCTAGAAAGGACCTTAGAGGACGTGGCCAGACAACAGTATTTTGTTTAAATTTTGTCGGTGGTATTTAAGTTTACTCTTCAATATATGTGACAAATTATTTCTATGTGAACTTAAAGACTACTAAATCACACATTGCACTATTTTAACATTCTACATTGTATATTAATGTTATTTATATTAAACAACATGTGTAAATAGAATGACCAATTGAGCACTGCAACAATTGAGCAAGTCTCAATGCTTAACATAAAACTATGATATATTAATTTCTGACGGATGGCATAATTTATCAAGTACTGTTATAGTTATATACCTCTTTGTTTAAGAGATGTAATTATCACAGAATTTGTTAATAATCTATTAAATTTCGTCGGCAGCATTTCGTTTAAATTTCGTCGGC
>KZ309300.1:120845-134427 GCA_000376725.2 Ladona fulva | reverse complement strand
TTAAATAACAACATATCATTGATTTATTCAAATATGGTAAAGTTTCCCATCTTCCAACCTTTTCTAAACGATTCTACTTCGCTACACTCCCTGCCAACTTCCTTTTCGCAGTAAGTAGTTGCTGAGGATAACTTTGTTAACATTAATGTGCACAGCCACTGCATTTAACATAATGTTTGAATTCCCTTAACTGAGAATTACTGTTAGTTTCCTCAGTATTCTGTCGTTGTACTAATATGTCCGCACGGAAATCCTTCCGCAGAAAGCCCTTTATCATTCAAAAGTCTTCTTGTAATTCTTCGATTCTTGGTAAAATTAGACGACAGGAAAGATCCAGCTAATAAATAATATGGCAAAATGCGATAAACAGCATAAAATTCACTAATATTTATTGTAGTCGTTCTCTACTTCTGAACAAATTTAAACACAGTTTAGTTGTGATACCTCTTTAATGACGAGACAAAACTGCATAACAAAATTGTATGGAATAAGAAAAACGATAAATTAAATGGTTTTTTCCTGACACTTCCTCCTCTCTCTTTCCTTCGTGAGGCTGCCGTCTGTTTTCCTTTCAGGGCGGGAAAGAAAGCGGTCTGATGTTTCCTCTAGGCAACAGCCGCTGAAGCTAGTACTGCTCTGGTCTTCTTATCCTCCTTTGGACTCTGTTCTTCTAACCTCCGTCTCTCCCTCTTTACTTCCGTGACTCCCTCCTTTTCTGTGGTTCTCTCCTTCTAACCTCAGGGTCTCCCTTCTTCTCCTAACCTCCGGGTCTCCTTTCTCCTTCGAACATCCGGGTCTCCCTTCTTCTCCTAAATATCTCTTGGGTCTTCCTTCTCCTTCTGAATATCTCTGAGTCTCCTTTCTGACCTTCTAGCCCTCTAGCTTTTTCTAGCTTTTCTAGCCCTTCTCCGAGTCTTTGTTTCCCTTATATTAATATATATTGTAAAACGGCGATCATGTGACCTTGTGGAGGGGGATGGTCAAGGTTCACTGCTCTCTCCTCCCTCCCTCGGTCGCCGAACAGTAACCACGTCCAATTGGGACCGGTTACAATATGAACAAGTAAAATTCGTGAAAATATTATGATAGCTATAAAAACACGGAAAACTTGTATTCTATGATAATGTAAAATTGTAAGATATATCATTCGTCAACAATTTCGTACTCAGAATAAGAAGAATACTTGCCAATCTTGCTGGAAACTGACACTGTAAATAAATACTAAGAGCCACATAGAAAACAGTCTAGCTCGAACTCTGACCAGCACGAAAGATAGTATGATACTGTCCCGAGGATAACTAAAAAGCACAGGAGAACTCATGAGGCTTAATGTGAACAATCAGCATATATAGGGTGAAAACCTCTTAGTAAGCAGCTGAAATAAAGCACACTCTGATAAATGAGATGGGAGCCCTTGAATAGGCTGCATATGACGAAGTAAAAGAAGTCAAAAAAGTCGGGCCAAAAAAGAATATTTGCTATTCTTGCTGGAAACTGATACACTAAAATAAATACTAAGACCCACAGAGAAAACGCAGACCAGAGAGAGCTCTGACCAGCACAAAAGGTGATACTGAGCTGAGCGTAACAAAAAAAACATGGGAAAACTTGTGAGGCAAAAAAATGTAAAAATACATCATATATCTTAAGGATAAGGTTAAACCATCTTAGTAAGCAGCAGAAATAAAGCACAAGCTGATAAATGAGATGTTAAATAGACCTCATATCATGCAGTAAAAATGTCAAAAAAGTTGGGCCGATAAATCAGCCCGTGGCAGCTTTCACACAGCCAACAAGGGCTGATATATTGGCCTGCTGGCAGTAAAAGGGTTAACATGGATAAACAGATAGATAGATCCTTTGTTGGCAAGGTTCAACCCATGTGGCCCTCTCTTCCATTTAACCTCATATGTTTTTTTATTTTGTGAATTTTAAATTTGTTGTGAATTCTTTTTAGAAATAGTAAACACCAATGTACTATTATATAATAATAGCTTATATTTTCTTTTCAGATGATTATGGAGAGAAATGCATAATTTGTGCAATGTTTTACACTTTGAGGAGTGCACAATCCAAATCAGGGAATGTCATCAAGCCCTCCCTCATATATAGTCGCCTCAAGAGTAAGTATTTTTAAATTATTGATGTAATGCTAAAATAAAAGAAACTCAGTGATATCCACAATTTTGATTTTAATCGACCGGTTTCGGCCTCCGGCCATCATCAGGTACACAGTATCGAAAAACAGAAGCTTATATAGGAGCCAACTTGGAGGGGAGGGTAAGGAGAGGGGAAGGGTTAGGGAAGGTAATTTCATTGGTTAGGTTTGGAGAACAACATATTAAGAACTTAAAAGCTGCATTTTACAATAGTTCAAATCTCCAGCGTTATCTATCCCACCCGAAGGACAAAAGGGATAGCTCATCTCTCGCAGGGGTGTACGAGCTAACGTGCGAGGAGTGCCCCATGACGTACGTTGGGCAGAGTGGCCGGCCCATTAAGACTAGGGCGAAGGAACACCTAAGGAGCTATCGTTTGGGGAACACCGCCTCCTCAGCCTTTGCTGCCCACCTGATAGACAATGGCCACCACAGCTCCTTTTTACCGAAGCTCCTCCACATGCAGCCGAAGGGGAAGAAGTTGGATGCCTTAGAAATAATTGAAATATGTTGTTCTCCAAACCTAACCAATGAAATTACCTTCCCTAACCCTTCCCCTCTCCTTACCCTCCCCTCCAAGTTGGCTCCTATATAAGCTTCTGTTTTTCGATACTGTGTACCTGATGATGGCCGGAGGCCGAAACCGGTCGATTAAAATCAAAATTGTGGATATCACTGAGTTTCTTTTATTTTAGCGTGAAATGTCTTTCCACGAAGTACGGGCTGAGAGAATAGATTATATTGATGTAATTATTGTTGTGTTTTTAGTGGTTGAGTGTTTAAATGTTTTTTTTTTGCAGGCATCTGCAGACACATGTGTCAGGGCAGACAGGAGGATGCACATGAATTTTTTAGGTATCTTCTTGAAAAGATGGAAGTCTCTTACTTGGATCGATTCAAGGGAAAACAGTATGTACCTAAAAATTTTCTAAGTTAGCTCATTTTTCCTGTAAATGCCTGGTGTGCCTTTATGGGCATGGAGGAAAGCTGCAGGTGGTGCCTAACATACCTACAGGGAAGCTCTAAGTTAGATTTTCAATAAATAATTTAGTTTTTATCACAGGATTTTGAAATTTGTTGTAATGTACCAATGTGTTGTACCATGAAGTATTCCTCAACCAGACATGTAATGACACTTGATCGGCTATTAAAAGACAGTCTTACATTAGGAATGAGGGAGTTCTATCAAACTATCTGATGTAGTTTCTCTTTATTGTCCTTAGCAGACCAAATTCCTGGCAGTGGAACAACTCAAAGTAAGCTCAGCTAAATGATGCAGCTATTCTAAATATCGAATTTTCAAAAATGAGTGATAGAAAATGACTTACATGAAACTTTATAAGTAAACCTAGGAAGAAAATTTTTAGCTTTCCTTTCCCTCAGAAATGATGGAAACATTTTTTGTGACAATTCATTCCATTTCTGCTTCTCCATAATAAAGGATCATAAAATTGCAGGAATAAGTTGTCATGTCCTGTTCTTTCTTGTTTTTTTTTCACTTATTTGTAAAAAAAACTGCTCAGGGTCTATAATTCATGGCAGAGAAAATGCCTCTGTTCCAGCAGTCCACATTGAAGTATTAATGTCTGTGCAATTATGAGTGATAAGGGTTGTTCTCTTCAGTTGACATGGGCCTTAGCAGATATGAATGCATTTGGGAATTATCTTTAATATTTTGTGTCTTAGCCATTGAGAAAATGTTATTTTGTGCACCTTTGACTTGCAAACATCATTCTACTGCCACATTTTGACCCTCATTGACTTGACAGTAGTCCTCTTTAGCTAAGTGGGCTGTGCATTTTTATTTGGTGGAAGCAGTTCTGAGTACAATTCCTGGTAAGGGCTCTTGTGTGATGCAGTTGCGGGATTTTTCCTGGGTGCGCACCATCTTGCGCAAAGTCACCCTTACCCATTTTCCTGTGTTTCCAACTTGAAGGGGGTTTCCTTTCCATCACTTTGTGTGGCCGGTGCTTCTATGAAGTCGTGACTGCGAACGACGCCACTATGTGGACGAAATCGCAATGTCCTTGCCCACAAAGTATCCCGGATGGCTTGGAGAAATGTTCTGCCGGGATAGCTCAACGGACAGAGCACCCGACCGGCAATTGGGAGACCCGGGTTCGATTCCCGGTCCCATCAGACTTTTTTCAAGTCCACTCTTCCTTGGGATTTTTACTGAAGGTTTAATTAGAGGAATGAGCTAAATGTTGAAAGACATGAGTGTCTCATGCTATTATATGTTTACTGATGAGGAGAGTGGAGGATGTTAAATGATTCTGCACCAGAGAAAATTACTATTTCTGTTTAGTTCTTTCTGCCCGAGAATTTTCTTTAAATATTACATGAATTTTAAAGCAGGCTTTTTATGTTAAGACTGGAGTTTAAACCCCTGAAGCAAGCATGCTTGAAGTAGTCTTGATTCAGATGCAATTTTAAAATGTGCTTAAATGGGCTCCTGGATAGCCAAGTGGGCAAGGTGTTTGACTGCAATGAAAGTGGTCCCAGGTTTGATTCCTGGTAGGGGCCTAAATGCAAAATGATCTCAACTGTGGACGCAATTTTAACACTACTACTACATTGTAAAAGAATGGAATTCACATGGAACATGGAATACAATGTAACAATGCAATGTCCTGATGTCCAGCATGTATCTGTATATAATAGAACATCAATATCAATTCCAACAAAAATAAACAGGCCTGACAAGTTTCAAAAAGTGGTCATTCCATTAATCTTCAGTGAAACAGCAGAACTCTTTTGATTGCTGTTGATAGGTTTGAATAATGAAGAGAATTGATGTTAGAAGAGTTACAAAGATTAATGAGAAAGAAGCCAGTGTAATGTGGCTGCATATAAGAGGATAGATGTATGAAATTAAGCATGAATATATAGGGAAGGGTTCACATATGGCTTTCTTATTCTATAAGGAATTTAAGTTATATGTCTGAAAATAGTCTATCATAACCATGTTTTTTTAATTACAAGAAGCATTTGTTTATTTTAAAAGTAATGGATCGTTTGACTTTGCTCTTCTATTTGACAGACTTGACAATGCCAGCAGAGAGACCACTCCTCTTCATAGAATATTTGGAGGCTACATGAGGACAGAAAGTAAGTAAAGCTCATTTCTTCTCCAATAAAAAATTCAGATTATTTCCAGTATGTATTTCTTATCAGTTTCTCTCATTTGATGTGAAATGTCAAGCATTTCATAAATGGTTTGGCATAATTGTAGAAAATGGAAGATTTTTCCTTGTGACTTCACTGTATCATTTGTGATGAGTCAGCTGTTAAGGAGGAATATATGATCAACAGAAGGCTTGACTATGTGGAATTCCATCATTAGGGATCAAATTTATTTTACCAAGTAAAATAAAAAAAATTATACTTTACAATTCTGCAAAAATAACACTACCACCATGACACAACCCGTTTTGGCAAACTTTGGTAATTCTGGAAAGATAAGAATGTATATGAAAATAAATTAGGAATGGAGGGGAAGATGAAACGGTTTGGATGCGTAACCAAGGGGTGGCAGGCAGAACAATGCATTAGGTGCATAGAGGCAAGGAAGAGGTTGGTATGAATTCGTTGGCAAGATTCTCAAAAGAGGAGTATTTGTCTCATTTCTAGGATGGAAAGTTTTGGGCCTTTATCTCCAGTGTGTAAGACTATGGGTGTGAAGGAAGAAGTATGGTTCGACAGAATGAGATATATTGTGAAATGTGAAATTTTTTGTTTGTTTATGCATATAGAAATATTGCGACCAGATTTCCTGATATATGTGCTATTACAGTTGTCACATTTTAATTTGTAAATACTGGGTTTTTGGAGTTTTATGATTTTGTTAAAGTAATGAAGAGAACAATCTGCCATTACAATTGTTATAAAATTCCAGTTTATTTCTTTAGGAAAAAGATACCCTATATAGATATAGATATATATATAGATAGATATATATATATTGATAGATGTATCGCATATACATCTCCACTTCATTGGTTCTTTATGCGGTTTGGATCTTCTAAATGGATATTTTTCTTAGTTTTTGTTGCAATCAAGTGTCAGATTAGGATGGAAACCATTGTTAATCACAATTTGCTTTATTATGCATAATTCTTTATTAAAGTTCTTATGGGATAAGGGGATGCTTAAGAGAAAATGGCTTAAGTTTGCCAAAACCAGTCATATCATGTATGTGGTGTTATTTTTGTGGAATTGTAAAAGTGTAATTTTTTTTACTTTGTAGAATAAATTTGATGTGAAATAAGGAAAGTGTGAAATTCAGCTGTTTTTTCTGAGTAATCATTACTTTGTGATATCAACAAGAATTTACACCAAATCAGAATTGTAAATGATTATTTTAAATATAATTCATGGAGATGGACATGTGAGTGTTAGTAGAACAACTTGTTGAGAAATAAAATACAAATTTAAGAAGTAAACAGAATACAGGCTATTAAGGGGATTGGATAACTTATCTGTTTTCTGATTGTTGGCATTTCCCTACTGTGGTTACATGCCAACAGATAAGACATTCATTTTTTCTCTGTTGAATGCATGAAAAAGTATCTAGGACTTACCAATTTCAATTTTAGATTCAGTCAACCATATGGGAGAAAAAATAAGTAAACTTTTGTAAAAATGATAATTGTTATTGAAGTGCTACTTGACTATATGAAGGGATAGAGAATAGTCCTAGATGCATTCTGATCTTTGAATCCAGATGATTTCCCTGTACTTAGATTTCATACAATTACAGTTATCAGAGCAAGTACTTTTGTCAGTCCGACCCATAAAGCTCTGGAAGGTTCTGCACTCCACTCTTTGACATAATAATAATACTTGTAATAAATTCGACGGAGCGGCGATTTACTTTGTAGTATTCCATGACAGGTTGTTGAAAAAATCACCACTTTTCAAGAGAAACTGGTAAATTTAATCTCAAATAACTTTGCACAATACTACATAACTACAACAGACACACGACATGTTTCAACGCATAAGCGTCATTTTCAAGTGTGGATAGGAAGAGCCAGAGTACGGAGGAGAAAGGGAGAACAAAGGGTTCAGGGGAAGGTGAAAGGGTAATTCTAGGAAGAAAACAAAAAGGGGGAAAAACCAGAACTAGGAGTTAGAAGGACGAGGCAGTGTAGCAGTAAGTAGAGGGGAGGCGTGGGGAAAAAGTATTTCATTTGCAAGTTTGAATTTCACGTCATTATTTTTTTCAATTATTTCTATTTTTTCCAGCATGTTCATTTTACCTCCCTTCCCAATTATATGAAGCATTTCCGGTCTGAACGTTGAGAGATGGTTTGAAAGAAGAAGATGTTTAGCAAAATGAGATTGATGAGACCCATTTTCATAACATTTTTCGTGTTCACTCGCTCTTAATTTAATATTTCTCCCACTTTGTCCAATATAAATACAATTACAGTTTAAACAAGAGAGTTGGTATATCCCTGACTTGAGCAACGGGTCAACACGATCTTTATTGTTACAAATTAATTGCTTAACACAAGAATATGTGTAAAAAGCTGGTCTCACTCTATCCTTAGGCAGAAGTTTGGAAACACTATAGCTTAAGGGACCCAAGAAACTTAATCTCCGCCAGCTTGATGTAGTTGGAATATTTTCAGAAATGAAAATCTTTTTAATTGCTAAATCTCTCTGTTTTTTCTCAAGCATCCTATTAATTAAGTCAGAGGAATAACCATTTTCAATTGCTAAAAACATTATAATGTTTAATTCTTTTTCAAAATTATAAGGAGAGAGGGGGATATTCAAAAGTCTATGGAGGAGTGAGTGGAAAATCGCGAGTTTATGGGAGTGATGGTGGTTAGAGGAAGAGGGTATAAGGCGGGAGGTATAAGTGGGCTTCCGGAAGATGGAGAAATCTAAAGAATTATGAATTCGCGTTATAGAAAGATCCAGGAAGTTAAGGGTACCATTGATTTCCAATTCCTGGGTGAAACTAAGAGACGGGTGAAGGGAGTTCAAAAGGTTTAGGATGAGATCTAACTGTCTCGTCGTTCCCGTCCAAATACAAAAGATATCGTCCACATATCTAAGCCATTTGAAAAGATGCTTTAAAAGGGTATGGCCAGAATTAAAGAAATTCAATTCAATGTGATTTAAGAACAACTCAGCTAAAAAAATAGGAGAAAGAGATGAACCAATGGCCAGGCCTTCTTTCTGTACATAAAATTTGCCGTCAAACATAAAATAGTTACCTTCCATGCAAAGGCAAGTGAGAGAGATTAGTTCTTTTTTAATTCCAGAACCAACAGAGTTTTTGTTTAACATATCTTCCAAAATATGAATAGTGTCATTCACAGGCACACTGGGGAATAAGTTCACTATATCAAACAACACTAACTTTGCATTTGAGGGCACACTAATATCTTTTAACAAGTTACAAAAAACGATAGAATTTTTCACATTAAATTTTGGTTTAAAATCTGTAAACTGCAAGATAAGGTCATTTAGACGCGACGATACTTTATGCACAGGGGAGGAAATACTCGAAACAACAGGTCTTATGGGACAATCTTTTTTATGTATTTTAGGTAGACCATAGAATCTGGGGGGTAAGGGGTTCATGTCAACTAACCTCCACTTTTCACTGTCATTAAAAATGGTGGATCTCCCTACAACATCTTTCACGCGTCTTTGTAAACTTTTAGTAGGATCCGAAGGAAGAATTTCAACATTATGTTTCCCCAAAAATTCACTGCACTTTGCAATATAATCTGCTTTGTTTAATACCACTACACAATTTCCTTTATCTGCCTTAGAAATAACTAAGTTGTTCTTCTCACAAGAAACACGAAGACGGAGAAAAGATTTCAATTGCAAGTCACTTGAACACTTGAAAATGACGCTTATGCGTTGAAACATGTCGTGTGTCTGTTGTAGTTATGTAGTATTGTGCAAAGTTATTTGAGATTAAATTTACCAGTTTCCCTTGAAAAGTGGTGATTTTTTCAACAACCCAATTATACTTGTCTTTATGTGGGCAGGATTGAGACTATAAGTCTCTTCTTCCATTTAATAATATTACCAACAACCTTACTGATTTTACACAGTCTGTGATGAACACAGCTACTTGAATAAGCACTTAACCAGTCTGCAGTAGGGGTATATAGTGACAATAACTTCTGGAATAGCACGTGGCAGACAGTCAAAGACTCACCTCAACACTTCTGAGCATGTTTTTTTATGAAATTGTCTTTAACTTAAGCATATGAGTATAGTTTTAACTGATGACAGTAATTTTCAAGTTGAGGAGTATTTCAAAGTCCAGATATTTGAAAAACATCTTTCAAAGTTTCCTTGGCTTGAAAATTTCTAGTTGAAGCTGGTAGCCATTATACAAGGGTAAGGTGAAAAGTTCTTGGCCTGACAATGAAAGAATCAGATTTTCAGTTAAAAAATTATTTTATTTTTCTACATAGTCTTCCTTGACTTCAACACACTCTGTCCAGCATTTCTCGAACATCAGTATTCCTTCCCGGAAGTGAGACTCTGGAAAATGTCCATCTACGGCCCTCTCAACTTCTTCATTGAAAGCGAAGCTCTTCCCAGAAAAACATTTCTTCAAGTTTGGGAACAGATGGAAGTCTGAGGGTGCTAAATCAGGAGAATAGGGGGGATGGCAGAGCAAATCGTACCCTAAATCCCCTAGTTTTCCATCGCCAACACACCTTTGTGAGAAGGTGCATTGTCCTGGTGAAAGATGATTTTTTTCTTCTTCAAGCCAGGCCTCTTCTCGCGAATTTTGGCATACAGTTGGGCAAGAAGGTTGGAGTAATATTTGCCTGTAATTGTTCTCACTTTTTCAAGGTAATCAATTAACAGGATCCCTTTCATATTCCAAAACACACTGGCCATGACCTTTCCTGCAGATGCGATAGATTTCGCTTTCTTTGGTGCTGAACCACCGGCTTCCACCCACTGCTTAGACTGCTGTTTTGTTTCTGGCGTGTAGTGGTTGACCCATGTCTCATTCATGGTGACAAATCGCCGCACAAAATAGGTCGGTTCCCTCTTGAATCAGTCCAAACATAACTGCGAAAATCGCTTGCACATTTGCTTTTGATCGGCATGCAGCAAATGCGGCACCCACCTTGCGCAGAGCTTTCACATTCCCAATTCTTGGTGCAAGATGATCGGAAGAAAGGGTTTCGCACCCTTTCTTCCGATATCCCCATGGCCTCGGCTATCTCACTCACTCGCATATCGTCCAACGTGATATTGTGCACCTTTTTGATGGTTTCCAGTGTGGTTGCGGTTTTTGGCCGTCCTTCATGTGGGTCATCTTCGAGGGATGTTTGACCACATTTAAATTCAGCTGCCCACTTTTTAACGGCTGACATTAATGGAGGAGAGTCCTCGTACACTTTTGTCAACTTTGGGTAAATTTCCTTAGGGGTTAATCCATCCAAAACGAAGAATTTTATGACCACACGATATTCAAGTTCATCCATTATAACGAAAAACACAAAAGACGTCTACTGCAACAATATGTGTAAACAAACTACTTAAGAGAACAAGTTGAAACTTGTCTTAGGAACTAATGATGCGTGCGCACAGGCAGGGATTAACTTTTCGCTGATTCGAACGCCGAGGCTATACTACGGTGTCATTACAATGTCAGCAGTTTTACCGCTATCTCCACGAGCTTTTTGGTAAACTCCAGGTAAGTTGTAGTTGGATGATCCATCATTCACTACAGTTGAGAGTAAACAGAAAACCACGATAATACGCCTACTTCACTCTTTGGTCCTCCACTGAACTAGGGAATCAGGTTCGAGAATTCTCGGGTATATAATTTCCTTACTCGTCTCCAAGCCAATGGATTTATCAGCAAGCCAATATCTTAATAGCCAAGCCTAATCTGCACTCAGAAAACAACGTCACTCCAAAAAATAATAACAACTTGTGAAAGAATAATGAGGTCTAATCACTAGAAGTAAGGGATGAAACTCATTCAAAATTTTTGGTTCCGCAAGTTGTAAAACATCTTTTTTTAAATTATAGAGATAAATGTTTCAGGAAATTTTTCTACTTATACTTCTACTAATCAATTTCTTGAAATAACATCCGTGTGTTCTATCCAACCATTGAGTTTGGCCAGATTTCACCATACCATTCAGTGCAGTGGCCTTTGATAATACTTCAATTGAGTGGAGGTGGAATAGCTTTGATACTTCAATTTTTGGCACTTATGTTTCACTTAATTATTGATTATATCAGACACTTAATTACAAGGGCTGTATGATAAGTACCCGTGTTTAGCAACTGATGGCACCACTGACACAAAATGTGTATGCCATAATTTAACACCATCTTTAGATATATGACTCAAATTTTCAGACAGATTGAGTAGTTTTGTTTTGGTAGCTGTTGAAAGTAGTCAAGTTCATGTTTGCTTGCCATCATGGAGAAAGAGCAATATCCATCAGTGATTCGATTTCTTTTTTTGGATGGGAAGATGTGTGAGGAAATCAAAGTGAAGTTGCATGCTGTTTATAAGGATCATGCACCTTCAATGACTACCATCAGTGTCGAGTAAAACGGGTGAAACAATGTTCCGAAGGACCAAAGAAATGGAATCAAAGATCTTGGTGAATTGTTCACCTCAATATATTTAACTCCACTTCTACAAGTTATGTTCAAAATTAAATATACCCTTATAACAAACAAACTTATCGAGTCCACTTCTACCAAGTTATTAACAAAATTAAATGTCCTTATAACAAGCTTATCGAGTTCCAGTCTCTCTCCTTTTTTGACACCGGCGAAGAGCTCCACGCACACATTCACGCAGGTCTGCGCTGTTGACTAGACGACTGCACTGTGGTCTGATTACGAGTGAGCTGAGTGAGGTGAGGATCACACACTGACTAACAAAACCTCTTCTGGTCATTCCAAAAAAAAAGACACTGCAGCGCCACATAGCACAGAGTACAAAATTTTACCTGTGCCCTCCGGTGGCAGCTGTATGATTTACAAGGCGCGTTTTACGAGACAATCAGATATTGGTTTAATGAATTCAAGCATAGCGAAACATCCGTTTTTGATGAAGGGCGCCCAGGCCGTCCAATTGAGGTGACTATGGTTAACAAAGTCCATGATATTGTGCTAGCAGATAGCCGTGTGAAGATCAGAGAGATTGCTGACATTGTAAACATCTTAATTGAATGCATACAAAGTATCCTACATGAAGAATTGGGCATGAGAAAGCTATCGGCAAGATGGGTGCCTCGTAAGCTCACAGTGGAGCAAAAACAGAATTGCATGACAACTTCGGAGCACTGTTTGGACATGTTTAAGCACAATCTGAAAGAGTTTCTATGTCATTTTGCGACTGTTGACAAAACATGGATCTATAACTACACGCCAGAAATGAAAGAAGGCGAAAACGATTCCATCGGCTGGAAAGACCACGGCCACCGTTTTTTGGGATTCGCGAGGCATCATCCCACCGACTATTTGGAGAAGGGAAGAACAATCACGGGGCAGTATTATGCTGATTTATTGGACTAATTTGATGCTGAATTGAGGAAAAAAACTGCCCCACTTGGCAAAGAAAAAAACGCTCTTCCATCATGACAACGCTCCAGCTCACTCACCTGCAAACGCCACAGCAAAACTGGTTGAATTACGGTATGAAGTGCTACCTCATCCACCCTATTCTCCAGATTTGGCCCCATGCGATTTCTTTTTGTTTGATAAAAATAGATTTGGGCCGACATTTCAATAGCAAACTCTGCCATCGTCCTCAGGGCCCTGAGGACGACCTGAGGAGATAGAAGACTTTACATATCATAAGCCAGGAAAGCACTAGATCTTTCAGGAAAAAAATGGCTTGAGGGAAAGCGATTCACATCAAACAAGGAAGTGATCGCCACAACAGAGGCCTTTTTTGTAGAGTTCGACAAAACATATGTTTTGGATGGCTTGAAAAAGTTAGAATATCGCTGGACTAAATGTATTGAGTTGAAAGGAGACTATATTGAGAAATTAATTTAAAAGAAGTTTAAAAAAATGCATTTTCTTTCCTAACACAGGTACTTATCATACAGTCCTCATGCAATGAATGAGATCTATGAAGTAAATGAATTTCGACATATTCTAGATAAACTATATATTTGCATTCACATCACTAATAAATTTCTAAGAAAACAACAGCGTATTATTTCTATGGAACTGTAATGCTTCAAAGGAATAACAAGTGTGAAAAATAGCGACACGACTGGGACTCGAACCCAGGTCTCCCACTTTCCGGGCAGGTATTCTAACCACTAGGCACGGTAGCCGCGTCTCTCTCACACTGTTAAGGGAATGCTTTGTGAGCAAGACTGGCAGTCTCCACATAGTGGCACAACCTGCCGTCCGAGGTCCTCACAGAGGCAGCC
>KZ309300.1:99122-115966 GCA_000376725.2 Ladona fulva | reverse complement strand
AAAAAAAACTAAGGCCCATTTGCAAGAACCCCGTTTCACTTTTGCTACATTTCATCTCCTTTATCATAAAAAAAATATTTCGTTCAAATCGGCGGAGCATATTTCGTGGCCTCTCCTTGTGAGTAAATGTATGTCAAGGGGTTAGAGTGAATGGGTCAACATGCTGTAACATTATATTTTATTTCATTAATACTATCTAATGGAGAAGTTAAATATTTTTTATATAAAAAAAAAGTATTTCGTAAGTATAAAAAAATTATAAAAGTATTCAATAATTGATTAAGTATACAATTAATAATTTTTTAAACTTTTGGCACCAAATGTTGCCACTGGGCAGATATGGGTTAATTTGCTACTTTCAATAACTTAGCCGGAAGATGTATACCAATGACTGTGAATAGAAGATGAAAAGAAATAACGTAATTACGTAATTTATTTGAATACGCTATTTCAAGTAATGAATATCCAAATTTTCTACATATCAGTTACTTGGTTATTATAGAAATGGGTTTCCACTCACGCCAATTTCTTTCCCTATTCTGTAATCAGAAAACAGCATCGCTCTGAAACGAGATAGCGGCGTGTGAAAGAATAGGGAGGTTCTAATTGCTAGAAGCAAGGGAAGAACCAGCTTGCACGAGAAGAGATTCCCTGAAGAAGAAATGCCAAAATCTCCTTCTCCATATCTCTCATAAATACTCCATATCACTAATTTTGCATGCTCTTGCAGTTGGTCGTATCATTTCTCAGTGTCTTGTTACTTTTTCTCGTTGACCTGGCGATATCTACTCGCGGTGGTGGATGATGGGCAAGGAGGCAGTGGAAGGGGATGCAATCCATGTGACTGCAGAAACGCCACTTCCCCTCCAAGGCTTTTCCCGAAAGTCTTTGAAAGTAGCTGTGGACATACCTCCACATTTGACAAGATTACTCATAATGATTGAATCTCACATACATGAGTAATATTTGAATTCCATGATAAAGGGTGAAACTATGAGGCAAACGAAATATTATTTGTCTATCACAATTTAGCAAAGATGATCAATATTTTGATATTTTTTTTATCTAATGTGGTTTATAACATGCATACAAAAAGACATTTACTACATAACTACATCTTTTAAGCGTCGAATGGTGGAAATAAAGCTCATTAATCTGTCAATATGCCGTCATGGCGATGAAAAAGCCAATGGCCTGAAAACTGCTTTTTCTGTGAAGTAAAGAAAGCCCTTAAGGATGACACGAGATGTACCTATTTCTTGTAACATTTTATATGGAAAAACTTTTGTCGTGCCTTCCTAAAGCCCTAGACAAATGTTTCCAATTGTTAAATCCATTTTAATCACTTTGTTTCGAGAAGAACGTGCCGTTACAACTACTCGTCGGGCTTACGTTCCACCCGCTGGGCCTTTATGTGGGAGAGCTGGATCCAGGAATCTTTAGATGGGAGACTAACCATTTCTCCGGGCTCGAGCGTTCTCCAGCAGTGATGGGAGGCTAAAAAGGACACACTGCTTTTCACACAAAAAAGAAAACTCCGCCCCCTACCCATAATGCCCCAGCCTGGGTTGGTGAGAGGGTGAGGAAAGCGGGATAGGCGGGAGGATTAAAATGGCCAGCGCGTGAACATACCCCGCCCACCCGAATTTAAACAAAATTCGCATCCTGGTGCAATTACAAAATAAAATTAACCTCCTTTGATGAGGAATGAAATAAAAAAGTAAAAAGTAATATCGTGAGCTGTAAACAAAAATGAAAATCTGGGTAGGGAATAAGGAAGGATTCCGAATAACTTCACTCTGGAGGGAGCCATCATCAGAGACTTTAACGAAGATAGGTAGCTCACGGAAAAGGTAAATTCTACAACTCAACATTGCGTGACCCTACCCATTTGCCAACACAACGCTGGCAAATTCGACTCTTACTAAATATAGCGTTCCAGGTTGAACCTGGGGATCATTTTGCAACCATTTTGCTTGTTGCTGCAATGTATGCAAATATTCATTCGACCACCTTCGGCAAAAATTGTTCTTTATTTGCTTGACAAGCTTCCACCGAGCGGATAAAGTAGCAGCCAAATCTTGACTTCGAGGGTAGCATCTGGCAAGTCTAGAATTTACTGACCAATTAGGAAATGTCCAGGTGTCAAGCAATTGATTTCGGAAGGGTCAGCTGATAGTGGAACTAACGGTCGTGAATTTAATACCTCTTTTATCTGGCAAAAAAGTGTAGAATAATTCAAAATTTAAGGCATGTCTATGAATTATCCTGCGGAGGTGGAACTTTACTGATTTAATTCCTGCCTCCCATAAACCTCCGAAATGCAGAGCGGCCGGAGGATTAAACTTCCATTCTATCCCAGCATCCAGGAACATGGAGGACATTTCTGCCTTATGACCCACTGTACGGATGTGCTTATACAGCACTGTCAGGTAGTGATTGGCTCCTACAAAGTTAGTTCCACAATCTGAATGAATAGTCGAATTAATTCCCCTACGGCAGACAAATCCCGAAATGCTGCCATGAATGAGCGAGTAGGGAGAGACGTAACAATCTCTAAATGCAAGGCTTTCGTGAAAAAACAAATAAAAAGACACAGATAGGCCTTCAGATTAGCCGCATTTCGACGATTGCTACATTTATACAAAAATGGCCCGCTATAATCTACTCCTATCATGGCAAAAGGTCGTTGCAGGGTGACTCTAGAGGCCAGAAGCTCGGCCATTATAGGTTGTAAGATGTGCCTTGATATCGGCAGCAACGGATGCATTTGGTTAGTTCTGATTTAATCACCACCCGGACGGACAAAATCCAAAATTTCTGGGAAATGAGCAATTCTACCGTCCTAGGACTGCCGTGTAACGAAACGAGATGGTAGTGGCGTACAATTAACTAACAGAAAACGTCATCTTTCGGGAGCAACCACGGCTGCTTATTGCCACTAGCCAATAATGAATGCCGCAAGGGGCCACCTACTCTGATGCACCCGTCTTCATCGACGAAAGGTCGTAGGCGAGCGAGGCTAGGAGGGAGTCGGCCTCCACCCCTTAGAGCTGAATAATAGTTGCCAAAATAAAAATTCTGGATTATTAGGACTACCTTTCTTAATGCACAAAACCGCTCTGTTCCCAACAATGGAGTATCTTGTTTATATCTGAACCCCTTAAAGGCATTATGGAATCTCAACACTTATTCCATGACACGCACAACCTTTATGTATGAGGAAAGCCTCCGTATCCATGACAGTGGATCAGCTTGAACCCCCAAGGTCCCTACTGTTATTGAATGGGCTTCCAATTCAGGCAGCGCTTGATAATCCAACAAGGTTGAATTCCCAAGAGGCCAATCTGACTCTGGGAGCGTAAGAAATGGGGGTCCATGCCAATACAACCGAGCCCCACTAAGCTGCATGGGAGTTAAACCCTGCGATATACAATCGGCAGGATTTAACTTCGACGGAACATATTTCCAACCGGAATATGGAATACAATCATTGATTTCGACCACCCGATTTGCAATGAACATTTTTAGTATATGCAAGGGAGTGTTCAACCATGACAAAACCGTCTGAGAATCTGTCCACGCTAATATTTTATTGAACAGTATCCTTCCTTGATAGACATTCATAACTCGGAAAACAAGACACGTGAGCAAAAGGGCAGCACATAATTCTAATTTAGGAATAGTCAATACCTTTAGAGGCGCTACCTTACTTTTGGCTAAGACGAAAGCAATTTTAATATCTCCGGAATGGGACATGGAACGCAGGTAAATATCAGCACCATACCCCTTTTCAGATGCGTTGCAAAACCCGATTAATTGTAATCATTGGCTCCCACATTGCAAATGAAACGAGGTATTTGGACCTTAGCCAATGTCTTAATTTTTTATGTAAACTCTTCCCATTGGGTCATAACTTCTAGAGGCACTGGTTCATCCCATCCAATATTTAGCTTCCACAAGGATTGCAACAGACATTTGCACCAAAATACAATTGGTGATAAACCTCCGATGGGGTCAAAAATTCGAGCAATGTTGGATAACAACATTCTTTTCGAATTAGTTATTTGAGGAAAATTAATTTTATAAGAAAAAACATCTGCATTCATGTCCCAAAAGAGCCCTAATATCTTAACACGAGTGAAATCATCGCCATCGAAATAGATGTGTGATTCTACATTATCTCCTGAGCAGGTATTCATAAATTCTTTGGAATTACTTGCCCATTTATCAAGAGGGAACCCACCCAACTTCAATAATTCCATTAACTCTTCCCGCACCCTTTCAGCCTCCGAAAGAGATGCCGCACCCCCAAGAATATCACCCATATAACAACTATTGAGGAACAGTTCCAAGGCACGGGGATATTTTAGATCTTCATCTTCCACTAACTGGCGAAGAACGCGAAGAGCCAAAAATGGTGATGAAGTTAGTCCATACGTAAGTCCATACGAGTATTCAATTGATAGGACTGTAACGCTTGTGAACTTTTGTGATGCCAAACGATATTTTGAAATAAACGATGCTCAGGACAAACTAAAATTTGTCTATACATTTTTGTGATATCAGTCACAAATGCAATGTTGTGCAAGCGGAATCCAAGCAAAATATCTAATATATCCTTGTGAAGTTTAGGGCCAACCATAAGTAATTTGTTAAGTGATACATCTAAATTTCACTTTTAGATGTGCCCTTTGTGATAAATGCCGTTCTAAATTTAACCATCTATTAACTGCATAATCATAAGACTGCCCCATATCTGTAGGCAATCGATAAAACGGAAGCGATACTATGTACCGGCCAAATTCGTTCCTCGTGCACGTATCTCTAAATATTTTTTTGCATAAGTCATCCTCCGGATTTGTATGAACCTGTTCAGAAGGTTCTTCCAGCTGCCAAAATTCCTTTAACTGCTTACTTAATGCAAAGTCCTGAATAGTCAAGCCAGTTAAATTAGAAATGGAATACGGGACAGCAGCATTCGAACATGAACCTAGAACAATCTACCCAAATATGGACTTCAATGCAATTAAATTACTACGAGGCAGTGATCTTCTTTCCCCAGTTAAAATTTGTGGAAACAAATCCATTCCCAACAGCATATCCACGCTAGCAGGCTGATCAAATGCAGGGTCGGCCAATAAAAGGGGGGGGACCCCCTGCACATGGTAGTGGGTCCCCCTGCCATGCGCTCTAGCGGTTTGCAGGGTTCAAATGTAAATGTAAAAGATCCGAAAGTTCTTCCCTTACCTCTGAGGGAAGCGTTACACTTGGCAATGGCCCTGCAATCCTCGGTAAAACAACAGCTTGCATCATTAAAATGTTATTAGGAGACTGACGAGGTGAAACGATACACTGAACCCAAGTCTTAGGCCCTTTTATATGAGTATATGATGCTTCTTCCGAAATCGCGGAGACCATAGAACCCGAATCCACTAATATATGAATGGAATTCGCCTTCCCTTCACGGTCAAAAACGGAAACAACTGCAGTCCCTAAAACAATCAACTTAGAATTGTTGCATTGAATACATGAGGAGAACTGAGTTCTAGGAGGGGACGATGCTGTTTCCTTTTCCCCGCCCACCGTTTCTGAACGTGATGGAGGGTTCAACGACTTGCGATATACCTCTGGTAATTTGACTCGCATTTCCTCCTTCGAGCAATGCAATGAGGTGTTATGCCTACAATGGCATTTTAGGCAGCGGCGGCCTTTGACTGGGCACCTTGTTGACCAATGTCCCATTTTCAAGCAATTAAAACATAACTTCCTTGAGCGCACAAAGGACTCACTTTGGCTAGTCTCCATCTCTAAATATCTGGGGCATTTGGAAAGAGTATGCGAAGACGAACACAAAATACATTTCGGAGTTGGAGGGGAAGTGGCCCTTCCCCTCTCTCTGTAACTACCTGCCGTTGCAAGGGACACTGCCGCTTTGCCTCGTGAAGGCCGTGATCCTCCGTGTAATGAAAACCTTGGAATATCGCCTTGAGAACTTTGAAGAACATTAACATGATGCTTAACAAACACTATAAGCTGGGAAACGGTAGGAAAACCTTCGGCCTTAGTACATTCTTCAAATTTCATCAACGTATCAGGATCCAAACTCCGGGTAGCCAGCCGATACAAAAAAAACTCACCCATATCAGGAATATTTAATGTTTTTAAAGAAGCATAAACTTCAGAAAAGGTAGTAACAAAATTTTGAAGATTATGGAGTGATGCTTCAGCAATGGGAGGAAATCCGAACCATTTTTCTACATAATTGAAACCCAACAACTTTGGATTATCAAAGTATTCAGACAATTCTTTCCAGGCCACTGGATAATACGCCGCACCAAATGGCACTGAACTAATGAGAGCCAAAGCATCCCCCGACAAGGCAGTTTTTAATTATGAAAACTTTTCGGTCGGAGAAATATCCTCCCGATCGTGCACTATAGATTTGAACAGATCCCGAAAAGCCTCCCAGTCCGTAAATGCAACAGAAAATGGCAGAATTTTGATTTTTGGCAAGGAACACCTTTGAGAAGGTGAATGATGCACCGCGATAGGCTGTTCCTCTGCCTTTGACTCCTGCTTAGCTTCTATTAAATCATGCACCACGAACGTTTGGTAATACTCTGATTCAACTTCTCGAGCTCTTTCAACATCGAGACGTAAAACGTCTACTTGGCCTTATCTGTGGCAGAATTCCACAATTTGGTCCTGATGAATCTGGAAATGAGTGTAAACACTTGATAATTCTGCACATCGGGCCTTAAATATTCCAACTCTCACGTTCGACGAACTCGAGAGGGACTTCAGATACTTCCATGGACAAATCTTTCGCAACCTTAATAGTAGCCCCGAACACATCCCTTTTAAATCTCATTAACTTTAATCGGGGAACTAAATTGCTCTCGTGTCTGGGCGGGTTCCTCTTTCTGCTATTCCAGATTCGGCATTGTAACATAATATACCCCACCAAATGCTTATAGGAAATAAATTGCACCAGAATGGAACGCTAGGAAATTACGTTACAGCCCTCATCAAACCATGTTGATTCACAAACAAAACTAAAAAATCCCCATCACATCTAAATTCCTGGGTTTCGGCACCAAATGTTTCGAGAAGAACGGGCCGTTCCAGCGGATGAAACGTAAGCCCGTTTCTTGTAACATTTTATATGAAAAAACTTTTGTCGTGCCTTCCTAAAGCCCTAGACAAATGTGTCCAATTGTTAAATCCATTTTAATCACTTTGTTTCAAGAAAAAAGGTGCCATTACGACTACTGGTCGGGCTTACGTTCCACCCGCTGGGTCTTTATGTGGGAGAGCTAGATCCAGGAATCTTTAGATGGGAGACTCACCATTTCTCCGGGCTCAAGCGTTCTCCGGCTGTGATGGGAGAGATTAACTAAGGCATTACACACCACCTGCAACACTCCGCCTTCCATACACCGAGTTCGATGTACCAGCTACAAAAACGTAAACGAATTATTCATAATACGTGCATACGAAATGTCCTAGCATCGAACCTGGGTCTATGAGGAGAAATATTCTTACAGCATACGATAGAAATCTCTATCTTCTATAGATATAGCGAATTTCAACCTTCTACCTGACCGGGAAATCCCGTAATGAATTTTTGAAAATTCGGTCATTCGAATGGTCCTGGGATAGAACATGGGCCTTTAGGGTAAAAAGCTTTAAGGGATACGATAGACAATCATCTATTCTAACAACACCGTGAATTGCAAGTTTCTATCTTAACGGAAAATACCCTAAATGAATTCATAAACTTCAGACATAAAAACTGCCCTATCATGGAACTCAGGACCCTCAGGGTAAAAACCTTTAGTTATACTATACAGGTGTTTGATGGCTATCGATGACGTACATTTCAACGTTCTATCTTACCTACAAATACCCTAAATGATTTTTTGAAACTTTTGCACTAAGTACCTAGCATCGAACCTGGGGCCATTAGGTATAAAGCTCTTGCGGGAAATGGAAGATAAAATCATTTTCTAACGAATCCGTTTATTTCAGCGTTCTATCTTTATGCTAACTACGGTAAACGAATTTTTGAAAATGTGCTCAATGCATTCTTATGGGAAAATGGCCGTTTTTGGGGCCTCCTAGAATCGAACTCATGATGCCTAGGGTGGATGTCCGCTTCTTTCCTAGGTGTCCAAACCTAGGGCTTTATGGCAAAAAAATCGCCGGCTCAGTGAGGCAATTCCTTTTGCCTCATCTTTAGTATCCTATATGTATATATATATATATATCCGGAGAAGCGTCTATATAAAGAGATATGATAGAAAGCAGCTTGCATACTGCAAGCTTAACATAAGATAGATTAACTAAAGCATTATGCACCACCTACAATACTCCACCTGCTATAAACGGAACGTCATCCACCAACTATAATACCCTAAACGAATTATTCAAAATACATCCATAAGAATTGTACTGTCTTTGAACCTGTGCCCATAGCACAAATATCTTTACGGCAAACGATAGAAATCCATATCTTCTATCGATGTTGCGAATTTCAAACTTCTACCTGACTGGGAAATACCTAAACTAATTTTTGAAAATTCGGTCATATGAACTGACCTATGGCATTTGATAGACCGTCATCTATTATAACAACACTGTGAATTAAGCTTTTTTATCTTAATGCAAAATACCCTAAATGAATTCTTGAAATTATGATGTACGAATTGCTCTAGCATCGAACTAAGGACTCACAGGACATAAACCTTTAGGCGTACAATAGATAATTGTCTTCTCTATTGGTGTTGTAAATTTCAACATTCTATCTTATTGGGAAATACCCTAAATGATTTTCTGAAATTTTGGCATAAAGAATTTACCTAGCATCGAACCTTGAGCCATTAGCGATAATGCTCATACGTCAAAATAAAGGTAAAATTACATTCTACCACTCCGTAAATTTGAATGTTGTATCTTAATGCAAAATACGCTAAATCAATTTTTGAAAATGCACTCATTGCATTTAAACGGGAAAAGTACCGTTTTTGGGGCCTCCTATAATGGAATCGTCGGCAGCTTTAGAAAAAAATGACAATCTGTTTACGTCAAAATGGAATGCTTATCACGCATCCCGTAGGTTTGAAAGGGGCGGTATCTCTGGGAGAATGCGATAAATGTGTAGACCAGAATTGTAATCTGCTTCAGATAAGCAATTAAATACCTTTAGTTTCTCTGGTTCCTGGGAATTAAGTCCTTTGAATGTTTTACATCGACCTAGCGTCGAACCTACGATCATTTTGGGAGCGGTCTTTTTAGTATGCGGAAGAGAATCACTTCCTGCACTTGCAGTTAGAATTTCAATTCCATAGCTTTACGGGAAGTACCTGAAAAATATTTCCGAAAAATGTAAGAAAAACCTTTCAATGCATTCTTATGGGAAAATAGCCGTTTTTTGGGCCTCCTAGAATCAAACCTTTCAATAATCTTCCTAGGTTCTATGTTTGGTCGATGTCAAAAATTCGAGGGATTTAAATATCAGGCTCCAGGGAAATTAAGGGTATTTAATTCCTTTATCTGAAGCAGATTACACATATGCTCTGCACATTTATTGCGTTCTCCCAGAGATACCATCCCTTTCAAACCTTTGGGATGGGTGATAGGCGTTTCCTTTTGACGTAAGCAGATTGTCAATTTTTCTGAGGCAAAGGACGGCACGCGTTTTACGCAGTTTGCATTAAGATATAATGTTTAAATTTACTGAGTCCCTAGAACATATTTTTATCTTTTGGTTTCCTCTAAAACCTTATCCCTAATAGCCGCAGGTTCGATGCTAGGTAAATTCCTAGTGCAAGCTATTCAGAAAATCATTTTGGGTATTTCCCGGTAAGTTAGAATGTTGAAATTCAAGCAATCAGTATACAAAATACACATCTATTTTATGCCTAAAGGTTTGTGCCCTTAGGGTCTTTAGTTCGATGCCTGGGCAATTGGTATGTCTTAAGTTCTAGAATTCATTTAGGGTATTTCGCGTTAAGATAGAAAATTGTAATTCACGATCTTGTTAGAATTCATGGATGTCTATCGTATGGTGTAAAACTTTTTGCATTAATACTACAGATTCGATGCCATTTGAATGACCGAATTTTTAAAAATTCGGTCATTCGGAAGGTAGGGATTTCTATCATATGCTTTAAAGATATTTGTCATAATGGATCCAGGTTAGATGCTAGGTAATTTCCCTTGGACGTATTTTCAATAATTCGTTTATTGAATTGTAATTGCTGGACAGCATGCGGTGTCTGGCAGGGGGAATATTGCAGGTGTACAATGCCATAGTTAATCTATATTACATTAAGCTTGCAATATGCAAGCTACTTTTAAACGTATCTATATATATACGAGTAAAAGTTGCTTGCATACTGCAAGCTTAATGTAAGATAGTTTAACTAAGGCATTGTACACCTCCTGCAACACTCCGCCTTCCATACACCGAGTTCCATGCACCAACTACAATAACCTAAACGAATTATTCATATTACGTGCATACGAAATGTCCTAGCATCGAACCTGGGTCTATTAGGACAAATATTCTTAAGGCATATGATAGAAATCCCTATCTTCTATAGATGTAGCGAATTTCAATCTTCTACCTGACCGGGAAGTCCCGTAATGAATTTTTGAAAATTCGGTCAATCGAATGGTCCTGGGATCGAACCTGAGCCTTTAAGGCAAAAAGCCTTACGGCGTATGATAGAAAATCATCAATTTTAACAACACCGTGAATTGCAAGTTTCTATCTTAACGGAAAATACCCTAAATGAATTAATGAACATCAGACAGAAAAACTGCCCTAGCATCGAACTAAGGATCCTCAGGGTAAAAACCTCTAAGTATGCTATAGAGGTGATTATGCTCTATCGATTACGAGAATTTGAACGTTCTATCTTACATGGAAGTAACCGAAATGATTTCTTGAAAGTTTTGCACTAAGAATTTATCTAGCATCGAACCTGGGGCCATCAGGGATAAATATTTTGCTGCAAACGGAAGTTAAAATCATTTTCTAACGATTCCGTAAATTTCAACGTTCTATCTTCATGCTAACTACGCTGAACGAATTTCTGAAAATGCGCTCAATACATTCGTATGGGAAAATGGACGTTTTTGGGGCCTCCTAGAATCGAACCCATGATGCCTAGAATGGATGTCCGCTTCATTCCATAGTTTCCAAACCCAGGACTTCACGGTAAAAAAAACGGTGGCTCTGTGAGGCACTTCCTTCCGCCTCATCTTTAGTATCCTATATGTATGTGTGTATATATATATATANCTATTCTGGGAAATGAGAACAAGTATCATGCCATGCAAGAAAAGTCCCACCTTATCGTTGATAATATATACGTGATGCGTTTATAATTTTTGTATCGAAAACGCTCAGTCCTCAGCTGCAGTATTCCTATTCGTAAATGGTCTGGGTTCCGTTTTTTCCATTACGCTCTCGTCGTCACTACGTTACAAAATCACAGTATTCATCGGATAGTGCTTTAGGAAAGAAGACTCGGATATTGCTTTAAGAGAAAAAAGATCGTTTTCGGATTAATGAAGGCAGTGACTATAAACGGGACATATTTGATGCCATAACATAGCATCATCACTATGCACCTCACTCTTTTGTTCTTAAGTTAGACAAGGTAAATGTAATGATGGTGGTATTGACGACAAAGGACAAAACTGGCGAAATTTCATTATTCGCAAGAGGGTAGTTATACGTGATATTTACAGTGAACTACACCAATTAGAACAACGGCCAAAAACAAAATAAATAAACGAGAAAAAATGGCTCATTGCCGCAAACCGTCTCCCTTAATAACACGGTGTGTTCCTGTGTCAATTAAAATCTCCCTCGCGCTTCTCGGAAAAAGTATCACGAACATTTTTATGCGTATCACAGCTCTAACGGCTCTGAGGAGACGCGGGAATGAGAGAACGCCGAAGAGAAAGATGGCAAAATTCGGAGAGAGAGAAATATAAAAAAATGGAAAGGCGAGAAAACCTCCTTCCTTCGCAATCTCACCCTTTCCCTCTTGATATCAGCGCCACCTCCAGGCGGAAATGTTGATTTGAAGGCTTTGAAGATGGATGGAGATGAAAAAAGGATATAAGAGGAGGAAAAATGACGTAAAGAGCGATGGAGAAGAATATGGCGCTCATCAGGGAAGGACGAGTGGGGAATGAGTGAAAAATGTGACTTTAAGTACCTGCGTTGCGCTTGACGTCAACTCATATCTGTTGGGTTTCTAGCGGCGCCGTGTTACTTCCACTAAAAGTTTAGCTTTGGGAATTATTTAGGAAACATTTGTATCAACACTTCGTAGGTTTCAGAATACGGAGCAATCACGCAACAAAAATTAAATTTTTTATTTCTAGAAAGGATTTTCGATTTTTGAAACATTTAAAAGACGATTATTACACTATACCATTAGAATACGTGCCGTAAGAGGCTAGGAAGGTTCCTTTTTTAGTACGCGATACGACGATATCTTTGTTGCATATTCAACAATAACATTTGAGCGTATGAGTGCATCCAATACTTGTTTGTGATCAGGAATGATTTTTACGAAGGCGGAACGATAGTCGCAGTACTCGGATCATAGAAAACTTTTAAGAACATTGGGAATACGATTGTGCGATCGATTCTTCCTAAGACCAAAACTCTAGGAGTAGACAAGTTTAAAACTTTTAATCCGATTGACAACGATATAATACATATTCGGAAATCGAAAAAAAAATCTCATCAGACTGAGACCGCTTTCATGCAACTCTGAAATGCGTTGCCGTAAGTTGTGCCGTTTCCTTGCAATTTTATAAATCGCGAAAAAGCAGCGACTCGCAAAAAATGCCATTTTTTGGGTACCTTGGTTTAAATATTAATTCACGGTAAACTTAGGTCTTCGTCTGTGGCAGCAACGAAAATCTACAAAAAGGCTATAGAATTACCTTTAGTTTGGTGTAAAAATATTTCATGTACGTTGTGCATTAAGCTCGCAATAAATTAACAAAGTCCAGGGGCACAAAATAAAGAATCCGATAGTAGTGGCTCGGGGAGCTCCTATTTTAGTACGCGGAACTCTCACAGCGATATCTTTGTTGTTTATTCCTCAATAGAGTTCCTTGAACTCGAAAGTATATACATGGAGTTTCCTTTAATTATGATGTTTTTCGTCATTAGCAGTATCTTTGAATCTATCATTGACGTAATCAATATTACACGACCGTAGAATTAAGAGAGGTGATGTACCTTTTCCACAAAAACATTTTCATTTAATGACTAACTCGAAGAGGTTTCGACGAATAATAATATTTTTTCCGCTAGTCTTTCTGTGCGTATGAATATTTTTACGAATATTTCCACGTCACATGATGATGACGATTAATATTCATTTAATTTATCTTATCTTCGCACTTAGAACTTTTACTGCTATCTTGATACCAACCTGTTCTGAAACAGTTTTATTTGTATAACATAAGGTTCTTTTATGATTTTTATGGTAATTTATTTATAGTTGTTATGGCTTTTTATGAAATAACGTATGTGTACCATTTTGTTTGCTTTGCAGATGTAATTTAACCTGCCTTTCCCTTAAAACTTTAAAACTTAAAAGATAACTTTCAGTAGGTTTCGTAGGTTTTCACACTTCCTTTCTTGTGGGTGGGGTTACTACTGAGGTGTATTTTTTCCTAAGTTCTAACTCAGGTTTATAAACACATAAAGTAGTTTTCTTTTGCACACTTTTTCAAGCTATCTCTTTCTTTTCCTGTCTCATATGAAAAAGGGTTAGATGTAAGAAGAGACTTGTTAGTCTCAATCTCGCCCTGAATAAAGTCCTTTATTATTATTATTATATTATATATATAAGCTTCTTCATATATATCTCTTTATATAGACGCTTCTCTGGATATATGTATATAGGATACTAAAGATGAGGCAGAAGGAATTGCCTCACAGTGGCAATTACTTCACGGTTTACGATATACATTCATCTTTTTTAACAACACCGTGAATTGCGACTTACTATCTTAACGCCAAATACCCTAAATGAATTCTTGTACTTTTGACATACGAAATGGAATAGAGACAGTGTTTTGTTTATGATTAAAAAAAAAGAACGTCCCGGTGCGTGATTTAAGGGTTCGAGGAGCGTAAAAGAAGCAGCGTTCGGTGCGCAGTGTTCGCCAGTCTGGGTTTTTTGACCCCTCAAACCGGTTCTCAGACTCGTTTCTATGACGGCGTAGACAACTTCCCGACCAACTCTATCTCCAAATTGCTCTCTCTTTTGTTTATTTCCACCGTCGCTCTGTTATTTCGTCTGCGATGTTTTGTTGTTTATAATTTCGGATTTCAACTGTTTTTGTTAGAAATGTCAGAATTTTATTGGGTTCTTTTGGCTGGAAAATGGATTACGTTGGTTGATATCGTAGCTGTAAGAATGTTCATTTTAACCGGCTTTTCATTCTCTTTATCCGGCTATTTTATCCGTTTATCCGGCTATAAGGTAGTTCGCTTTATCCGGCTTTTCACTTGCATTATCCGGCTACTAAATATTATTATCCGGCTATAAGATAGTTCGCTTTATTCGGCTACTTAATCCATTTATCCGGTTCTAATATAGTTCGTTTTATCCGGCTTTTCACTCGCATTATCCAGCTACTTAATATTATTATCCGGCTAAGAGATAGTTCGCTTTATCCGGCTACTTAATCTGTTTATCCGTCTTTAAGATAGTTCGCTTTATCCGGCTTTTCACTTGCATTATCCGGCTACTTAATATTATTATCCGGCTAAGAGATAGTTCGCTTTATCCGGCTACTTAATCTGTTTATCCGTCTTTAAGATAGTTCGCTTTATCCGGCTTTTCACTTGCATTATCCGGCTACTTAATATTATTATCCGGCTAAGAGATAGTTCGCTTTATCCGGCTACTTAATCTGTTTATCCGTCTTTAAGATAGTTCGCTTTATCCGGCTTTTCACTTGCATTATCCGGCTACTTAATATTATTATCCGGCTAAGAGATAGTTCGCTTTATCCGGCTACTTAATCTGTTTATCCGTCTTTAAGATAGTTCGCTTTATCCGGCTTTTCACTTGCATTATCCGGCTACTTAATATTATTATCCGGCTAAGAGATAGTTCGCTTTATCCGGCTACTTAATCTGTTTATCCGTCTTTAAGATAGTTCGCTTTATCCGGCTTTTCACTTGCATTATCCGGCTACTTAATATTATTATCCGGCTAAGAGATAGTTCGCTTTATCCGGCTACTTAATCTGTTTATCCGTCTTTAAGATAGTTCGCTTTATCCGGCTTTTCACTTGCATTATCCGGCTACTTAATATTATTATCCGGCTAAGAGATAGTTCGCTTTATCCGGCTACTTAATCTGTTTATCCGTCTTTAAGATAGTTCGCTTTATCCGGCTTTTCACTTGCATTATCCGGCTACTTAATATTATTATCCGGCTAAGAGATAGTTCGCTTTATCCGGCTACTTAATCTGTTTATCCGTCTTTAAGATAGTTCGCTTTATCCGGCTTTTCACTTGCATTATCCGGCTACTTAATATTATTATCCGGCTAAGAGATAGTTCGCTTTATCCGGCTACTTAATCTGTTTATCCGTCTTTAAGATAGTTCGCTTTATCCGGCTTTTCACTTGCATTATCCGGCTACTTAATATTATTATCCGGCTAAGAGATAGTTCGCTTTATCCGGCTACTTAATCTGTTTATCCGTCTTTAAGATAGTTCGCTTTATCCGGCTTTTCACTTGCATTATCCGGCTACTTAATATTATTATCCGGCTAAGAGATAGTTCGCTTTATCCGGCTACTTAATCTGTTTATCCGTCTTTAAGATAGTTCGCTTTATCCGGCTTTTCACTTGCATTATCCGGCTACTTAATATTATTATCCGGCTAAGAGATAGTTCGCTTTATTCGGCTACTTAATATGTTTATCCGTCTTTAAGATAGTTCGCTTTATCCGGCTTGTACTTTTGACATACGGCATTGAACTAAGGACTGGCAGGGAAAAAACCTTTGATAGAAACATTGATGTGTATATTCCCTATCGATGACGTGAATTTCAATGTTCTTTCTTACCTAGATATACCCTAAATGATTTTATGAAACTTTTGCACTAAGAATTTACCTAGCATCGAATCTGGGGCCAATAATGATAAAACTTTTGCGGCAAACGGAAGATAAAGACATTTTTCTAACGATTCCGTAAATTTCAACTTTCTATCTTTATTCAAAATAGGCTAAACTAAAGGATCTTAAATTAAGCTTGCAGTATGCATCTTTTTCTCATATATATATAGAAGATACATTTACATTTAGGCCCTGCAAACCACCAATGGCATGTGGCATGGGGTGTAAAACACCTATATCTCTAACTACCCTGGATAGCTGTTAGCTTCTCTGAAAAATGACAAAAAATATCTCTCTGTCCTAGCGACTATTTCCCTGTATCGCTTTTTCGTTTTCTTTCGAAGATTACGTGCGTTACTAGCTGGGATGAGAAAATCAACTATCTCCTCCCCAAGATCCGTAGTGACAAACTTATCGAAAAGCTTCCGACGGTATTGAAGTCTTTCATCACTAAGCGAGTTCCATCCGAGGGATTCTATCATTGCCGAAACACTGCTGTCAAATCTGAAATCTCCCTTAACGAACCTAGCTGCCCTATGTTGAACCATCTCAAGATGGGATGTTAATCCTACTTCGTGAGGATCCCAAATCGCGCAGCAATACTCAAGGAGAGGACGAATCAGGGAAAAGTACGCTATTTCTTTTACACTCGAT
>KZ309300.1:75882-98378 GCA_000376725.2 Ladona fulva | reverse complement strand
TTCAAGTTGCTTCTGGAGTGATGAAAGATATTCTCGCTCCCTTTTAGTCATGTCGTTCTTCACTCTGTACCCTTTTTCAGCAAACACGTTTTTGTTTTTGAAAACTTTTAGTGCATCTTCACGGTTTTTCAAACACACCTTCAATGGCCGAGGTTTAGAGGTATTAGGATTGCCTAGTCGAAATACCCTCAACGCATCTGTTGACAATCCTGGAATCTCTCTCAATATTTCAGCCACTACTGCTGTGTCCTTTTTCACTCGATCTTCATTCTTTGAAGTGCATTCTTCGACTCCTACCATGATGATATTCGATGATCTCTTCTCCCTTTCCCTCATCTCCGACACTAATTCCTCTGGTTCCACATTTCTACAATGTTCTTGGACTAGGTCGAGTTTCTTTTCAAGAGAAACGACCATTTCATTTAGTCGTTTGTTTTCGTCAGATAGACTAGCGACCATCGTCACCAGCCCTTCAATAGGAGATAAACGACTTTCCAGTGTGCTTATGGCTAACACAGTATTCCGGTGCTCTTTAATTAATATTCTTAACATGTCACTGGTATTGAGTTTTTCTAGTTGATTATCTTGGCACCGAAAGCATCTCCAAGGTTCACCGGAATCAGCTAATATCTGAAGATGTAATGGCGTCAGTCCAACGCAAGCATCATGGTACCACTTTCCGCACTGATAATTACCACTCGATTCTGCAACACCGCATTGTGTTGTCCCAGACTCATCCTCAATTTTCTTGCTACACTTTCCGCAGCGTTTATGTTGTTTCGGGGCCATTTTTATCAAACTATGATAGGATCCTTCATTTTCTTCTGAATAATCACTAATGATTCAGCTAGTTCCTCTATACTTTTGATCTTGCCATCAGGAGGCCGATAAAATTAACAAAAAAGCACCTTCCTTCCGTTCCGTTCCTAAGAACCAAGATCCATACCATTTCACTTGTACCGCTCCCTAAGAAGTCGACATGCTGGCTCTTCAGATAATCCCTTACAGCAATAAATACCCCTCCACCTATCTTTACAATATAATCCAGAGGAAATATCTCACTTGATGCAATATCATCACTTAACCAACTTTCTGTTCCTATCACGATGTTCGTGCAAGTGCTTCTCATGAGGTTAAGGAATTCGGTCTGCCTAAAATAGGGCTTCTTCTCTCATCATACTTTAAATCAACAGATTCCCGTTTCCTAATGCAATTTCTGGCTCGTTTCAACTTTTTAAGTTCTTTAACTTTTAATCTCATATTTAAAACTTGAAACCTTATTTCTCAATAACCTACTGTAGCACTCTAAGCTAAAAAACACCCACATCCCTAAACACCCTATCCGCTACCTTCTCCACAGCCTCGGCTGTGTAATGGACCCCTGAACGATTAAGGGGTACCCTACATGAGTCAAGAATGTGGTGCAAATCGACAAAGCCCACCCCTCTTCCCCAACAGAAATCCATCAGCTGAAGGTTTAGACTCACTACCATACTCAAAACCGTGTGGCCTCGATCAATCTGGGGGATAATGCTGCATATGGACAACTTAATGCCCACCCTAGATGACCCCTGGACTGGAGCAACCTCAGAGATCAAGTCCTCAAATGAGTCCAAAATCTCCTTGGATCCACGAGCTGAGGCATCATTGGTGCCGACATGAGCCACCACATGCACTGAGGAGCAACCCGTCTCACTTAAAGCCGCTCTCAACTCCTTCGTCACCTGGGGCACCGTACCTCCTGGTAAACACCTGGAGAAAACCCACTCCACAACTCCCTCCCGGCAGGGCTTTCGCTGCAACGGAGGCAAAATACACCAGATGTTGGAGCTCCCTATCACTAACACTCCCCTGCCCCCCCGGCCTGCCTCCACTAGCAACGGGCTAGTGCTCCAGCTCTAGGTCCGTTAACACCTCTTACCTATTGCTGACGAGGGTAGGTTCAGCCGAAGCATCCCCAACACACCACCACAATTACCGCGACTGGTGACCACCTTCCATTCACTAACCCTCCGGGATGGGCACGCAACAACCCGCAAGGAATCCTCTGCAGCGGAGCCAATAGGCTTGTCAAAATTAGCACTTCGGCAAGGCCGAGCCACAGAGGCCGAAGCGCGACAAGCTTTAGGGCTCATGACAGAAGGACCTGCACGAACCGATACCTGACCCAACCTAGAGTGCAGAGAGCGGAGGTCCGCAACTTCCCTCTCAATGGTCGCGATACAAGACAAAAGTGCCTCGTAACCAGCAGCCGTCAAGAAGGAAGACACAGGAGTCCTCAGGGAAGCCATCCTATGCTAAACTTCTAACTAAATTACTGTACAATTACAAGGATAAATTAATGAAAGAGCCATAAACGTGAAGACTAACCTTACACTTTGACAGTCAACGAGAGCAAAGTAATCCGACCTGGCTTTATCTTTTGATATCTTCCTAACTAAAGTAGTTATTAAGACTACATTAAACACTTAAAGCCTAATAAAACCGCACTAAATGACTGGAGTACCTAACTTATAAGAAAGTAAGTCAATACAGGTTCAGTTGCAACGTGGCAAAACAGCTGCTACATGTCAATCGTACATTCACCACCTACGAACTTAATAAAAACACAAAAAATTGATCACAATTGCAATGCGTAAAGACTGATGAATAACAAAATAATAAACAAGAAGGAAAATAAGTAAACAACTAAGATAAAACGTAAGCTTATCTACTTTGATAGCCAAATATGGAAATAGAATCTCCAACTGTTTTCATGCCAAAAAAACTTCACGAGACTTCAAAACTTAAATCACTTGTAGATATCACAAATCTTAACAAATTTTCACAAAATTAACACTTAACAGTGGACAAATACTTAATAAACAAAACACAATAACTATTTTGAATATAAGGTGAAACTCCACAACAATAGTTACAAAAACTCACTTATCTGACATGTCTTCACAGCTCGACAGCAGCCAGATACATATAGGATACAAACTCTGAGGCAGAACAAATAGCCTGAAAGAGCTGGCGGATTTTTTTGCGTGGAGTCCCCTAGTTTGACACCAAGGAAAAATGAAGGAATTGGTCCTATATATCATGGGTTCGATCCTAGAGGGCCCAAGAAATGGCATTTTCCCATAAGGATGCAATGCATGGTTTTTTGCATATTTTTCGGAAAATTTGTTCAGGCACTTCCCATTAAGCTAGGGAATTGAAATTAAACTGCAAGTACAGGAAGAGATTCGCATTCGCAGAGGAACGAATTATTCTTGGATCAATAGGAATAGTCATGAGCTAAGATAAAACACGTAAATACATCAATGTAGGATCTGAAAGGCGCCACAGCCAGCCAGCAGCGTATTGTAGACTCCCTGGCAGTTAAGGTAAAAATGCCTTTGAGAGTGGCGACCCCATCAAAAAATCAGCCTATATGAATCAGATTTGTGGCTCGGGACCTATGCTAGGGCATACCCCATAAGCGACGCGTGGTACTTTCGATCCTGGGAGTACTATGAGAAATGGACTATCAGGATCAAGGAATGGGCAATGGAAAAGCGAGATGGAAAGATATCATGATTGGAACTGTGATCATATTGTCCTTGTCGGGAAAAGTAGAGGAGCTGATAGATTTATGGAGGAGAAGAAAATAGAGATTCTTGGACTGAGTGAGACTAAATGGTGTGGTGGAGGAGGAAAAGTATTGAAAGTGGGATATAGATTAATATGGGGTGGAGGCAGAGACAAGAATAATGGAGTTGCTGTGATTATCAGTGAAAGAATGTGGGGAATGGTAGTGGAAGTGGTATGAGTGAATGATCAAATACTAAAGCTGGAGTTGAGATTGGGAGATAAGTATCAGATCATCCTGCAGGTATATGCACCACAAACAGGTTGCTGATGATTTGCAAATATATCTACATTCAACTGTTACTGAGTTACCCGATGTCATCAAAGCAGTTAATTCCGATATTAAATCTCTGCATAACTGGTCGAATGCAAATCATCTACAGCTTAATCCCTCTAAGACACAGGCAATTATATTTGATAACTCAAAAATTCTAAGCAAAATTGATTTTGCCAACCTTCCAATGATTATTTTATCTGATTCAAAAATTTAATTTCAAAATACAGTACCAAGGAAGAATGGACTTGAAAAAAGTCTGACGGGACCGGGAATCGACCCCGGGTCTCCCAATTGCCGGTCGGGTGCTCTGTCCGTTGAGCTATCCCGGCAGAACATTTCTCCAAGCCACTCGGGATACTTTGTGGGCAAGGATCTTGCGAGTTCGTCCGCATGGCGGCATCGTTCGCAGTCACGGCTTCATTGAAGCACCAGCCACACAAAGTGATGGAAAGGAAGACCCCCTTCATGTTGGAAACAAAGTAAAATGGGTAAGGGTGACTTTGCGTAAGATGGTGCGCACCCAGGATACTTTGTGTGGCTGGTGCTTCAAATGAACTGCGAATGATGCCGCCATGCGGACGAACTCGCAACGTCCTTGCCCACAAAGTATCCCGGATGGCTTGGAGAAATGTTCTGCCGGGATAGCTCAATGGACAGAGCACCCGACCGGCAATTGGGAGACCCGGGTTCGATTCCTGGTCCCGTCAGACTTTTTTCAAGTCCATTCTTCCTTGGGATTCTTACTCTTGTACATCACTTTCCTCCAAATCCATATTTCCGTCATCTCAAGCTTCTTTCTTTCTGTCTTACTGATGGTGGATGTCTCATGCCCATACAACAACACACTACAAGCAAACGTTTTCTGATCTCTAAGCTTATGTAGTCATTAATAATTGATTTTGGTCTCCCGTGTATTTTTGTTGTTAATAATACTTCCTAGGTAGCAATTATTTTGAACTTGATTCAAGTTTGTCAATTTTGGCACTTTCTTTTCTCTTTCTTATTACCATTGTCTTAGTATTCTTCTTATTGATTATCAGTTTATACTCTTCTAAGGCTTTGGACAGTATATTAGGCATCTTATTCATGTCCTTTTCAGAGTCTGCAACTATTGCTTTATCATCTGCGAGGCAGATACTGTGAATACTTCTTCCATTCACTTTAATAGATTTAGTCTTTCCTTTCATTCCTGTGATTGCTTATTCAATGAGTAAGTTAAATAGGTGATAGGGGACAACCTTGTCTTACACCTCTTCTTATTTTTGCTACTTTCCTGCATCCATTTATATCAATTTTACTTTTGTTTCTTGTACTAATTTAAAATCAGCCTTCTATCCTTCAAGTCCAATTTTCATTTGGAATAGTAATCTCCAGTCAACTTTGCCAAAGGTTTTTTTCTTAGTCCATAAAGGTCACTCCAAAGGTTTTTTTCTTAGTCCATAAAGGTCACTATTTATCTTTATCCTTTTCTCTAAAATCTGTCATAGTGCCAATTTTGTTTCTTGGTTCTTTATCCTGTCCTAAATCCAAACTGATCATCTCCTAAATTTTGTTTGATCTTTCCTTATAGTCTTCTTCATTATGTTCAATACATTTTTTTATGTGTGTGATGGAATAGAAATTGTTTTGGAAGTTGAACAGTCCTTTCTTTTAGAATTTTACTGATAAAATATCATGCCTTATTAGCATGTAAACATTGTTTGACTGGTGCAAAAGTATGGCACTCCCTACTCTTTATTTTCAAGAGTTACTCTTTATTCCTTTTTGGATATCTTCGCATTTGAAACAGTGGAATCGCTTTACTCATGCCTTCACCCATTACATGCGACTCATGTGTCTGCAAGAGCATTTACAGGCGACCTGGAAAAATCAGGGATATTTATTGTTCTGGAAAACTCTTGGAATAATCCGGGAATTTTTTTCTAAAAACCCTGGCAATTGTACGGCAGCCGATTTCCTTTAGGGGTTAAACTGGCTCGGCTCTTGATAGCCTTGGCATGAAATGTTGTCTTTAAGCCCATTTAAATACTTCAAACTTTGTTGTTTTACAATATAACATTTCAAAGATTTGCTGTAAATTGTTACAAAGTGTTGAGGTTACTGAAATTTCCTCGTTTCACTCGCACGGCTCATCCTGCTTGCCATAGATATTTTCCGTAACCAGCAATAAGCTTTAAGTGTAAAGAGCTGTGGCTAAGGAGAAATTTTCTTGATAGTTTGCATCTTCCGAAATGTAAGTACTATTAGTTTGCTAACTAACACGATGTAGTTTTGACAGAGACGTGTCCATTCAGAGAAAGTATTTTGAAAATTGTGGAATATGTATCCTGATTAATTCATTCGGAACCAGGGATATGTCGTACTTAATAGATTGTAATCTGACCTTTCATATTTACAATTTCATGTTCTCAGAAATTGCCAATTGTTTAGAATCTGTTCCAAAAGGGTAGAAATTGATTTCATATCTGTAACTATGTTAATATTACAAGTTTTTAAAGCTTGTAAGCTACCTTACCACTTTTTACTTATGATATTGAATCATTCTCTACGTGTTTTGTTAATGAAACTGTTTACGTTAATAATATAGACAGTTTATGTTAACACGCCATGTGATGCCACGGTGGCATTGCTGAATTTTGTTTTAGTATGCCTGTGAAAAAGTATATCGTCACGCCAAACAAAAATATTTTTTCTCCATGTTCTCTATTATTAGTCCTGTTTGTTCGCGATCTGAGTGATTTGAAGGTGGTATGGTTTTTGGCAATGCGTTTTTCCACCGCGCATACATCCCAGTCCAAAGTGAACCTGAAAGAGCAAGTCATTCAGGTCTCCATGGATGGTCTAATGTAAATAACGCATTCCTTAAGGAACTAAAAAGTAAGCTGAAAGTTGAGGGTAAACCAGAGGATCCTGCACTAATAGATTTTGGGACTTGTGGATTACATACTGTACATGGTGCATTCAAGACAGATGTTGTCCAATATCTGAGAGCTGTATATAATCTATTCAAAAGTGTTCCTGCTCGGCAAGCTGATTATACCAACATTACCAGCACCTCTGTTTTCCCGCAGAAGTTTTGCGTCATACGATGGGTCGAAAATAAAATTGTGGCTGCTAGAGCACAGCAAATCTTACCAGCTCTTGAAGCGTATGTAAAGGAAGTAGAAAGAGTGAAGAAGGAACAAAGGGAGGTAAAACCCAAACCAAAACTCACTATTTGAATTCCTGACAGTTACAGTTACCAGGTAGTGCATGAGTGCTTGAATTGCAACATATTGAGAGCTCGTCTTGCCTTCTTTGAGACTATGGCTGCTCCAGTTGAGCTGTTTCTGATGAAATATCAGTCAGATGCTCCATTAGCTCATCTTCTTTATACTTCCCTTCAATCTCTTGTGGTATATTTGATGAGTAAGTTTGTGAAACCTGAAGTCATAAACAGCAAGACTATCTTTCAGATAGATCTGACTGCCGATAGTAATCTGCTACCACCTCAGAAAGTTGATATTGGTTATGGAACCAAAAAAGCTCTTGGTCAGTGTGAGGTGTCAGATAAGGATATCTTAGGGTTCTGACATGAATGTCAAATTTTTATGAAGAGTATGGTATCAAAAATTCTCGATAAATCCACCCTGGCCTATTCCTTCATAAAGGCTATCACATGTTTAGATCCAGAAGTGGCAATTGACAGCAAAGTTGCCAAGAGACGTTTAGGCTTAGCATTGACTCATCTCACTGAATTGAACGGCATTGGTGGCTATGAGGCAGATGCCATTGAAAAAGAGTTCAAAAATCTTTTGGAGATCAGGTCAGTGCAAAACATGCTGAAAGAGTTTGATAGGGATAATGACCAGTTCTGGATTAACATAATCGGAGATAAAAGTGGATTTGGCAATTTGAAGAGATTTGTCAAGCGTATCTGCATTCTTTTCTGGTTGAAAATTTAACTGAAGTCTCTTTGGTTGTCCTTCATACTGTTTGCAATGCGATAAAGGTGGCAGGGGGTGTTAGATCCATACTAATCTCTAAGCAATTAGTTCACAGTTTTCGAAATGCTCATGCAATGTACAGCAAAGCCTTAGAAGAGAAGAAGACAATTAATTAACAAGGCTGCAAGAGAAATTGAAAATAAAGCAAAAGAGGTACTTCAAAAGGTTAAAGAGCTGCAAACAAAAAAAGCCAAACTTCTTGAAAATGCTGAGAAAGAAGTTGCAGGAATCAAAGTGGAAGTGAAATTATTGAAAGAATTATACCATTGACATATTTTATTGGTATGTTGCTTCTAATATTCTGAGTTTTGTCACCTTCATTAAAATTCTATTTGCAAATTTTGTTCTCAGTATTTAGNGGATTTGGCAATTTGAAGAGATTTGTCAAGCTTATCTGCATTCTTTTCCATGGCAACGCCAGCCTTGAAGTGGAAGTGAAATTATTGAAAGAATTATACCATTGACATATTTTATTGGTATGTTGCTTCTAATATTCTGAGTTTTGTCACCTTCATTAAAATTCTATTTGCAAATTTTGTTCTCAGTATTTAGCGGAGCATTTTAATTTTCATCTCCATAGATTTATTCCATGAATGTCAATTTCATTGTTATATGACCAGTTTTGTATATTTTTCTTTAAAATATAACTTGAAGTTTACTTGTTACTTACCGCTTTTTACCTGTCATACAACTCAAGGTAGCCATGATAATTTTTTTATCTTTCTAATATGCGCGTTCGATAGCAAATTCAATCAAATTGTATCTCGAGCAAAAATTCAATGAAGCCCTGGAAATTTTTTTAGGAAAACCTGGAAAACTCAGGGGAAAAAATCTAGAGATTTGCTGGACACCCTGATTTAGAGTAAAAAGTTTAGTGGAAGACTTCTCTTAAGAAGCAGAGGTGTTTACATTTGAAATTAAAAGCCTATGCGAGGCATCCAAATAATATCAACACGGATCAAGTAAAGAGCAATTGCAAACAAGCAAAATTGGAAACAAAGTGAACCATGCAAGAAGCTCTCCACCAATTCAAAAAGTAGATCTTATGCGAATACTTAGTTGAGGACCCTAAAGTCTTTTGGTCATACGTGCGTGAGGATCAAGGGAAAGAGCAAACGGTAGGTTCATTAAAAGATAGTATCGGGAATGTAATAAACGATACCAAGGGCAAAGTGAACATCTTAAATGATTTTTTCCGTAGCGTATTATGTCCAATAATAAATTAGGTACCCTACTGGAAGTTGATCCATCTGAAGCCAAGTCGAAAATCACCTTCAGTGAAGATGGCATCATTAAACTCTTGTGGCGGATTAAACCTAATAAAGCTCCTGCTCCTAAAGGTACACTAGCTCAGGTATTCATGGAAGTAGCGGAGAGTGTAGCCCTCTTTTTGAAAGTAGTATTTGCAAAGTCTATGATTGAAGGAAAGGTTCCAAAAGATTGTAAAATTGCAAATGTTATTTCAATATTTAAAAGCAGCTTAAAAGAGGATCCAGCAAATTATAGGCCTATGTCATTGAGTGGCAAAGTAATGGAACATTTAATAGTTAGTTCCTTAATGGGCTTTTGTGACACTTTCAGATTCATAGCGAGTAACCAACACGGTTTTCGTAAGACACGATCTTGCAAGTCTCAGCTACCATTATTAGTTCATGATGTCTTGAAATCTGCCGAAAATAAATGCCAAGTCGACCTGATATTTTTAGTTTTCTGAAAGCATTTCATAAGGTTCCATATAATAAATTATCGTACAAATTAAAAGTTGTGTGTATCAATGGAGAAGTAATAACCTGGATTAAAAACAAGTAGTACCAGTTGGTATAAGTTCAACTCGGTTAAAGTGACCTCGGGCGTGCCACAAGGAAGTGTAATTGGACTGTTACTACTTTGAGTGTACATCAACGACTTAAGTGGTAACATTAATATTAAGTTTAGGATATATGTAAAGTAGAGTCATGGTGCTTGCACCCCTGCAATAAGCCAAAAGGTGGCTTGCAGGGTACTTACGTAGATGTAGAAAATAGAGTGCAATAGTGAGACTTAATTTTTCAGAGGTTTATCAGTTCATCTTCTACACAGTATAGTTATATTTGGGATATTTATTTAAAACTGCTCTTGATTCTGGTTTTCAGTAAGTTGTGGGGTTTGCAAAGGGGCATCAACAACATTCCAGCACTTCCAGGACCTGCTGCTCGACATAAGAAGGTCCTCTTCACTGGAAAATGCATTGAGAGTATTCTTCAGCTCTGAGAGCCTGGAGGGTGATGATGGTGGAGGAGAGGGTGATGCTTACAGATGCACAAAATGCCAGAGAAAAGGATTCTGTATCAAGAGAAACTATATTCAAGTTCCACCAAAAGTTCTATGCATTCAGCTGAAAAGGTTAGTCCTCATGAGAATTGCTATGAGTTGCTGAAATAATAGCCAATATTGACATTTCAAATACATGGTATTTTGCTTGGTTTTGTATTATCCTTACATCATGAAATTCGATAGAGGCAGAAATTAAGTAGAGTGAAATCTCTTCATAACAAAGGTGAAAGGATCTAAAATTCATCACTTTGTTATTGGAAAGTTCTTCGAAAAGAGATTATTTCAAAGGTACCACATTCAGACATTATATGTACATCTAGTTCCACATAAATCACATTACCACCTATGACGCAACCCGCATAACTAGCATGAAGCCCGAAGAAAGGGAGACTAAAGTTTTCTCCGCATCCTATTGGCTGTTGAAAGGAGGGAGCAGAGTGAAACACTTTGTCGGTGCCTCTTTAAATCATTGTAAAACACATTGAAGGCTTTTCTATCATTATTATTAACATAAAATCTTTTTAAATTTAGGGATGCTATTTACTATGTTAGATATGTTACTATGTGGATAATATCGTTTTTCTTTGGAGATTATTTTTGCCTCTTCAAATCTTATGTCATGTACAGGTTTGCTCCGTGCGTGTTCTGTGATGGCCAATATTGCTGAATTGATATTGATATGGCCAATAGGTTGAATTGCTTATTTTTTGTCACCCTTTTGTGGGTTTGGTGGCAGTTGGTTGAAGGACAACCGGTTGATGGGACATCCCGTCGCTAGACTTTTCATCGCTGAGACAAATCGTCGAAGGACTATTCGTCGCTGAGACGACTAGTCAAAAGACAGCTTGTCGAAGGGACTACTTGTTGAAAGACAATTCGTTGCTTATCTATTTTGAATAGTTCATAGCAAAAATTTTAGAAAATGTTTTTGATGGGTAAATACTGTGAATAAATTTTTATGGACTATTCAAAATAGATAAGAGTGCTGTGCTAAGTTCCTATCATCGGTATAAGTAATGAAAGCTCTGGGGCGAAAAATGAAACTGAAATCTGTACCATAGAAATGGAAATATGATGTGATAGAACCTTTGCATAAATGTCTCGTTACTTACTACAGAAAGGTGTCTTAACTATAATACGTTCACTCTCATGAAATGAAAGCTTTGCTTATGGAATGTCTGCGCTCATTGTTACAATTCATGGCAAAACGAAAGTTGCCAAAACTATTTTGAAAAACATTCCCTTTATAGCTACAGTAATTTTCTATAGTATAGTGAGATTTAATTTGTATTACAAGCCATCATAGTCATAGAAATAATGAAAATGCCACATTTTAAAAATAAATTGGAGATTTTTTACGGTTTCCTATTGAACTGTTGTTTTAGGTTCTTTAAACTAAGCTACAGGATAGTTTTTATGTTAAAATTTGCTATGTTTCATACACTTTCCATTGATGCATTTCAAATTGCCATAAAAAAAATTGGTTACAAATATTTGAAAAAAAGCGATGGGTATGTCAGCAATTTTTGAGAAAATGCATCAAGAAATATAGACGCCTACCAGTTTTCGTTCAATTCACGTAGAGAAAAAATTCAAGTGAGAAAGTTTCCAAAGAAACATCAAATTTATTTTGTACGAAAGTATAAATCTATCGAAGTTATTATTAACGAGAATACATTACGGAGTCTGCGTTGAACGCCGGTCACACTGCTACGATTCCAGTGCCGTCAATCCATCTATTATTCTGATGGTATGTATGTACACCTACTTCCACATAAATCTTACCACCTTCGATGCAACCCGCATAACTGGTGTGAAGTACGAAGAGAGCGAGTCTAAAGTATTCTCCGCATTCTATTGGCTGTTGGAAGGACGGAGCTGAGTGAAACACATTTTCTGCGCCTTTTTAAATCGTTGTTAGCAATATAGTACTAAAAAAGAAGAAAGGTCGGATTTCCTCAATCAGGCCTGAATCTTAAGATTAATTTACTCTTCCCCGGATGTATCGGTAAAATTGTTTTTGCTGCCTCAATTATCCTCTAATAAAAATATGACATCATTCTATAATTGAAAATACGTAATTAAAACTTTTTAATTACGTTTCATGCTCTTCGTACATTCCGTCGAACATTCCTTCCTACATTCGTAGGATAGTAATAATAATATGGAATAACTTAGGCGATTAACTGTATTTCAACTAAATAATTTTGCAGAAAAATGCTCTCAAGAATGGGATTTGAAATTACATTAAAAAACTGCAAAACTTGCTAAGGAAAGTTAAGTCGAAAGACGTTATCTGGACAAATACACTGGAAAGGAATCATTCAAGCGTAACCTGTAGAAGAACTCTCAAAATTAAAAAACACAATCCTTCACAAGGTAGTACAGAAAACCCCTCCTAACAGACACCCCATTACAACAGACACCCCTCCTAACGGACGATTTCATGATGTCCCGAATAGAATTATGGCATTTTATGTATATTTTGAACCCCTCTTCACCGGACACTCTCGAGCGGACGCGGACAGCTAACTTTTTGCTCCCTGGAAATGAAGTAACCTCTGCTAACGGACACCTTAGCTGAGTTTACAACCAAAATCCTTTCAATACCCGATGTCCTTGCAACATTCTAATACTCCTTGATCTGTAGAATGGAGCTCTGTTTACTCAGTTCCAAAAGTCTTTGAATGTAACACAAATTCATTACCTCATACGATTTTGCTGTCATAGCGTACATTCACTAAAAATTGTTTCTTCCATATTACAATGGGACGTGGTTCCCTCACATACGTTTGCATCTCAGTCGATCCTGAGGTTTTCATCCTATTGTTCCATAAGATGGCACCACGGAAGTTTCTTTCTTTAAAAGAGAAGGTAGAGATTATTAACTACCATGAAGACTGTAAATCTTCTGTGAGGGTTCTTGCTAAACACTTTAAAATTGGAAAAACTCAAATCGCAGGAATATTAAAAAATAATAAAATTTTGAAATTTTTCCGTGAAAGTGAGCTTTCGGATAGAAGGAGCCATGCGTTTCAGGTCAGCGAAGGTGTTTTCATTTTTTTTTAGCAGTTTTTGAGTGGTTTCGATGAATTCGGTCACGAAAAATTCCGGTTTCGGGTCCTATGATTCAAGAAAAAGCCTTGCCTTGGAAATCACCCGGGAAATGAATGTCGGTGCATTTAAAGTGTCCAACGGGTGGTTAGACCACTTCAAAACCCGTCATAAAATAACATTCAAAGCTATTTGTGGCGAATCGGCATCGGTCAGTGAAGATACAGTAACTGAATGGGATTCAAAAATTAGAGGATTAGTTGAAGGGTATGCTCCTGAAAATGTTTTTAATGCTGATGAAACAGGGTTGTTTTATCATGTCCTCCCAGAAAAAACGTATGCATTAAAGGAGAAAATTGTGCAGGAGTAAAAGTTGCAGAAGAACGTTTGACGGTTCTTCTTTGCACCAGTATGAATAGAGAAAAGTTACAGCATTTAGTCATTGGAAAAGCCGCCAAGCCAAGGTGCTTTAAAACAGTGAATATGTAATCTCTTTCAGTCTCATAGAAATTTAATTCGAAAGCATGGATGACCAAGTGGTCGGAGAATGTAGACAGACAAATGAAAATTCAGAAGAGAAAAATATTGTTATCTGAATGTTTTTCTTAACATTTCAGCTGCCGACAGCCTTAAAACTTATTGTGATGGCCTAGATAATCTGAAAAATTTGAAAGATTTTTACGACAGAAAGCAGGACATCATAGGCTGTAATATCATTTGCAATGCCATAATGCATCACGAAAAACAATTTGTAATTTCAAAAGAGAAGAAACAAACTGAGATCCCTTCATATTTTAGAAGGAATCAATTCGATTCTCGAGAATAAAATTAAATCATAAGCCTGAATTATAATTTTTATGCAAATTACCAACATTAATCTACCAGTTTATAACTTATTTTGTGTTTTGGTTTAATGCTTTTACATGTNAAACGAATTATTCATAATTCGTACATAAGTAATGTCCTAGCATCGATCCTGGGTCCATTAGGACAAATATCCTTACGGCATACGATAAATAACCCCATCTTCTATAGATGTAGCGAATTTCAACCTTCTACCTGTCCTGGAAATCCCTTAACGAATTTTTGAAACTTTTGTCATTCGAATGGTCCTGGGATCGAACCTGGGCCTTTAGGGCAAAAAGCCTTACGGCATACGATAGAGAATCATCTATTCAAACTACACCAGGAACTGCATGTTTCTATCTTAACGGAAAATACCCTAAATGAATTCATGGACTTCCGACAGAAAAACTGCCCTAGCATCAAACTAAGGACCCTCAGGGTAAAACCCTCTAGGTGTACTATATAGGTTTCTGCTCTCTATTGATGACGTGAATTTGAACGTTCTATCTTACTTAGAAATACCCGAAATGATTTCTTGAACGTTTTGCAATCTAGCATCGAACCTGGGGCCACGAGGGATAAATCTTTTACGGAAAACGGAAGATAATATAATTTTCTAACGATTCTGTAAATTTCAACGTTCTATCTTCACGCTAAGTACGCTAAAGGAATTTTTGAAAATGCGCTCAATGCATTCTTATGGGAAAGTGGCCGTTTTTGGGGCCCCCTAAAATCGAACCCATGATGCGTAGAATGGAAGTCCGCTTTTTTCCTAGATGTCCAAACCCGGGAATTGACGGCAAAAAAATCGGCGGTTCCGTGAGGCACTTCCTTCTGCCTCGCCTTTAGTATCCTATATGTATATATATCTATCTATATGTATCAGGAGAAGCGTCTATATAAAGAGATATATCCGGAGAAGCGTCTATATAAAGAGATATATATCCGGAGAAGCGTCTATATAAAGAGATACATATCCCTGATGGCCCCAGGTTCGATGCTAGGTAAATTCTTAGTGCAAAATATTCAAGAAATCATTTCGGTTACTTCCATGTAAGATAGAACGTTCAAATTCACGTAAACGATAGAGCACAAACACCTCTATAGCAAACCTAGAGGTTATTGCCCTGAGGGTCTTAAGTTCGATGCTATGGCAGTTTATCTGTCTGATGTTCATGAATTCATTTAAAGATCAAACACCTCTATAGTACACCTAAAGGATTTTACCCTGAGGGTATTTAGTTCGATGCTAGGGCAATTTTTTTGTCTGAAGTTCGTGAATTCATTTAGGTTATTTTCCGTTAAGATAGAATCTTGCAATTCACGATGTTGTTAGAATAGATGATTGTCTATCGTATGCCGTAAAGCTTCTTGCTCTAAGCACCAGGTTCGATCCCAGGACCATTCGATTGACCAAATTTTTTTTTAATTCGTAAATGTATTTTCCAGGATGGTAGAAGGTTGAAATTCGCTACATCTATAGAAAATAGGGATTTCTATCGTATGCCGTAAGGATATTTGTCCTCATAGACCCGGGTTCGATGCTAGGACAAATCGTATAGACGTATTTTGAATAATTCGTTTAGGTTTTGTAGTTGGTGGATGGCAGTCCGTTTATAGCAGGCGGAGTGTTGCAGGAGGTGTACATTGCCTTAGTTAATCTATCTTACATTAAGCTTCCAGTATGCATGCAACTTTTACTCGTATCTCTTTATATAGACGCTTCTCCGGATATATATAGATATATATACATATAGGATACTAAAGGCGATGCAGAAGGATGTGTTTCACGGAGCCGTCGATTTTTTTGCCGTAAAGTCCCGGGTTTGGACATCTAGGAAAAAAGCGGACTTCCATTCTACGCATCATGGGTTCGATTCTAGGGGGCCCCAAAAACGGCCACTTTCCCATAAGAATGCATTGAGCGCATTTTCAAAAATTCATTTAGCGTACTTAGCGTGAAGATAGAACAATGAAATTTACGGAATCGTTAGAAAATGATTTTATCTTCCGTTTCCTGCAAGAGCTTTATCCCTAATGGCCCCAGGTTCGATGCTAGAGTGCAACATTTTCAAAAAATCATTTCGGGTATTTCTAGGTAAGATAGAACGCTCAAATTCACGTCATCGATAGAGAGCAAACACCTCTATAGTATACCTAGAGGTTTTTACCCTGAGGGTCCTTAGTTCGATGCTAGGGCAGTTTTTCTGTCTGAAGTTCATGAATTCATTTAGGGTATTTTCCGTTAAGATAGAAACTTGCAATTCACGGTGTTGTTAGAATAGATGATTGTCTATCGTATGCCGTAAAGCTTTTTGCCCTAAAGGCTCAGGTTCGATCCCAGGACCATTCGAATGACCGAATTTTCAAAAATTCGTTACGGGATTTCCCGGTCAGGTAGAAGGTTGAAATTCGCTACATCTATAGAAAATAGGGATTTCTATGGTATGCTGTAAGAATATTTGTCCTCATAGACCCAGGTTCGATGCTAGGACATTTCTTATGCACGTATTATGAATAATTCGTTTAGGTTATTGTAGTTGGTGCATGGAACTCGGTGTATGGAAGGCGGAGTGTTGCAGGAGGTGTACAATGCCTTAGTTAATCTATCTTACATTAAGCTTGCAGTATGCAAGCAACTTTTACTCGTCTCTTTATATAGACGCTTCTCCGGATATATATATACATATAGGATACTAAAGGCGATGCAGAAGGAAGTGCCTCACGGAGCCGCGGATTTTTTTGCCGGAAAGTCCAGGGTTTGGATACCAAGGAAAAAAGCGGACATCCATTCTAGGCATCATCGGTTCGATTCTAGGAGGCCCCAAAAACGGCCATTTTCCCATAAGAATGCTTTGAGCGCATTTTCAAAAATTCGTTTAGCGTAGTTAGCATAAAGATAGAACGTTGAAATTTACGGAATCGTTAGGAAATCATTTTGTCTCCCGTTTCCCGCAAGTGCTTTTTACCTAATAACCCCAGGTTCGATGCTAGGTACTCATTGCAAAACATTCAAAAAATCATTTAGGGTATTTCTAGGTAAGATAGAACGTTGAAATTCACCTCATGGATAGAGATTATACACCTCTATGGTACACCTAAAGATTTTTTCCCTGACGGTCCTTAGTTCGATGCTAGGGCAGTTTTTCTGTCTGACGTTCATGAATTCATTTAGGGTATTTTCCGTTAAGATAGAAACTTGCAATTCACGGTGTTGTTTGAATAGATGATTGTCTATCGTATGCCGTAAAGCTTTTTGCGTTAAAGGCACAGGTTCGATCTTAGGACCATTCGAACGACCAAATTTTCAAAAATTCGTTACGGTATTTACCGGGCAGGTAGAAGTTTGAAATTCGCTACATCTATAGAAGATAGGGATTTCTATCGTTCGCCGTAAGGATATTTGTCCTAATTGACTCAGGTTCGATGCTTGGACAAATCGTATGGACGTATTTAGAATAATACTTTTAGGTTATTGTAGTTCGTGGATGGCAGTCCGTTTATAGCAGGTGAAGTGTAGCAGGTGTAAAATGCCTTAGTTAATCTATCTTACATTAAGCTTGCAGTATGCAAGCAACTTTTCCGCGTATATACCTCTAAAACATACTTAAGGAATAAACAAAGAGAGTGATTCAGTATGAGTCTTCATTGCATTTTTTTATCCCTCTTTTTTTATTTATCTCAACTGAATCTGAACAAACACGAAGAATACTATTAGTAAAACACTCAGATTTCTTGTCTTACATAAAAACATCACACAAATTAAGAAATAAACACTTAAAAAATAATTTAATATCACAAAATATGAATCCAAATCCAGCAGATGTAGGTTAATGAACCATGCGAGTACTTGGGGAGAGAAAAAAAAACATCAGGTGAAAAGCATTTGGAAAATTTCATAGCAATTCCAATGAAAAAGTTGGAAATACCAAAGATAAAAATTCCATTTTTACAAGATATTGAAGCCATGAAAACTAATTTACATTCATACTCTTAACATCTACAACATATCTACACATTACATTTTTACCATCCAATTTACAATAAAGAGAAAATATTTATACATTTATGTTTAATATTAGTTCACGTTTCATAAAAACATTCCATAGCAACATTTTGGGAATTGAAACTACAAAAATACTCCTGTCCTATACTCTGGTATTTTTAAAGCTATGTTTCAGTGGCCGAAGTTGGATGAGCTTCAACAATACATATTACTCTTATGATATTCAAATCTTGGTTTCACCCCTACGGAAGTACCAACGAGATGGCAGTGATTCCCTGATTCTAGTGCGAGAGCGTGCCCTAGTGAAGTACCAATCACTGCGCTTCTCATCCCGCCTCCTCTCTGCTCTGTGATTAAACATTGCCTCCATCCATTCCCCACTCTTGTTCACTTTACTGTGTCTTCCCTCATTTTTTCCTATTCTAAAATCACCTTTTTCATCCCTCTTTTCATTTTTACTAACAATTTTCTCTCTTTTTTTACCAACTTCAGCATTTCCACCCTTTCCTGGTTGATTATCAAAAGAGTAAGGGTTTAACCATCCTTTTTTTCTATACTTTTCTTTAGTTTTGTCTAACTTAATACTTTCAGTTTTCTGTTTACCTTTGTATTCCACATTGTTACTTTCACCTTCGATCTTTCTGTTGCTCTTTGAATTCTTGTATTTTTCTTTCTCTTCTGAGCCTTCATGAATAAATTCCTCCCCAGCTTTTTCTGCAGGGGCTTCCTTTCCTTTCTGATTGTTCTGGATCCCTTCACCTTTAATTCTACTATCTTCATTGCAATTCTGGAAAATCTGGCCATCCAACCAATTCCAAATCAAGTTTTGCTTAGAGAGATGTTGCTTAACTTGGCACCATTTCTCTTCCAGCTTTTTATTGATGGCTTGCAGCTTGGAAGTTACCTTGTTTGAGATACTGTGGAGAGGTTTACCTTCTTTGAAGGCATCCAATGTGATTTTCTGCATCTTGTCAGATGTATTCTGAAGAATTTCCTCCATTTTAGTGATTGCCTTGAATGGCTTCTCAAAATCCAAAGAGTCTGTTTGCAAGGAGTCTTTTATAGTAAGAACCTTCTCTTTGAGATTTTCCACAAGACCAGAGAGTACTGATATTGTGCCACTCAGTGCTTCCCTTGGATTTTCCATGGAAATTTTATTTGGACTCAGTTTTTCTCTAAATAAAGAAGCAACATCATCCAATGATTGCTCTAATTTTTCTATGACCATGTTTTTGTTCAATGATGCCTTCTCAGACAAGCCATCTGATTTGGCACTAGAATCAGTACTGTAGTAAGCATCTCTTTCAGGTGCAGTTTGAAGAACTCTTTCATCAAGATGCCTAATGTCTCCATCTGCTCTTACTTTAATATCAGTAGCAAATTGATCATAACTAGATAGATCATCACTTTGCTCCTCCACCAACTGCTTCTTAATGGAATCCTCCAAACAAAATGACCTTTTAAAGAAGGAAATTATAAAAAGTGAAAAATGGGCAAGCTCACATAATGGGTATCAAATATGAGAATTAAACAAAATCTTACTTATCTAAATCAACTGCTCCATGACCATCTGGTATTATTTGTGGTGGATCCTTGCATGAGGATATGGCTTTTCTCTGATTCATCTCTTCCATCACTAAGAAAAACAAAAAAATATAAAATATCAACCTTTTCAAATTATGTACACCTACTTCCACATAATTCTTACCACCTTCGACGCAACCCACATAACTAGCATGAAGCTCGAAGAGAGCAAGTCTAAAGTATTCTCCACATTCTATTGGCTGTTGGAAGGAGGGAGCTGAGTGAAACACTTTTTCGGCGCCTTTTTATATCGTTGTGAAATGCTTTGAAGGTTTTTATATCATTATTATCGACATAAAATCTTTTTTAAATTTAGTGTTTCTTTTTAATATGTTAGCAATATAGTACTAAAAAAGAAGAACTGTCAGATTTCCTCAATTAGGCCTGAATCTTAAGATTAATTTACTCTTCCCTGAACGTATCAGGTAAAATTGTTTTTGATGCCTCAATTATCCTCTAATAAAAATATGACATCATTGTATAATTGAAAATACGTAATTAAAACTTTTTAATTACGTTTCATGCTCTTTACATTCGTAGGATAATAATAATAATATGGAATAAGAAGGCGATTAACTGTATTTCAACTAAATAATTTTGCAGAAAAATGCTATCGAGAATGAGATTTGAAATTACATTAAAAAACTGCAAAANTAAAACAAGAATTGGTCATTTATTTATTTATTTATTTAAGAATTACCCGTCGCGATTAGGTCGTGGGACCCGGTGGCAACGGTTGAGGGGGTGCAAAAACAATGTACTAACTGTCCGGCATTCGCCCAAAGATGGGAGGAAAACCCCTCCAAAAACCTCCCACAGACAGTACACATTCAATAAAACCAACTAATATATACATACAATACATCTGAATAAACATACATAAAGTTGAAATTAATTTTCCCACATACCATATTTTGCAGTGTCTATAGACATATATACATATAAGTTATACATAGTCGAGTTCAAGAGACTTAAGTTAAAATACATTACATAATGAACATGCAACATAAGAACAACATAGAATNACATATATACATATAAGTTATACATAGTCGAGTTCAAGAGACTTAAGTTAAAATACATTACATAATGAACATGCAACATAAGAACAACATAGAATTTAGCAGCTTTGAATTTTATTCTCTGCACTTACGATAAACAAATTGCTTGAGTTGTTAACTGTTTAACTAGTAACTGGAACATTCTACGTCGACTACTGATAACATATACCCCTAAAGTTTGGTAAGATTTCGAATAATCCATAGGCCTGTATATATAGTGATACTGCGGTTNAGAAGGCGATTAACTGTATTTCAACTAAATAATTTTGCAGAAAAATGCTATCGAGAATGAGATTTGAAATTACATTAAAAAACTGCAAAACTTGCTAAGGAAAGTTAAGTCAAAAGACGTTATCTGGATAAATACACTGGAAAAGAATCGTTCAAGCGTAACCTGCAGAATAACTCTCAAAATTAAAAAAACACAACCCTTCACTAGGTAGTATAAGAAGTAAATTACAAAGAAATAAATCAATTAAATTCCATCAAATCAATAGAAACAACGTAAAAGATTAATTGTAAAGCTATCATTCTATTATCTGAGGTTTTTGTAGTTGAATTTAAATTGTTAATTTAATTTTACAGAATGTAAAGCCCTGTTTACACGGTGCTTTAACTTGTACAAGTTAATGTACGAACACATGAACCACCAAAAATGTACCGTGTAAACACACCAAAATGTACAAATGCATGAANATAGTCAATCATCGGAAATTGCTTGTGGAATTAAAAGAAGGTTGCCTTAAAATATGAACATAGCCTGTGTATACAGATTCAGAGATCCTAAGAATCAATTGATGCATCAGAAGAAAATTTCTCAAAGTATAATCAAACCATCGACGTTGTATCCTGTACTTTTGAGAATAAGATGAATAATTAGAAAAATATCAGAGAAGTTTGCAGAAAATATTGATTTTTTTGCTAATCCTAAGCATTCATTGCTATTGGCGTCTTTAATAAATTGCCTCTCTTTTTTGTAACACTGTAGAACCATAGATGCGTTAATCTGAATTTTAAGCATTTCTGACTGAGATATTACCTAAATCTGGCAAATAAGTAGTTTCTCTGAAGGCAGTTTTATGCAGGAAAAAATATATATTGGATGAGAAAATANGTTTTTCAGTTTCTTCAGAGCCAGCTCAAACTCGTCTTTCAAGATAGGTTCACCCAGGCTATTTTCGTCAACTTCTGCTTCTTCTTCCATAGTGTTTCCAGGCAAAACTTCTCCGCTATACAGTTTACCTATGTACTGCTTCCATCTTCTTGCAGTAGTAGTAGTAATTTTGAAGGTGCCTCGACGGCTAAGGTCATTTTACACCTTCTCAGTATCCTAGATGTTAGCAATTGTTGAGTTTATACCTTATTTGTTCTCACATTTGCTGGAAGAGTCTAGTTTCTTTCATAAAGGATATGATTTTGTTCATTTTGTTGTGGTCATCAGCAAGGATGTCTTTCAGGATTCCTGTCTCCAAGTGTTTTCTACGTTGGTTGGTGAAAATCTGGCAGTCGGTGAGGATGTGTTTTACAGTGAGAGGAGAATTGCAATTATTACATATGGGAGGTATCCGAGGAGTAGTAAAGAGGTAGGAGTGTGTTAATGCACAGTGTCCAATTCTTAATCAACTTATCACTATTTCTTCCCTTCTGCAATTTCTAATGGAGGAGATCCAGGGTTTTGTGTCCTTCTTAATTGCACGTAGCTTGTTCCCTGTTATTGAGGACCAGCGCTCTTCCCAGTCTTTGTGGGCAATACT
>KZ309300.1:49039-60434 GCA_000376725.2 Ladona fulva | reverse complement strand
AAAAAAAAGCTGTTCAGCAAACATTGGACCAATTTTTTGTGAAAGAAAGCCGACTTACGACAACAGCCACTATGGACTCATCAGACAGTGATTAATTTTAATTTTGTTTTTCATAAATTAATTGAATAGTTTATTTTGTTTTAATTGAATATTTTTTTTTTTGTTTTTTGTATGTATGTAATAAAATGTTATATTATTTTTGTTTTTTAAATGTTTACTTTGTTCAATTTTCTTTTTAAAAAGTAGTATTTTCGTAACCCTGGAACCTATCTTCGATCTTTACATGGTTTGCTATAGAAAATCTTAATTCACTTTGCGTCGTTTCAATTTGCGTCGTGTTTTTTTGGAACGTAACCCCGACGCAAAGTGAGGTATTGGTGTATAGAATTGACTTTACTTTGGTGTAAAATCTTTTCATATGGGTTGAGCACTAAGCTCGCAATAAATTAACCAAGTCCAGGGGCATATAATTAAAAATCCGATAGTGGTGGAAGGCAACTGGGTGCTCCTGGGCTCAGGGCAACCTCAAATTTTTTGACAAACAGATCCAAATCTGAGGTTTTGCTGTATTTCAGAGACTTGTGGTAAAATTATGCAGACAATAAAGCTATTTGGTACAATTCCAAAAAGGGTTTGCAAATTCTATTAAATGCACTAAACAATAACACCAGGTAAATTGGAATGAAAATAAACTTAAGAAATATTCAAATAATAAGGCTTACCAAAGGAAAAAAAAGCTTAGTTAGCAGTCAGGGTGAATAGAGAAAAACTAGGACAGGTGGATAAAATCTTTCACTTGGGGATCGCCCTATCGTGGAATGGAAGGTGATAGATAAGGTTCAAAAAAGAGTTACATTGGCTAAGAAAGCTTCCTGGAAGCAAAGGGAGCTGATGACTAGAGGTATTGATAAAGGAATCAGGAAAAGATTGGTAAAATCCTAGGGGTAGAGTGTTTTGCTGAAAGGGTGTGAAATGTAAACTTTAAAAAAGGAGGACATAAAAAAATTAGAGGCCTTGGAGATGTGGATATGGTGTAGAATGGAGAAAGTTATTTGGAAGAGAATGAGAATAGTTGTACTTTTTCCACAATATATTTATTTATTAAAAACAAACAATAAAAACACACGACTAGTTTCGGCGAATAATCACCATCATCAAGTGATGTAGAATAGAATAGTACAACTTTTCTCATTCTCTTCATGATGTATTTCCACAAAACATCGCCAGCAACTGTGAATTTTATTCAAAGTTATTTGGGTTGATTGAAAAACTAACTTGGAGGTACTGGAGATGGTGGGGGGGGAGAGGGTTTTAATTGAAGTAGTTAAACGTCGACAGAGAAAATGATTGAACAAGAGAGATTGCTAAAGAAAGCAGTAGTAGTAATGTTAAAAGTGCTTCAACTGCTTTGGTCATTTCGCACGTAGACCCCCAGCGGGGACTGAACCTGGGACCACTTTTGCCGAAGTCGAATGCAAGTCCCACTTGGCTATCTGGGAGCTTCAAAGAAAGCAATTAGGATAGAATGCAAGGGAAAAGGCATAGGGGAAGACACAGGAAAAACATGTTAGATGACTTAAAGAGTAGAGTGAGTTACTAAAAAAATAAAGGAAATGGTGTTCAGTAGGGAATATTAGAGCACATGAACCTACGAAATTGTAATTCACTTAAGTATGTATGCAATGTAGTCCCAATGCCAATTTTCTCAGCCCATACTTAATAGATAAGAAATCACAGAAACAGATATTTTCCCTCATCCTTTCTAAGCAAATTCAAACCAAGACAGTCTCAAATTCTCATCAAATCTAAGATAACCTTTCCATCTGAAGCAATAAAACACTTACTTCTTGTGGATATTTTATAAAGAAGTAATTCATTTACTGCAAGGAAATAAAGTTTAATATAAAGGAAAAATCTTACTCTTTTGTAAGTTGGCAAACTGTTCCTTCAATGCTGTGTTTTCAAGCTCTAGCTTTTTAAGTAACCCCACCGACAATTCTTCAGTTTGGACATCAATTTTTATCCTCTCATCTGCTTTGATCCCACTTGGACACTCCTCTTGCAGACCTGAGATTAAATAAAGAGAGTCAAGCCAAAATATTCCTTAACCTCCCCAGGTTGGCTTTCTGCAGGTGAATAGAAATATTTTGCAATAATTAAAATAATAAAATGCTAGAATAAAAATGAATCACTAGTCACATCATCCCAGTACCATAAACCGGGGGATTTACTTGAGCCCTGGGGGTTACTTGGACCCTTGTTGAGGGCATATTGTTGCGCAGTAAACACGTGAGTTTTAGTGTCCTGCAAACTTCCATCTAGATCTTACTGAAATCAGCAGTTACACGTAAGGTAAAGAGCGTTTCATGTTGCATATATATTGCTTAAGAAAGTTAGGATAGTTTACAATCGACTGATAGCTACATACCATAGTAAAATACATTATTTATAAGCAGTGTGCTAAAAACCAGGAAATGGGGCTACTTGGACCCAGCGCAGAAGTGGGTCCAAGTAGCCCCTAACCACATTTCTTTTTAATAGTATTTAAAATTACACAAAAAATAATTGAAATCATTGCTTCTTGNACGATATGCGAAAGTAATCGACTAGGTAAATAGAGTCTTGGTGCATGCACCCCCTGCCACACGCCGAAAGGTGGCTAGCAGGGTATACACATAGACAGGTATGGAGGGTTAAGAAACCCAGGCTAAATTTTAAGAAGAATATTGATAGGAAGGTTGAGTTTAAGCAAGCAGGAAAGTATTGTCTTCACAGTTTCAGGGAGGCTTAATGGTACTAGCCTCTGGCGGCATTGCTATATCTACTGCCAAACCATTTTTGTATCATTAATCTTAGTCTTTTTGCTAAACTGAAAACTTGGGAAATATGAGAGAGTATTAATTTTTTTCAGTGGGGAACTGTACAAGGAAGACCTCTTATATGTACATAGGGGTACTAATGACCCTTACTACCTCACCAGTACATTATTAATTGGAACGGAAGTGAAATTTTTGCCTTCATTTATTCTAATTTACTATAAGAATTTTATTTCTTCATAATTAACCATTTCTTTTTATTATATTTTTGTTGGGAAAGACAGTCTTTGCAATGGCACGTATTTACAAATAATTCAGTAACATAAGATTAGATTAGATAAACACTTGATTGGAGAGGTTAGGCCCAAGTGGGGGCCTAATTCTTCCATACAACCTAATATAATATTGTATTATATACATGGATTGATTAAAAACAAAAGAAAGAGTAGAGCATGGGAAAAAGATCTTTGCAACTTAAGGCTGACAAAGAAGAAACCCACTTCACAGAAAAACACTCACGGAGAAGGAAGAAAAAATAAAACCAGCTAAAAAATCATACAATACAATTAAAAACAATTTACAATTAAGCAACAATTAATATTTGCAATATTTACAGACATAATAACAGTTAAATTATAATTAACTATCATAACCTTAAATCTAATTGACAACAAACTGATAAAAACATCCAAGTTTGAAATACATTGCAGAAGCTAGAAAATAAGGATATCCATGACTAGGAAAAGTAAGTAATATTTAATCCAGTCCGTTAAAAATGAAAATGACTGGTTTACCTGTGGAAAATATTTAATTTCTAATTTGTAATTAATCCATCCGACCCCATTATCTACAACCAACTGAAGCCTTCTAAGAATTGCCTTTATCACGTTCTCACAAAGCATTAGGCTTACGATCCCCACAAATTTTCAATACAATCCCAAAATTCATTTGAATTTCTCAGGGCCGAACTGTTAGACACAACTCGAGTGGCCACTACACTCAATATGTCACAAATCCACACTTGAGTGCTTGTGCCGAATTTTAAGTTGCAGAATGAGTGCTATATGCACTCGCCTTATGAGATTTGTTGGATGTATACTCGGAGTGCTCATAGATCATTTTGTAAACTAACAAGATGGCGGAAAACCTGAAGAGAAGCTGCCGTCTAAGGATTTAATTGTCAAATTTAAAGGTTAAAACTCAGAGTTTTTCTTAAAAATTGGTATGGTTAATCTAATTAGACTGGCGTGTTTTTGTTAAGATACTACTTCTAGCGTGCTGAGCCATTAATGTTATTATTTGGTTTGTGATATATTTGATGTTAAAGAGATGCCTTTTCCAACTTATCTTAAACTGCTTCAGACACAAATACTTCTAAAATATCATCGAAATTGGTAGGAACAGGTTACGAAAGCATAGAACGATTTTGACGACGATTTTAGAGAAATTATTGATTATGCCATGGAAAATGCATACCTTAACATACACAGATTTTACATCAGGGACTTAAGTAATCCCATGAACTATTATTCCTCTAAGAAGTTCCTCCAGCATTATAGGAATAATGAGGAAATTATTAGAGATGAGTTATTTCCGATGATAAATGGCAGTGTAGTTAATAATTGTGGACACCCGGTGGCACCACTACTAAATCTACTGGTATCGTAAAAGAGTCTGTCGTAGCTGGGAATCGAACCACAGTCATCCCCTTTCTGTAAGAGGGAAAAAACAGACTTTTTCATTTCTTCATCTAAAATGAAGCAAGTTAATCATGCATTCTACATTGCTTATCTACAAATTTTCACATCTTAATTCTATATGGTGATTTCACAGCTATATATGCACATATATTTTCCCAACTTTCCTAATATTTTCTTAGGTAATTTTGTAGTACATTACATTTCGTAACATCAGTACGAAACTCAAGAATACTCATTTATGTTATGATTATGTATTTCCTGGGAAAATTATTTCAGTTTAATATAATCACATAAAAACTTGAATAATTCTTTTAGGTGCATCATTGATAAGACTTGAAAATACCATTTACTTTATTCATGCGGCCACGGCTATTAAATTTATTTCTTATCTTCATCCAGCATTTAATTTAGCTGAAGTTGAAACAGTATCCTTTTCTTACTTTCCAAAATTGTATTGTGTTCTACAAATAGATTTCTGAGTAAATCTTCCTTGCCCATAGTGAACCTCTCGAAAGACATTTTCACAATGGTTGTGTTCCACAAAAAGGAGCAAATACCCTGAGTTGAGGCTTAATAAATTGTAGTCACTTTGGAAGTAATTAGGCTACATAATCTGCTTCCATTGATAATTGATGCTTGAAATTAATTACTTTTTGTGAAANACCTAGACATCACAGCCTATAGATCAAGGCGTTATACAGAATTTAAAAGTAAAGTATCGCGAATTAGTTGTAAGTCACTTGATCGCTAACTTAGAAAAAACATTTATCTGCTCAAGATTTATCCAGAAGTATTGACATTTTATTGGCGATCATGTGGATCAAGAACGCTTGGAATGCCGTAGCACCTGCAGCAGTTAAGAATTGTTGTAGGAAAGCTGGTTTCCCTAGCAGCACATAAGACAAAAAATGGATGGATAGTGGGTCTGTAGATGAAGAAACAGAAAAGCTCGGTGGACTAATAAAACTGTCTAATATGAGTATGGAAGCTTGCGAGTACTCAAAAATAGACGAAAAACTAACTACAGAAGATACCAGTTTGGAAGTAAAAGATATTTTAAAATCTATTCAGGAAATAAGTTAACCAAACGAAATTAAAGAGGGATGATCAAGAAATAATAATTACGTTACGTTAGTACATTATCGTTTTGCTTATTTGGTAATTCCATAGATAATTATAACTAAAACGTGCTTGTTTACATTTCAGCTGCCGACAGCATTAAAACTTATTATCAAGGCCTAGATAACCTGAAAAAATTAAAAGACTTTTACGATAGGAAGCAGGACATCATAGGCTGTATCATATTCGATGCCATAATCCATCACGAACAACAAATTGTAACTTTGAAAGAGAAAAAACAAACTGAGATCCCTTCATATTTTAGAAGGAATAAATTTGATTCTTGAGAGTAAAATGTAAATCATAAGCCTGAATTATAATTTTTATGCAAATTACCAATGTTAATCTACTAGTTTATAACTTATTTTGTGCTTTATTGTTTACTTATTTAGGAAATGCATTTCTTTAAATTATATGAGTTTAATAAACGCCCCTCTTAAGCGGACACCACTCAGCAACGGACGATCACCAAGGTCCTGAGACTGTCCCTTGTAGAGGGGTTTCACTGTACTAACAAAGGGAACCTTCATCACAAGGAGAGTCTAATCCAGATGGTTCACTGAGAATAATTTTCCTAATTTTGAGAAATCATGTAAAGAAGAAACCACAATAACAAAATTATACCCACCCAATTGGCAATGAAATTACAATTTACGATTACCTTAAGTTAAAAATTACAACAAAATTAACTCAGCAAGAGGGAAATTTAGTTTTACAAAATCAAAGTTAGTTTATTACCACTCAATACAAATTCTGTCAAACTCTTGTTCATTCTCTATTCCTGCAATTGCTTCACTTTGCGTTCTTTCTTATATGCATTCAGTCCAAGATATCTATTTTTCTAATATCTATTTGACGCAATCATGGTCTTCCCAAAGGCAGCAATTTATTGAAATCAACTCCTTTCTTTGCAACTAGCTAGCTTGTTTGCCATGTTCGTATCTGCCTCGATGATGTCAAGCCAGCCTACTCTCAATAATAGATCCTCTGCTTCCTTGGTGTAGTAGGCTCCATCATTTGCCTCCATCTATCCTCCTCATTTTTTGGAAGTTTATGACCTGTTCTTTAATTTCCCTTTTTAATTCTTCCCTGGTTTCCCTGACAAAGATTAGTTTCAGAGCGAATATTGTTTCTCCTATTTTATTGCTCCTTCCAAGGAGACATTCATTGCTCTATCCATGGGCACGATAATTACGGGACTGTAAGAGGAAATATTCTCATAAAACAACTCGTTATAAAATAATTTGTTTTGTGATTTTGTTGTTCCATTGGTAACAATGTGAGTCTTACTCGAATGAAAAAAAAGTAATTGCACTGATTCAGACGATGATTAATTCTTTCTAATGAACGATTAATGCATTGTGAAACTTCTGCAGAAGGTAGTCTAAATATGTATATTATTGATCCAAATGTTTGCAAACAGATGGTACTGATAGTTGCTTGGAAATCCTTTCCCACTGGACAGACTGTGTACATTCTGTTTGGGACTGATCTGGTTTTTAACACTTAGTTCTGGCCAACTTTTTAGTTGTCCCAGTTTGAGGGGAAAACTCAGAGAAGGAATAATAAAGGAAATACAGAGATTTTAATAAGAGAAATTATTAAAACACAAACTTTCACTAACTTTGATGGTGCACATATTCAAAATGTAAAAATTAAACTCAGACTCAAACGTCCTGGTTTCAACCACTATGAAACTAAATTTGAAAGTTCTTGTTTCTTGTCTTCTGAATATAGTAACTCTAATTATAACCTCAGTAATAATAATGAGTAATTGTTTTTTAAATGAACTTGGGTATACCTTAATCAAACTTATAGGATTTATGATAATTTTTTGATGAACATGCTCATCCATTCTCCCACAAAAGAATCCATGTCAGCTGGGATTTGAACCCAGGGCATTTAGAGCATTTACCTCTCAGCCACCCAAGCCAACAAACACTGCATATAGTATGAAGTTGAATGACATTGTGGGAAATAGTATTGTTGTTAACATTTCAGGTAATAAAGCAGAGGACAATACTGTAGATGCTGTAAGTAGCATTTCCTAAATTCTTCAATGTTAAGCAGCGGCAAAACCGCATATTGTTTTTCATTTCCTTTTGTAAAATTTTAATTGACACCAATAAAAATTAACTGAAACCATTGAGTGACCAAAATCTCCCAGAGAACCAAAATACAGTACAATAAACATGGGATTTTAGCTTTGCATTACACTGTCAGGTAAAGAAAACATTTCTCCATTAAAACATATATCCTTAGCCAAACTTTAACAGAAATTGTCCATTTTCTTTGCAATTGTTCATTTGTTAACATTCTGCACCTGATCTGTGTTTTCTATTACTTTTCTCTGAATTTAATTGTGAATACCTAATTAGATTTTCATGCAGTTTTTCTCAGTTCTCTGCCTTTTCTCTGTGTTACTTGAGATATTTTTGTTTGTTAAATCTAGTCATTGTTTTTGATTTGATTTTTCCTTTGGCATTGACCACTTATCTTAGCACTCCGTTCTTCTCTTTGCCCACACACATAACCTTCTTAAATCATGTGCATTCATCTCAAAATTGCCCACCTTCACTTGCCCTTCAGCTATCCTTCCTTTATATTGCAATTACAATTGACAGAACTTAATTGATAAGAGTTATTTTGTAATGACTACTTCCTCGATGGTGCAATTACTTTTTTTTCATTCGAGTAAGACTCACATTGTTACCAATGGAACAACAAAATCACAAAACAAATTATTTTATAACGAGTTGTTTTATGANTTGTTTATTTGCTACATTGAATAAAAATTCCTATATGTGGGGGATTAATTTTACATTTACAAGTTAAATTTTCTATCTCTAACCTTTTACTTTGCATGAAATGTTTTATGTGGCAAATTATTCTGTTACAAGTAACATCAGCTGCATAGAAGAATAAAGTCTATCTGTTTAAAAGAGAAAAACACAACCCAATCCTGGCAGTGGGATGAATTTCCCACATAGGAGACATCACCAGTAATCTCTATACGTCATCATAGTTGCACTCAGTTGAGCCGAGTGGAGTTCCTTACTATAGATATGGCAATACTCAACTGAGTGCAACTTTGCTCAATGGAGTGGCGATTCTACACTTGCTCGAGTAGTGACTAAAAATTCAGCCCTTGGTCTCTGGTCACTTTTTGGATTTTCTTAGCCATCCTGTATTCAATTGAACAAACCATAAAAAGCAAACTGATACAAAAAGTATTACTATATATTTTCTAGACTAAAAAATTATACAACCAAATGAAGTTTAAGTAAGAGAGTCATTTTTCTTCTAATTATAAGTAACAATTAACATATGTAAAAGTAGTAACTGAGCAGCATAAGCATGGTTACGGTATAGGAAATTCTACCAATATTTGTAATTAAGTCTGAAATAACGTTTGATACCACTTTAACTTACTTGCTGATAAATGAAATCTTCCTCATATAGGGAAGTTAATGATGGTAGCATCACGTTTTCTAATATTTGAGTACACTGCTCTCCATTTAAGTTCCTGCAAACACACTCCTGGTTCGTCAAAGCTTATCCATGCCCAGATGTGCTTTGAAAATTCAGCTGTTCGTGAATGTATCTCCGGTCATGATGAGCTTTAGTTAAAACTTCTTTCATGGCTGCTCTCTGTGAATGCAAACTTGTTGCAATTATTCAGCAGCAGGCTGTCCTTCCAGTTGCTTGGAAGGCTGGGAGTCTAACCTTGCTTCATTCTACCTTGCTTTGTTAATTATTAAAACTTCCCATTAAGATACAGAACTCTGCAATAAAATGACAAGAAGCAGAACTGTGAAAACATTTGTCTAAAGGATGAATATGAACATCACCCACATTTCTTCTTACTAATTTTGTGGCTAGATTCTCCAGGATTAAACCTCACAAAAATTGTCTTCCCCAGATTTTGAATTTGGACGTTTCTATCAGTTTGTTGTCAATTGGATTTAAGGTTGTGACAGTCAATTATAATTTAATTTATATTATAACTGCAAATATCACAAATATTAATCTATTAAATAAATATTTATTTTTGCTATTGGTAAAGGCAACATCAGAAATGTTGAAAATTTAAAAGAAATTGTGGATCACCTTTTCCTTAACTGCATAATCAACAACTCCTTCTGCACCCTTGAAATTCCAATTGGGTCAAAATAAAATAGCTAAAGAGTTCAATTATATGTAGTTTCCACTTCAGCCAGAAAATAGGGTTCTTGCTCTGTTACTGTTATAAAATTCAACATATTTATGTTTTTCAAATGTTCAGCAGCACATCTACAGAGATCTCTCTACCAACAACTGTTTTCTAGAGAGGATTTGTACCTTTCCCATGCATCCTTACTCTAAGAAGGTGAAGGGATGATTCTTAATCCTAAAAATGTCTTGAGGAAGTTTACAAGAGCGTAGAAATATAATAAATGTTTCATGAGTGATACCACAATTCCATCCATAACCAAATCCTCTACAATATGAACTGCATCAAGAAGTGATACCAATGACTTCTGTGGGATTGATTTTTTTTTTTTTACTGAAGCTACATTGCAAATTTTGTTTGCATTGAGAATTCAAAGGATGAAGGAAGTTTCCTAAGCAGCATTTTCAAGAATAATCACAAGAGGCTGCATAATTTGTTAGTGCAAGTAGGTAATTAACCCATAATTAATTGATTAATATGGCTTCTTTTCACAACTTTATCTCATCATATCTTACCTAGAAATATTTTGAAAATGTCTCTATGTGTATTTTAATACAAATTAATAATGATGGAAAAACCTTAATTGCTGAAGAAATCCATCACAATAATTTGATTTCCTCTGCTTTTCTCTCCATTGCCAAGATTAAGTCCCAAAGAAGAGGCACTTCATTTTCAAGAGAAAGTAGAAAGAGAAGACAGAATGGTACTTTTTCCACAAAATATTTTATTGGTGCTACCGGTTTCATCGTCATTCATACATCGTCATCATCAGGCAGATGTATGATTGTATCGTTGAAACTGGTAGCACCAATAAAATATTTTGTGGAAAAATTACCATCCTGTCTTCTCTTTCTACATGATGGAATTCCACCACATCTCGCCTGACTCTGTGGATTTCATTCAAGAGAAAGTCTCAAGGTATTGAAATACAGTGAGAAGTAGCCCTCACTGATAAGAAGAGTGCAAAATTTCCCATGTTATCTGCCCCTTCTTCTTACATTCCATTTCTCATCACATTTTGAAATGCCCTCCTCTATCTCTAAAAATATCTAAAAAGTTTTATTAAAAAAAAGTTAAATATGAAAAAGTTTCACCATTTTTCAATTTATTGGACAAATTTTATTTAAAATTCTTGGATTTAATCATCAGTAAATTCTATTGTTTAACTTAAAAATGTTTAAAATCTTGTTTGTAAAATTATTTTCTATGATTCTATTTCATATGATTTAATTCTTTCTTTCTACTAAAGACTCAACTACAGAAATTCATTAATTGCCTAGATTAGAAGCTATAAATGTTTAGAGTAATTTACTTCTTAATTATTTTATATACTAGTTGACAAAAAATCGCATACAAAAAAATTGCCATTTTGCTGTAAAATGGGGCATATGATTAAATCTCAAACAGATTGTCAATTGATTAGTAAGTTACCGAAGTAAATAGCCCAGGGAAAATCTTTTAATTAGTTGTCATATGTTCTTACAAAGGTCAATATTACTTTCCCTCATTACCACCTTCACCACTGGCATTGCTCTCACATATCTCTA
>KZ309300.1:4946-44855 GCA_000376725.2 Ladona fulva | reverse complement strand
TCTACAGTGCTGAGCGTATCGACGTGATTCATCGTTTCTCTAACAGATATCAGTACTAGGTGTTTACTGTGGAGTAGTACCACGTTTCTGTTATTCCTGCGTTGGCTTTGTTGAGGGTATATTGTTGCGCAGTAAAAACGTCAGTTTTAGTGTCCTGCAAACTTCTATCTAGATCTTACTGAAATCAGCAGTTACACGCAAGGTAAAGAGCGTTTCACGTTGAATATATATTGCTTAAGAAAGTTACGATAGTTTACAATCGACTGATATCTACATACCATAGTAAAATATATTATTTATAAGCAGTGTGCTAAAAACCAGGAAATGGGGCTACTTGGACCCAGCGCAGAAGTGGGTCCAAGTAGCCCCTAACCACATTTCTTTTTAATAATATTTAAAATTACACAAAAAATAATTGAAATCATTGCTTCTTGTTAACTGTATTTATTTAAATAGACTAATTTATTATTCAATTGCATTAAATTTTAGAACGCTAACTGAAAATGACTCGAAAATATAAAAGGACTCCTGGGAGCAAAAAGTATGCTGATTTTACAGCTTCGACTTTAGAAGAATATTTAAATGCTATTAGGTCAGGAGAGATCTCTCAGAGACAAGAAGCAGACCCCTATAACATAAATAGATCGACTATAAAAAGGTGATTGAAGAATGATCTACCGATCAAACCTGGGCATCCAACCGTTTTCACTTGTGATGAAGAGATGGCCTTTGCAAGTCATTTAGACAAAGTATGTGATTTCGGATTTCCTGTGGATGGGCTGGATTTTAGATATATTGTTTAGTGTTATCTTGAGAAACAAGGAAGGTCAGTTGAATTCTTCCGCAACAACCTACCTGGACGGGGTTGGGTAAAACTGTTTATGAAAAGACACCCACATTTATCAATCAGATTTGCAAACAACATCAAGAGAGCTCATGCTGCCATTGATGAAACTATTATAACTCAATATGTTGATAACTTGAGTGATTTGACGAAAGACGTCCCACCCGATCGTATTTATAATTACGATGAGACTTGTATGTCAGATGATCCTGGTAGAAGCAAAATAATTTGTCGCCGAGGATGTAAGTACCCTGAAAGTGTAATAAATAGTACAAAATCAACCGTGACTGTCATGCTTTGTGGCAATGCAGCTGGGTCGTCCATCCCACCTTACATCGTATACAGGATAACTTGGGCAGAAAACGGGCCAATGGGTACTTGATACAATAGAAGTAACCATGGCGGATTGACCTTGCTATATTTGAGGTGGTTTACAACTCACCTTCTTACTGTGCTCAAGCTGCAAAGTGGAAAGAAGATTGTGGTCGGAGATAATTTGTCTTCGCATCTGAGCTTGAATGTAGTCAAGTTGTGTGAGGAGAATGACATAAAATTTGTATGCCTACCACCAAACTCCATTGAAAAATGTGTATGTTTGTACTAGAAATTTATATTATGCATATTACTTATATGTTTAAGCTAGTTTTTTATATACCCTCTTAATACTAACATGTGTGACAAAAAGGTTCATTTATGCTGTTATCACTTCTACACACTTAGGGAAAAAAAATGTTTCTAACATTTAGGGAAAAAAACATCTGGCCGATAGATCGGCCCATGGAATTCTTTGCACATACACCATGGGCCAATAGATCGGCCCGCTGGCACTAAAAGGGTTAAAGGAGCACTTTGAGAAAGGTATCACCAAACTTTTGGTCTCCCTCAACTTATTTCCAGCATGATGGAGAATTCTATGAGCAGACTCATGGAGTAGCTATGGGATCTCATCTATCACCCACCGTCGCTGACCTCTTCATGGAAAGGTTCAAAATGGAAGCACTTCAGATAGCATCTAGACCACTGAAACATTTTTTCAGATACGTAGATGATACATTCATAGTCTGGCCCTATGAAGAGGACACCCTAAATGAATTCCTGAGCAGCAGGAATCCCAAATCAAATTCACAATGGAAACAGAGAAAAATAACCGCTTCCTGTTCCTCGACATCCTGATAATACAGAAACCTGATGGCTCACTGGGACACAGTGTATATAGAAAACAAACCCACACCGACCTTTATCTTAATGGTACAGGCCATCACCATCCAGCAAAACTGAGGTCAGTCCTGTCCACTCTGACACGCCAAGCACATGCCATATCAGGTGAAGAGAGTATTAAGGGTGAACTAAAGCATAGTAAGATGACTTTCATCCAAAATGTCAACATCCTAAGGAAGTGGAAAAGGCCCTCAAAAAGACAACCTGAAACACCAAAACAGAGAGGGAAAAGCCAACGGCCACTGCCTGCATCCCATATGTAGGCCCAATCCATCCAAAACCATTGGAAGAATTTTAGAAAAACACTATGTAAGAATGGTGTACAAACCTCCGAAAAAACTCGGAAATCTCCTGACCAAAGTGAAGGATCCCCAGAGTCTAAAAAGCCCCCTGCGAATGAGGCACAGTATACATCGGGGAAACGGGAAGAATTATTGTGACCAGAAGTAAAGAGCACGAAAGAAGCATCCGACTGAAACAACCAGATAAATTGGCAATAGCAGAACACTCTATAACCAACAACCACAAAACAAACTTCAATGACACAAAGGTATTGTGCCATGCTCCCAAATTCAGGGATAGATTGGTCAAAGAATCAATTCATATTGGGTTGGAAGAAAACACCATGAATATAAACAACGGATGCTTAATTAACAAAATGTGGAGACCTGTCCTGCAGAAGATCAGCAGGGGGAAGAAAACAATTGGCTACATCAAGACCAATCAGGAATGAGGAGAGAGGAGACTACAATGTGATTTGTCACAATGACAATGTAGCCAATGACAAAAAGAAAAAGTCACAACTTTAACAAGACCCAACTATATAAACCCCCAGCATAGAGCATCTTGGCACTTCATCCTGAAGATGGCGCATAGGAAAGGAGCCAAAACGTCGACCGACTTCGAAGGAGCAACCTTACAGGAAACCCAGGAAAACTTCCTGCATAGAAAATTCTTCCTCACTGGTTTAAATAGGTACTAAATCACCCTTCCTGCAGTCTGTCTGATACAAAAGAGCTTACATTCGTGACATCTGCCATTTTTAAATATATTGCAGCTTCAGGAAACAGTGGCATATTGAGGTATGGATTACAATTTTGGTTTTCTAGAAGGAAAAGAATATTTTAAATATGACTGAGTGAAATGAATAAATAAATCTTGGGCTAAATACTTTCCCAAGTAAACTTCAAGCAGTTATAAATTAATTAAGGATGGACTTGATATCAAAAATGGCGTCAGTCATCAAAGAAATAGGGAGTAAAGAAGAATTTTGATAAAATTGTATCATATTTATGTTCACAAGACTTTCAGTAGGAAGGAATTTCTGACAAAAGAATAAAAATCCTTGATGGATACTGTTTCAGACTGACCTTACCTCAGCCTTAGACAGTAATACTTATTTAGTATGCTGAAGAAATCAGCAAATAGATATTATTTAGAGGAGAAAGCAAAATACTCACCTAAAAAGTGTCCCATACCAAGTCCAATAACAGCTGCCCAAGCAACAATAAGCAAAACATTCAGAGATGTGTTGAGATTATTATTTGGATGATGCTTGTACTTCTTATTGTTAAAGACAGGCACATCCTGCATTGAATGCTGAGAGGCTGTGTCTGTTTCATCAAAATATTTATTTGAAGATCTTGAGCATGGACGATCTTCAATTACAGCTGAATTGCAAGGTAATAGCTTAAGTTCTTCTTCTTCACTCTCGCTTATTATGGATATTCCATCTGAGTCCAGGCTCTCTGTACCTGAAAAATTAAAGTAGTTATAACTGATATATTTCTATATATTGAGTACCTGTATTAAGACAGTCAACTGTGTCTGACTGATTTCCATTTAAGACTGGTGTTCTACATATACTGGTTCGTATGTGGACAATTCCTCGTGAACAGAGATATTGTCTGTGATATTTTACTCTGTGTTGCAGCCTGTGATATAACCAGACCTATAACTTGGTGTAGTGACTGTGATACCAGCTGTGCAAAAACTATACAGTTTTATCCATAAATGCTAACTACTTTTATGTCACTACTGTGTCGAATTACGATGTATAAATTACCTTGTATAACATCCAATAAATAATAATAATCATAACATACACAATACAAACTCTGAGGCTAAACTGAAAGCCTCACTGACTCAGCCATTTTTTTGAGTAACATAAAGACCCTTAGTTTCTCACTAAGGAATAATTGATATATCGCTCCTAGGTATCATGAGCTCAATCCTAGGATGTCCCATTAATGGTACTTTTCCCATTTAAATATATTGAGCAGATTTTCAAAAATTCATTTAAGGCATTTTCCATTAAGGCTGCTGTAGCGCTCCGAGATTTCCAATTTCAATGGTCACTCTACAGAGCATACGAAATAGCAATTCTTAGAACTAAGAAAAGGATGGGGAAGGGGCAAGAATATGCGCTTATTCTGTCATAATATAGCTGTTAATCAGCTCTATAAACTGAGCTATTTTGCCAGACAAAGCTTGCATCTTCGCTTATCAGGTTCCCACAGCAAAAGCGTAACCAATACGATAGGAGGAATCGCATCACCGGCACTGCTCACTTGCTCCCAAAATATGTTTAGAACTGAAGACAGGAGATTTTGGTTGAGTCTTGCAAAGATTCCTGACACCTTTGTTCCAACTCACCCATTTTTTATTATGAATACACGAGTTTGGAGCTCAATAAAATTTGAACTAGTGATTCCAAATAAAAAAAAGCTCCACCAAATTGTAGAATGTTTCATGTTTCATCCTGCGTTCAACCATATCATGTATTCTCTTTTGTTTTTATCTAGTTTTTATTTAATTAGAGATAGAATGCAAAAATTGCCGAAAAATTTGTGTTTTAAATGGAGTTCTCACTTAGAAATTTTATTTCTTAGATATCATGCATCTAATCAAAATGAAATTTTTGTGTATCTTTTAGGTGTTTATTCTTGACTGAAATAAAAAGTTTCAGATTACTTCCATTACAAAATAAATAGTTGTTATCAATTTTATAAAACAACCTTTCTTGTGAATAGATGGAAATAAAAATGTGAACGTTCTCCTTATACACCTGTCGGTAGAAATGTTTGCAAGTTTTAACTTAAGTTAACTCCAATTTAGCGATTTTAATTTAATTCTTGTAAATATTCCCAATACTTATGTTCCTAGAGCGAAGGATGAATTTTTTTGTTGTAAAGTAAAAATAAAATTGAAAAACAAGACATTTTCTAAGTTAATTTCCTGTTTTACAAAATATGATAAAGAAATAGCTCGATCATACAGTGTTTACCTCCCCTGCCACATTCCAAAAGGTGGCTTGTGGGGTATTGATGTAGATGACTTCTCAGAGTAACATAACAATGACAGGTTTTTGGCACCAGAATAGAATTTTTTACAGTTCCATTTGGTGGGGACTATTTATGAGCAATATTTTGATATTTTCAAAAAATCACACAATTGCGTTGTTCATGAGGATTACTTCCTGCAAACTTATTTCCTATCAATTGGTATAAGTGCAGCAATTATAAAGGGCTGGCATTTGATAAACCTCAATTTTGATAACGTTGCAGTATATTTTGTCAAAGTTTACTTGATTCAATGAACCTAAATCATCTACCAAATACAAGAATAAATCTCTTAAATCTAATCTTTCTTAAATTTTCTGCCTTACTTAATTTCAGTGAGCTTTGCATAATTATTCCTACAAATATAGTTTTGTTAAAAATAAGGTTCATTAAGCAGCAAAATAGATTTTTCCTGTTTGATAATGGATAAAAACTGAAAGGTCTTTACTAGTAAACAAAAAGCATTCCGATCCAGAATTCTAATGAAATAGAACGAGAAGAGCGAGAAAGTTAACGTAATCTATACTACAACCATGTCAATGGTCCTCAAAGCAATTGCACTTGAGAAATTATGAATATTTGTCGAATTGCCCCAAATTTTGCATATTTTAAAAAGTAACCTTTATTAAAAGGAATACTTTTCTAAATTTACATGTTTCATTGGCTAAAAGCATCACTAGAGTCTAAGATCATAATTCCAAGTCAAAATATACCATGAAAAGAGTTCGCACATTGAATACTTTATATGTACAGTTGTTCTTAACTGAGGTTCCAATGTATAATATTCTTACGACTGAGGGTTTGGGCGCCTACAGGTCTTCGACAAACACAGCACTCGAAACCAGCGTTTCTCCATAAGGCGTAATTTTATGAAGTCCAAGGGACATTACGACTCCAGTTCAGTAGAATGTTCTGTTCTGTATGTTACTTAAAATCCATAAATTTGATAAAGCAGTTTTTGAGATGTTTTGACGAATTCGGTCACGAAAAATTACGGGTTCGGGTCCTATGATTCAAGAAAAAGCCTTAGAAATCACCCAGGAATTGAATGTCAGTGCATTTAAAGCGTCCAACAGGTTGTTAGACCGCTTCAGAATCCATCATAAAATAAAATTCAAAGCTGTTTGTGGCGAACCGGCATCGGTCAGTGAAGATACAGTAACTGAATGGGCATCAAAAATTAGAGGAACAGTTGAAGGGTATGCTCGTGATAACGTTTTTAACGCTGAAGAAATAGGGTTGTTTTATCGTGTCCTCCCAGAAAAAAACGTTATGCATTAAACGAGAAATTGTGCAGGAGGAAAAGTTGCCAAAGAACGTTTGACAGTTCTTCTTTGCACCAGTATGTATGTAGAAAAGTTACAGCCTCTTGTCATTTTAAAAGCTGACAAGCCAAGGTGTTTTAAAGCAGTGAATATGGAATATATTCCAGTCTCATGGAAATTTAATTCAAAAGCATGGATGACCACGGATATCATGACTAAGTGGTTGGAGAATTTAGATAGACAAATGAAAATTCAGAAGAGAAAAATATTGTTATTTTTAAATAATGCAACTTCCCACCCTCATCTTGAGTTAGATAATGTAAATTAGGTCTTCTTTCCTCCAAACATTACCTAGACATCACAGCCTATAGATCAAGGCGTTATACAGAATTTAAAAGTAAAGTATCGCGAATTAGTTGTAAGTCACTTGATCGCTAACTTAGAAAAAACATTTATCTGCTCAAGATTTATCCAGAAGTATTGACATTTTATTGGCGATCATGTGGATCAAGAACGCTTGGAATGCCGTAGCACCTGCAGCAGTTAAGAATTGTTGTAGGAAAGCTGGTTTCCCTAGCAGCACATAAGACAAAAAATGGATGGATAGTGGGTCTGTAGATGAAGAAACAGAAAAGCTCGGTGGACTAATAAAACTGTCTAATATGAGTATGGAAGCTTGCGAGTACTCAAAGATAGACGAAAAACTAACTACAGAAGATACCAGTTTGGAAGTAAAAGATATTTTAATATCTATTCAGGAAATAAGTGACCCAAACAAAATTAAAGAGGGATGATCAAGAAATAACAGAACGTTAGTACATTATCGTTTTTCTTATTTGGTAATTCCATAAATAAATATAACAAAAACGTTCTTCTTTATATTTAAGCTGCCGACAGCATTAAAACTTATTGTGAAGGCCTAGATAATCTGAAAAAATTAAAAGACTTTTACGATAGGAAGCAGGACATCATAGGCTATATCATATGCGATGCCATAATCCATCACGAACAACAAATTGTAATTTCGAAAGAGAAGAAACAAACTGAGATCCCTTCATATTTTAGAAGGAATAAATTTGATTCTCGAGAATAAAATGTAAATCATAAGCCTGAATTATAATTTTTATGCAAATTACCAACATTAATCTACTAGTTTATAACTTATTTTGTGTTTTGGTTTAATGCTTTTACATGTAAATTACATCAAGTGCGCTAGTTTTTTGTAATTATATTTATATTGTTTACTTATTTAGGAAATGCATTTCTTTAAATTATATGAGTTTAATAAACGCCCCTCTTAAGCGGACACCACTCAGCAACGGACGATCACCAAGGTCCTGAGACTGTCCCTTGTAGAGGGGTTTCACTGTACTAACAAAGGGAACCTTCATCACAAGGAGAGTCTAATCCAGATGGTTCACTGAGAATAATTTTCCTAATTTTGAGAAATCATGTAAAGAAGAAACCACAATAACAAAATTATACCCACCCAATTGGCAATGAAATTACAATTTACGATTACCTTAAGTTAAAAATTACAACAAAATTAACTCAGCAAGAGGGAAATTTAGTTTTACAAAATCAAAGTTAGTTTATTACCACTCAATACAAATTCTGTCAAACTCTTGTTCATTCTCTATTCCTGCAATTGCTTCACTTTGCGTTCTTTCTTATATGCATTCAGTCCAAGATATCTATTTTTCTAATATCTATTTGACGCAATCATGGTCTTCCCAAAGGCAGCAATTTATTGAAATCAACTCCTTTCTTTGCAACTAGCTAGCTTGTTTGCCATGTTCGTATCTGCCTCGATGATGTCAAGCCAGCCTACTCTCAATAATAGATCCTCTGCTTCCTTGGTGTAGTAGGCTCCATCATTTGCCTCCATCTATCCTCCTCATTTTTTGGAAGTTTATGACCTGTTCTTTAATTTCCCTTTTTAATTCTTCCCTGGTTTCCCTGACAAAGATTAGTTTCAGAGCGAATATTGTTTCTCCTATTTTATTGCTCCTTCCAAGGAGACATTCATTGCTCTATCCATGGGCACGATAATTACGGGACTGTAAGAGGAAATATTCTCATAAAACAACTCGTTATAAAATAATTTGTTTTGTGATTTTGTTGTTCCATTGGTAACAATGTGAGTCTTACTCGAATGAAAAAAAAGTAATTGCACTGATTCAGACGATGATTAATTCTTTCTAATGAACGATTAATGCATTGTGAAACTTCTGCAGAAGGTAGTCTAAATATGTATGTTATTGATCCAAATGTTTGCAAACAGATGGTACTGATAGTTGCTTGGAAATCCTTTCCCACTGGACAGACTGTGTACATTCTGTTTGGGACTGATCTGGTTTTTAACACTTAGTTCTGGCCAACTTTTTAGTTGTCCCAGTTTGAGGGGAAAACTCAGAGAAGGAATAATAAAGGAAATACAGAGATTTTAATAAGAGAAATTATTAAAACACAAACTTTCACTAACTTTGATGGTGCACATATTCAAAATGTAAAAATTAAACTCAGACTCAAACGTCCTGGTTTCAACCACTATGAAACTAAATTTGAAAGTTCTTGTTTCTTGTCTTCTGAATATAGTAACTCTAATTATAACCTCAGTAATAATAATGAGTAATTGTTTTTTAAATGAACTTGGGTATACCTTAATCAAACTTATAGGATTTATGATAATTTTTTGATGAACATGCTCATCCATTCTCCCACAAAAGAATCCATGTCAGCTGGGATTTGAACCCAGGGCATTTAGAGCATTTACCTCTCAGCCACCCAAGCCAACAAACACTGCATATAGTATGAAGTTGAATGACATTGTGGGAAATAGTATTGTTGTTAACATTTCAGGTAATAAAGCAGAGGACAATACTGTAGATGCTGTAAGTAGCATTTCCTAAATTCTTCAATGTTAAGCAGCGGCAAAACCGCATATTGTTTTTCATTTCCTTTTGTAAAATTTTAATTGACACCAATAAAAATTAACTGAAACCATTGAGTGACCAAAATCTCCCAGAGAACCAAAATACAGTACAATAAACATGGGATTTTAGCTTTACATTACACTGTCAGGTAAAGAAAACATTTCTCCATTAAAACATATATCCTTAGCCAAACTTTAACAGAAATTGTCCATTTTCTTTGCAATTGTTCATTTGTTAACATTCTGCACCTGATCTGTGTTTTCTATTACTTTTCTCTGAATTTAATTGTGAATACCTAATTAGATTTTCATGCAGTTTTTCTCAGTTCTCTGCCTTTTCTCTGTGTTACTTGAGATATTTTTGTTTGTTAAATCTAGTCATTGTTTTTGATTTGATTTTTCCTTTGGCATTGACCACTTATCTTAGCACTCCGTTCTTCTCTTTGCCCACACACATAACCTTCTTAAATCATGTGCATTCATCTCAAAATTGCCCACCTTCACTTGCCCTTCAGCTATCCTTCCTTTATATTGCAATTACAATTGACAGAACTTAATTGATAAGAGTTATTTTGTAATGACTACTTCCTCGATGGTGCAATTACTTTTTTTTCATTCGAGTAAGACTCACATTGTTACCAATGGAACAACAAAATCACAAAACAAATTATTTTATAACGAGTTGTTTTATGAGAATATTTCCTCTTACAGTCCCGTAATTATCGTGCCCATGGATAGAGCAATGAATGTCTCCTTGGAAGGAGCAATAAAATAGGAGAAACAATATTCGCTCTGAAACTAATCTTTGTCAGGGAAACCAGGGAAGAATTAAAAAGGGAAATTAAAGAACAGGTCATAAACTTCCAAAAAATGAGGAGGATAGATGGAGGCAAATGATGGAGCCTACTACACCAAGGAAGCAGAGGATCTATTATTGAGAGTAGGCTGGCTTGACATCATCGAGGCAGATACGAACATGGCAAACAAGCTAGCTAGTTGCAAAGAAAGGAGTTGATTTCAATAAATTGCTGCCTTTGGGAAGACCATGATTGCGTCAAATAGATATTAGAAAAATAGATATCTTGGACTGAATGCATATAAGAAAGAACGCAAAGTGAAGCAATTGCAGGAATAGAGAATGAACAAGAGTTTGACAGAATTTGTATTGAGTGGTAATAAACTAACTTTGATTTTGTAAAACTAAATTTCCCTCTTGCTGAGTTAATTTTGTTGTAATTTTTAACTTAAGGTAATCGTAAATTGTAATTTCATTGCCAATTGGGTGGGTATAATTTTGTTATTGTGGTTTCTTCTTTACATGATTTCTCAAAATTAGGAAAATTATTCTCAGTGAACCATCTGGATTAGACTCTCCTTGTGATGAAGGTTCCCTTTGTTAGTACAGTGAAACCCCTCTACAAGGGACAGTCTCAGGACCTTGGTGATCGTCCGTTGCTGAGGGGTGTCCGCTTAAGAGGGGCGTTTATTAAACTCATATAATTTAAAGAAATGCATTTCCTAAATAAGTAAACAATATAAATATAATTACAAAAAACTAGCGCACTTGATGTAATTTACATGTAAAAGCATTAAACCATTAAGCCTTCTGAATCTTAGTCAGTGCCACAGACTCTTTTTAAAATTTTAAGTTTACAGTAATCAATCAATGAATTGAAAGAACGGTTTTAAGTGGTATATACGATTTTGTAGCAGTAAAGAAAGTACTGAAGATTATCCACAGGCAAAAATGACAGTTTGAATTGAAGAAAATATTTTTTTAATGGTAAAAATTCCTTGAAATGATTGTTTTGCGTCTACCAGGCTGATTGTAAATCCCAAATAAATTCTATATTCAAAATTCCCAAACTGTTCATCTGATTTCAATAGAAAATTTGGGCATACTGAAAGTCTATTCTCACTTTGTATGGCACACACTGATGGACGACCAAAAAGGTTCCAGAGTGTAGCACTGCAGAGATTTGCAAAGAGCGAATAACATGGATCTAGACTAAATGTCAAGCATTGCAATAGGGGATGAGACAGTGGTTTCAACATGAGCTACTTACAAATCAACAACGCTTGGAATGAAAGGGTCCAAACAAAAAAGTGGAATAACGGAAGAGTTGAATCAAGAGACTACTCATTGTTTCCTTGGATTCTAAAGGAATTATCTATCAGAAATTTACACCCAAAGGGCAAAATGTGAATGATGAGTGTTACATGTATTTCTTAAATTATTTATGGATCAGGATCATTCAAGTTTGACCTAAACTTCATGAACAGGGGACGTGGTCATTGTTGCACAATATACTGGCCCACAAATGCAACACTGTGTGCAAATTTTTGACCATAAAAAGGACTGCGGTGCTTGATCACTCTTTGCACTCGCCTGGGGATTAATCATGTAACTTTTGTAACCTGTGATAAGTCTGAAATTTTCAATAAATCCACCACTTTTTATCAATATCACATGAGAACTCAGAAAAGCGATCATAGAACTCAAACTTAAGGATAGCGATCCTTACATATCGAAACGAAGACAGAAAAGCTGTCGATAAACCATATCGAAGAGTAGAAACATGGAAGGGCACCTACTTTTGGTAGTGGCTAACGAAGAAGCACGGAGGAGAAAAAGGTATTTAAAAGTGATTAGAAGGAGATTAAGGGATCAATACAACCATTTTGACATCCTGGACAATGACTTCATCAAGTTGTATCGCACCCCAAAACAAGGTGTGCATTACATCATAGAAGAAATTGCCGAATTTTTGGTGCCTTCTCGGAGATGTACAGCTTTACCGCCATACATCAGGGTAAATACACTGAATACTATACTTTTCTATTTATTCATACCGATTTTACGATTGATAAGCTCAACAGAAAGCAGTAAAACTTTAAAGAATGGTATTAAGAATTCTGCAAAATGCTATTTTTGCACAAAATATTTTGTGCTAGTGTATTGAGTGATAGAATTGTATTTGGTAACGTGTTAAAAAATTATTAATGATACTCATGGATGAAAAAGTCAATTCACATTAACTATCCATAGGTTCTGACAACGTTGAATTTACTGGCTAGCAGAGCTACCAAAGGAGAGTAGGTCAAGATTTTCTCCCTGTCTCAGTAAGTACACCTGTAATGGAATTACAAACGTCCTGCTGAATAAATGGATAAAATTTCCTAAATCAGCTGAGGAAATTGACAGGGTCCGACAGAGGTTAGTTTTTAATAGTTGACTTATGCTTCATTGATGTCTTAGCAATTGCTTTCAATGACTTTGCTTATTCATTATCTTATGTTATTATGGCAAATGAAGATTCATGGAGAAAACACACATGCCTGGGGTTATAGGAGCTACTGATGGAACACACATTGCTATTATGTCTCCCAAAACGGAAAGGGAATACAGTTTCATATTTAGGAGACTCTAATGAGCCTTTGCTGCTAACGTCAATAATGCACACTGATTCACTGATGAAATTCAGCTTCAACAGGTGTCACATGGCAGCAAGGAATTGCGTAGAACGTTGTATTGGTGTGTTAAAGGGCTAGTTCAAGTGCTTGAAACAAGATCGTACCCTTCATTAGACCCCTGAGCGTGCTGGTATGGTTTATATGTTCAAGTAGTAGTAGTAGTAGTTAAAATAAAGGTGCTTCGACAACTATGGTCATTGGCACCAATAACTCACAGGTCATGCCTGTTCTTTGTTTGTACCTAGTACATTGCATGCATCCTTTCTCAAAATTAAAAGTAATTAAATAATAGATAAACAAATAATTAGTTCTTCAAAATNTAACAGCTGCCCAAGCAACAATAAGCAAAACATTCAGAGATGTGTTGAGATTATTATTTGGATGATGCTTGTACTTCTTATTGTTAAAGACAGGCACATCCTGCATTGAATGCTGAGAGGCTGTGTCTGTTTCATCAAAATATTTATTTGAAGATCTTGAGCATGGACGATCTTCAATTACAGCTGAATTGCAAGGTAATAGCTTAAGTTCTTCTTCTTCACTCTCGCTTATTATGGATATTCCATCTGAGTCCAGGCTCTCTGTACCTGAAAAATTAAAGTAGTTATAACTGATATATTTCTATATATTGAGTACCTGTATTAAGACAGTCAACTGTGTCTGACTGATTTCCATTTAAGACTGGTGTTCTACATATACTGGTTCGTATGTGGACAATTCCTCGTGAACAGAGATATTGTCTGTGATATTTTACTCTGTGTTGCAGCCTGTGATATAACCAGACCTATAACTTGGTGTAGTGACTGTGATACCAGCTGTGCAAAAACTATACAGTTTTATCCATAAATGCTAACTACTTTTATGTCACTACTGTGTCGAATTACGATGTATAAATTACCTTGTATAACATCCAATAAATAATAATAATCATAACATACACAATACAAACTCTGAGGCTAAACTGAAAGCCTCACTGACTCAGCCATTTTTTTGAGTAACATAAAGACCCTTAGTTTCTCACTAAGGAATAATTGATATATCGCTCCTAGGTATCATGAGCTCAATCCTAGGATGTCCCATTAATGGTACTTTTCCCATTTAAATATATTGAGCAGATTTTCAAAAATTCATTTAAGGCATTTTCCATTAAGGCTGCTGTAGCGCTCCGAGATTTCCAATTTCAATGGTCACTCTACAGAGCATACGAAATAGCAATTCTTAGAACTAAGAAAAGGATGGGGAAGGGGCAAGAATATGCGCTTATTCTGTCATAATATAGCTGTTAATCAGCTCTATAAACTGAGCTATTTTGCCAGACAAAGCTTGCATCTTCGCTTATCAGGTTCCCACAGCAAAAGCGTAACCAATACGATAGGAGGAATCGCATCACCGGCACTGCTCACTTGCTCCCAAAATATGTTTAGAACTGAAGACAGGAGATTTTGGTTGAGTCTTGCAAAGATTCCTGACACCTTTGTTCCAACTCACCCATTTTTTATTATGAATACACGAGTTTGGAGCTCAATAAAATTTGAACTAGTGATTCCAAATAAAAAAAAGCTCCACCAAATTGTAGAATGTTTCATGTTTCATCCTGCGTTCAACCATATCATGTATTCTCTTTTGTTTTTATCTAGTTTTTATTTAATTAGAGATAGAATGCAAAAATTGCCGAAAAATTTGTGTTTTAAATGGAGTTCTCACTTAGAAATTTTATTTCTTAGATATCATGCATCTAATCAAAATGAAATTTTTGTGTATCTTTTAGGTGTTTATTCTTGACTGAAATAAAAAGTTTCAGATTACTTCCATTACAAAATAAATAGTTGTTATCAATTTTATAAAACAACCTTTCTTGTGAATAGATGGAAATAAAAATGTGAACGTTCTCCTTATACACCTGTCGGTAGAAATGTTTGCAAGTTTTAACTTAAGTTAACTCCAATTTAGCGATTTTAATTTAATTCTTGTAAATATTCCCAATACTTATGTTCCTAGAGCGAAGGATGAATTTTTTTGTTGTAAAGTAAAAATAAAATTGAAAAACAAGACATTTTCTAAGTTAATTTCCTGTTTTACAAAATATGATAAAGAAATAGCTCGATCATACAGTGTTTACCTCCCCTGCCACATTCCAAAAGGTGGCTTGTGGGGTATTGATGTAGATGACTTCTCAGAGTAACATAACAATGACAGGTTTTTGGCACCAGAATAGAATTTTTTACAGTTCCATTTGGTGGGGACTATTTATGAGCAATATTTTGATATTTTCAAAAAATCACACAATTGCGTTGTTCATGAGGATTACTTCCTGCAAACTTATTTCCTATCAATTGGTATAAGTGCAGCAATTATAAAGGGCTGGCATTTGATAAACCTCAATTTTGATAACGTTGCAGTATATTTTGTCAAAGTTTACTTGATTCAATGAACCTAAATCATCTACCAAATACAAGAATAAATCTCTTAAATCTAATCTTTCTTAAATTTTCTGCCTTACTTAATTTCAGTGAGCTTTGCATAATTATTCCTACAAATATAGTTTTGTTAAAAATAAGGTTCATTAAGCAGCAAAATAGATTTTTCCTGTTTGATAATGGATAAAAACTGAAAGGTCTTTACTAGTAAACAAAAAGCATTCCGATCCAGAATTCTAATGAAATAGAACGAGAAGAGCGAGAAAGTTAACGTAATCTATACTACAACCATGTCAATGGTCCTCAAAGCAATTGCACTTGAGAAATTATGAATATTTGTCGAATTGCCCCAAATTTTGCATATTTTAAAAAGTAACCTTTATTAAAAGGAATACTTTTCTAAATTTACATGTTTCATTGGCTAAAAGCATCACTAGAGTCTAAGATCATAATTCCAAGTCAAAATATACCATGAAAAGAGTTCGCACATTGAATACTTTATATGTACAGTTGTTCTTAACTGAGGTTCCAATGTATAATATTCTTACGACTGAGGGTTTGGGCGCCTACAGGTCTTCGACAAACACAGCACTCGAAACCAGCGTTTCTCCATAAGGCGTAATTTTATGAAGTCCAAGGGACATTACGACTCCAGTTCAGTAGAATGTTCTGTTCTGTATGTTACTTAAAATCCATAAATTTGATAAAGCAGTTTTTGAGATGTTTTGACGAATTCGGTCACGAAAAATTACGGGTTCGGGTCCTATGATTCAAGAAAAAGCCTTAGAAATCACCCAGGAATTGAATGTCAGTGCATTTAAAGCGTCCAACAGGTTGTTAGACCGCTTCAGAATCCATCATAAAATAAAATTCAAAGCTGTTTGTGGCGAACCGGCATCGGTCAGTGAAGATACAGTAACTGAATGGGCATCAAAAATTAGAGGAACAGTTGAAGGGTATGCTCGTGATAACGTTTTTAACGCTGATGAAATAGGGTTGTTTTATCGTGTCCTCCCAGAAAAAAACGTTATGCATTAAACGAGAAATTGTGCAGGAGGAAAAGTTGCCAAAGAACGTTTGACAGTTCTTCTTTGCACCAGTATGTATGTAGAAAAGTTACAGCCTCTTGTCATTTTAAAAGCTGACAAGCCAAGGTGTTTTAAAGCAGTGAATATGGAATATATTCCAGTCTCATGGAAATTTAATTCAAAAGCATGGATGACCACGGATATCATGACTAAGTGGTTGGAGAATTTAGATAGACAAATGAAAATTCAGAAGAGAAAAATATTGTTATTTTTAAATAATGCAACTTCCCACCCTCATCTTGAGTTAGATAATGTAAATTAGGTCTTCTTTCCTCCAAACATTACCTAGACATCACAGCCTATAGATCAAGGCGTTATACAGAATTTAAAAGTAAAGTATCGCGAATTAGTTGTAAGTCACTTGATCGCTAACTTAGAAAAAACATTTATCTGCTCAAGATTTATCCAGAAGTATTGACATTTTATTGGCGATCATGTGGATCAAGAACGCTTGGAATGCCGTAGCACCTGCAGCAGTTAAGAATTGTTGTAGGAAAGCTGGTTTCCCTAGCAGCACATAAGACAAAAAATGGATGGATAGTGGGTCTGTAGATGAAGAAACAGAAAAGCTCGGTGGACTAATAAAACTGTCTAATATGAGTATGGAAGCTTGCGAGTACTCAAAGATAGACGAAAGACTAACTACAGAAGATACCAGTTTGGAAGTAAAAGATATTTTAAAATCTATTCAGGAAATAAGTTAACCAAACGAAATTAAAGAGGGATGATCAAGAAATAATAATTACGTTACGTTAGTACATTATCGTTTTGCTTATTTGGTAATTCCATAGATAATTATAACTAAAACGTGCTTGTTTACATTTCAGCTGCCGACAGCATTAAAACTTATTATCAAGGCCTAGATAACCTGAAAAAATTAAAAGACTTTTACGATAGGAAGCAGGACATCATAGGCTGTATCATATTCGATGCCATAATCCATCACGAACAACAAATTGTAACTTTGAAAGAGAAAAAACAAACTGAGATCCCTTCATATTTTAGAAGGAATAAATTTGATTCTTGAGAGTAAAATGTAAATCATAAGCCTGAATTATAATTTTTATGCAAATTACCAATGTTAATCTACTAGTTTATAACTTATTTTGTGCTTTATTGTTTACTTATTTAGGAAATGCATTTCTTTAAATTATATGAGTTTAATAAACGCCCCTCTTAAGCGGACACCACTCAGCAACGGACGATCACCAAGGTCCTGAGACTGTCCCTTGTAGAGGGGTTTCACTGTACTAACAAAGGGAACCTTCATCACAAGGAGAGTCTAATCCAGATGGTTCACTGAGAATAATTTTCCTAATTTTGAGAAATCATGTAAAGAAGAAACCACAATAACAAAATTATACCCACCCAATTGGCAATGAAATTACAATTTACGATTACCTTAAGTTAAAAATTACAACAAAATTAACTCAGCAAGAGGGAAATTTAGTTTTACAAAATCAAAGTTAGTTTATTACCACTCAATACAAATTCTGTCAAACTCTTGTTCATTCTCTATTCCTGCAATTGCTTCACTTTGCGTTCTTTCTTATATGCATTCAGTCCAAGATATCTATTTTTCTAATATCTATTTGACGCAATCATGGTCTTCCCAAAGGCAGCAATTTATTGAAATCAACTCCTTTCTTTGCAACTAGCTAGCTTGTTTGCCATGTTCGTATCTGCCTCGATGATGTCAAGCCAGCCTACTCTCAATAATAGATCCTCTGCTTCCTTGGTGTAGTAGGCTCCATCATTTGCCTCCATCTATCCTCCTCATTTTTTGGAAGTTTATGACCTGTTCTTTAATTTCCCTTTTTAATTCTTCCCTGGTTTCCCTGACAAAGATTAGTTTCAGAGCGAATATTGTTTCTCCTATTTTATTGCTCCTTCCAAGGAGACATTCATTGCTCTATCCATGGGCACGATAATTACGGGACTGTAAGAGGAAATATTCTCATAAAACAACTCGTTATAAAATAATTTGTTTTGTGATTTTGTTGTTCCATTGGTAACAATGTGAGTCTTACTCGAATGAAAAAAAAGTAATTGCACTGATTCAGACGATGATTAATTCTTTCTAATGAACGATTAATGCATTGTGAAACTTCTGCAGAAGGTAGTCTAAATATGTATATTATTGATCCAAATGTTTGCAAACAGATGGTACTGATAGTTGCTTGGAAATCCTTTCCCACTGGACAGACTGTGTACATTCTGTTTGGGACTGATCTGGTTTTTAACACTTAGTTCTGGCCAACTTTTTAGTTGTCCCAGTTTGAGGGGAAAACTCAGAGAAGGAATAATAAAGGAAATACAGAGATTTTAATAAGAGAAATTATTAAAACACAAACTTTCACTAACTTTGATGGTGCACATATTCAAAATGTAAAAATTAAACTCAGACTCAAACGTCCTGGTTTCAACCACTATGAAACTAAATTTGAAAGTTCTTGTTTCTTGTCTTCTGAATATAGTAACTCTAATTATAACCTCAGTAATAATAATGAGTAATTGTTTTTTAAATGAACTTGGGTATACCTTAATCAAACTTATAGGATTTATGATAATTTTTTGATGAACATGCTCATCCATTCTCCCACAAAAGAATCCATGTCAGCTGGGATTTGAACCCAGGGCATTTAGAGCATTTACCTCTCAGCCACCCAAGCCAACAAACACTGCATATAGTATGAAGTTGAATGACATTGTGGGAAATAGTATTGTTGTTAACATTTCAGGTAATAAAGCAGAGGACAATACTGTAGATGCTGTAAGTAGCATTTCCTAAATTCTTCAATGTTAAGCAGCGGCAAAACCGCATATTGTTTTTCATTTCCTTTTGTAAAATTTTAATTGACACCAATAAAAATTAACTGAAACCATTGAGTGACCAAAATCTCCCAGAGAACCAAAATACAGTACAATAAACATGGGATTTTAGCTTTACATTACACTGTCAGGTAAAGAAAACATTTCTCCATTAAAACATATATCCTTAGCCAAACTTTAACAGAAATTGTCCATTTTCTTTGCAATTGTTCATTTGTTAACATTCTGCACCTGATCTGTGTTTTCTATTACTTTTCTCTGAATTTAATTGTGAATACCTAATTAGATTTTCATGCAGTTTTTCTCAGTTCTCTGCCTTTTCTCTGTGTTACTTGAGATATTTTTGTTTGTTAAATCTAGTCATTGTTTTTGATTTGATTTTTCCTTTGGCATTGACCACTTATCTTAGCACTCCGTTCTTCTCTTTGCCCACACACATAACCTTCTTAAATCATGTGCATTCATCTCAAAATTGCCCACCTTCACTTGCCCTTCAGCTATCCTTCCTTTATATTGCAATTACAATTGACAGAACTTAATTGATAAGAGTTATTTTGTAATGACTACTTCCTCGATGGTGCAATTACTTTTTTTTCATTCGAGTAAGACTCACATTGTTACCAATGGAACAACAAAATCACAAAACAAATTATTTTATAACGAGTTGTTTTATGAGAATATTTCCTCTTACAGTCCCGTAATTATCGTGCCCATGGATAGAGCAATGAATGTCTCCTTGGAAGGAGCAATAAAATAGGAGAAACAATATTCGCTCTGAAACTAATCTTTGTCAGGGAAACCAGGGAAGAATTAAAAAGGGAAATTAAAGAACAGGTCATAAACTTCCAAAAAATGAGGAGGATAGATGGAGGCAAATGATGGAGCCTACTACACCAAGGAAGCAGAGGATCTATTATTGAGAGTAGGCTGGCTTGACATCATCGAGGCAGATACGAACATGGCAAACAAGCTAGCTAGTTGCAAAGAAAGGAGTTGATTTCAATAAATTGCTGCCTTTGGGAAGACCATGATTGCGTCAAATAGATATTAGAAAAATAGATATCTTGGACTGAATGCATATAAGAAAGAACGCAAAGTGAAGCAATTGCAGGAATAGAGAATGAACAAGAGTTTGACAGAATTTGTATTGAGTGGTAATAAACTAACTTTGATTTTGTAAAACTAAATTTCCCTCTTGCTGAGTTAATTTTGTTGTAATTTTTAACTTAAGGTAATCGTAAATTGTAATTTCATTGCCAATTGGGTGGGTATAATTTTGTTATTGTGGTTTCTTCTTTACATGATTTCTCAAAATTAGGAAAATTATTCTCAGTGAACCATCTGGATTAGACTCTCCTTGTGATGAAGGTTCCCTTTGTTAGTACAGTGAAACCCCTCTACAAGGGACAGTCTCAGGACCTTGGTGATCGTCCGTTGCTGAGTGGTGTCCGCTTAAGAGGGGCGTTTATTAAACTCATATAATTTAAAGAAATGCATTTCCTAAATAAGTAAACAATATAAATATAATTACAAAAAACTAGCGCACTTGATGTAATTTACATGTAAAAGCATTNGGAATCTTCTCTTCAGAGAAGAGGTAGGCATGTGTCAAAGCACTATGTCCTATCCTAAGGCGAGTGAGGACAACTTCCTCCCTCCTACAACTTCTGTTAGAGGATTCCCAAGGGGTTAATTCCTTCTTCACAGCTTGGAGTTTGTTCCCTAATAAGCTCTGCCATTCCTCTTTCCACTGAGCTATGCTTATTTTTCTCAGGGAGTTCTTTAAATCCTGAGCTGGTACTAGTTTCCAGTCTCTGTCCCAACTTTTCAGAGCTTCTTTTGCAGCCATATCTGCTTTCTCGTTTCCCTGTATTCCCGTGTGCCCTGGGACCCATAAGAATAGAATTATATGTTCAAATATATAAGAATAGAATTATATGTTCAAATTAATATTCTAAATCATCAATATTGTAATAACCTAACAGTACTAATTCATTACAGGATACATCATAAATACCTGTGCAGTATTATAATACATGGCTTTGTACTACAGAGTGCCACTGCCACAGGATATCCAGCATGAAGAAGAGGAAATCATGGGAAATGCTGCTGGTGACTTTAACATCACCAGGGAAGGAAACAACGCACAGTGGGACCAAATCAGAAAAAGCTGGCCAAAAATAATAAATATAATATAAATTGGCTGAAAATGTCATGTTAGAGTAATTTTGATCTCCTAAGTTCAATTTTGGCATCATTTTCACTGTATCTATGCTGGACATGTAAAAATTCACCATGGAAATAGTAAAAATATCAATAAAACGAGAACATTTGCTGTAATAAATAATTTTATATATTCCTAAAATAAAAAATTAAAACTCATTTATAACTAATAAGGAATCAAGAACCCTATATACAAAAAATTGCAAATAAAATTTACATGTCTATATTTAGAATTCATGAGAAATCGAAAACGGAGAGTCCTCATCTTCTGACTCGTCACTTTCCTCAGTTTGTGATTCACTCTCTACATCTTCAAAAAGCAAAAGTTTACATACATCCACAGCCAATTTCTTCATTTTCTTTTTCTGCAGGTCATACAAAATTGAATTCATAGGGTCACAAGTCAACAACCGGCTTCGTAAAACGTTAGCAGCAAACCTCTAATATTTCCTTGAATGCTGTTCCCTAAATCAACGAATGTCTTTATTTCTCGTCTCCATTGCTTCCTCCGAAAGTTGGCCAATTGGAAGAATGGCTTCATCTGCAAAAGCTGCTTATTAACCCTTTAGCTGCCGAAATCGGATATATCCGATCTGGCTACAACTACCCTTAGCTGCCAAAATTGGATTTAACCCACGCCCTTAGAAAAACCTATAGACCATTTTGTATCTTCCTTTGTGTATTTCTATGTCATTTGTAAACACAGATGTGCATTTTAAGTTCCTCGGTTGAGGAAAAACCTCAAAATGTGAATTTGATTTTATTTTGCCATTTTTTGGTGCAGGACCAAAGTCCATCCACCAAAAAATTCATTTTTTGGTGGATTTTTGACACTTTTTGGGGACTGACATGAAAATAGGCCCGGCAGCTAAAGGGTTAATCAAAATGTTGTGTAATGTGGGCAGCATGCAGTACTAGCCACACAGTTGTACATACAGTTCCGCTGCACTATTGCAGAATTTCATGAATTCTGGGGAATTGATCAAATTACCACTCAAAAAAGCTTTCAAGATCACTGAAAACCGGAAAATCAGTTCTTTTTAATGCCTGGTTTATGGTTTGGCCATTGTTTTAAGCTGTTCTGTATGACATTTATATAATATATTACAATACTGCCATAGTAGAAAGCACACTATGCTAACTCAAGAATGATGCACAGGAAGTATGCTGCTGAACTGTAACTTCAGAGGAAAGTTTTGGATGTGTGAAAAAGTGCCTAGCAGTGTTTCCGTCATTGGAAGCTCCATAACCCTGTTTTGAAATGTCAACTATAAGTTCCATTTCCTTTCTAAATGATTTTTGTATGATTTCTTTCCTCTTTAACATCAAAGTCTTGCTTCCATTGCTTAATCTTGCCTTAAAATAGAAGTTTCAGTATCTTCAACAGGTGAAGAAAGAATAGATGGTCGAGTTACATTGGCCATTTTCATCTTTAAATTTACCTTCAACTGCTTAATGTCTAAGCGGTAGGAAATGTAGAGAAGACATTCAAAACAGCGAATGTAGAAATGTAGAGTAGACATTCCAAATTAATATCTTTTTCTGTCCAATGGCATTTTTGACATAAGCTTTAAATTATTCATCTGTGATATACTTGCTTTACAAATATAGCACTTCATACTACTTGTTTCTGTAAGTGCACTGCATACCTAAAGTAAACGGTTTTGATGTAATTTTTAAAGTAATGTAGGAAGTACAAATCTGTATCACAGACCTTTCCATCAATCATAGTGAGAAGTAACTGGACTTTCACTAATATGCCATTAACTTCAACAGGTTCCAAAAATTTTATTTTTCTTTTCAAGTATCGTGCCTCCTCTTTAGTGATCTACTTTGTTTATACATACGGTCCAGTTCTCCTTTCCTAAATACTGGGCAGATAGAATTGGTTGCATACTTCTCGCAGTCAGCAAAATAACAGCAACTCTACCTGGACCACGGGACAAACTGAACATTCTCGCCTCTAGTTCCATATTTCCATGTGTAAACCTCTGTGTGGTTTTGTGGTTTAGGGATAATCGAAGCAACTCTGACCACTTACTAAGTTAGGCAATGAGTTAGGCGAAGGTGTGAAGTGAGTAGAAGCAGTCACTTTCCATCCCCCCACTTCACGACCAGCCTGTACAGGGCAATGGTCGGATAATTAAGGGTCAAGCAGAAATCGGAGAGGGCTGATGTGTGAATGGAAAGGATGACAGAATTAAGGAAACATCGTTTCACACTATTCATGAAGTTTAGTCTGTATTTTATGAATTATAACTCGAAAGAGGTGACCAGTCTCCCTTTACCTACTGCGCGCCGGAGGAAAGAGTCAAGGCGCCGCAGTTACTAGAAACGGCAAGGTCACCATATAATTTAGAATACTTATTAATGCCCTTAAAACTCAACATGTCGAGATATATTTCAGGCAATTAAGTGTGAAAAATTTTCGACGGCCGTCAACAGCCGTTTTTCCTTAACTTTGACTGATTATAGCCTCTAAATGCCGAACCACAGAAACTCAAATACAGGTGGATCTGATAGCACTCATGAACGACAACAATAATATACTTGCCCAAAACTTTTCTTTTAAGTGGAAAAATTGATTTTTGGCCAGCTTTTTCTGATTTGGTCCCACTGTGAGAAGATCTGTGGTTGGCAATCACTTTTCTTAAATAATAGGAACTATTAAATGAAGTCCATCCGTTTATTCCTTGTTTTTATATTTCACATCGTTCTCTATCTTTTTCTAGGTAACTTGTGTATTTTAAAATATTATTCTGACTCGTTATCTTCTATTCTGATGATTATTATCGTGACTCATTCTCTTTATTAGGATCTATTGATAGTGAACTTCTAGTGAATCGTAGTGACTATGGAAGTGCATTACCAATTATTCTTGTATTTCATGTGTTATACTGTTGTGTTTAATTTTTCTTTATATTTCTTTATCCGAATGCTCATAGTTGTACTAAGTAGTTTAGCTATGGTTCTTTTAATTCATGTGCACTTTATTTGCAGTTTCATTTCCAGGTTTCCAGTGTAAGTTAACTTGTTTTAGAATCTTTTAGCTATTAATGTCAGTAGGTTTGGGCAGGTTTTTCACACCCCTCTTCTTTGTGGGTGATTTCCTGCTATGGATATTTTTTTCCTAAGCTTTACTTAGGTATTTTAATCCACAAGTAAATATTTTCTATTTTGATTATCTCGTTTAGGATAAAAAGATTTGAAAAAAGCAAAATGACTGAACTCAAACTCAGGTCTCCCACTTTCCAGATTTGAATAAAATAACAGATATTCAAATCACAGACTACCATTCCATGTCTCTTCCACTCTGTTAATGGGATGCTTTGGCTGCAAGGGGCAATCCAGAGAATGTCACATTATAATATGTGAATAAGTAATAATAAAGTATAATGTTATCAGTGGAGCACTTTCATAAAGTTTCTCATATAATCCACCACTAAACATACAGTAGAACAAAATATATAGCAACAAGAAAAAGAGGATCAATATTTGAACACTCAAAAAGATTTTAATTTTTAAATCTCCAATGCTAATAACAGATTCCTCTATTACTTCAAATATATAAAAACAATCTTACCAGTGGAGTGGTTTTCTTTTTTTTAATTGCTAATATAAATATTCATGAAGCAACCAGAAGAACAAAATGGATAGTAACATCAATAAGAGTATCATTGCATGAATAATTAAAATAATAATATAGTAAACTCTCAATCATCCATGATAATGGATGCATGACAGAGCACAGATAATCAGAAAATATGGAAAAAAGAAATCAGGAAAATGTGGTCAAATTATCACCATATATTTCCTCATACAGGACGATTTTTTTCCACAGAAATTTAGGTTAAAAAGCATGATGCACCTTATATAAGGATATAAATTTTTTTACAGTAGTTATTATAGTAGATCAACTAAACAGTCCCAAAAACTATGCTGCTTCTTATTCATGATTATAAACACAAGCTGTCAAACCAGCAGTGATAGTGTTTCGGTTGACTTCTCATACCCTCAATGCATTTAAATACATAGTATTTCTCTGGAACGCTTGATTTAAATTATTTCATTGATGTAATTTCTATGGTATGAAACAAATCAATAAACATACTCAATGGTAAATTTAATAAAAAATTCACATTGGGTTCATTTAAAGTAAATTTTTAAAATTAACATAGAAGGGATTATCAGTATAACAGAAAACATTCTTTAATTGTGACCTTCTGAAATAGGAAATAAGTTTTAACAGTTTCTTTGATTTCTTTGCATTTTCTTTTATAACAGTTCTCTTTTCTGGTAGCTATGATATCACAGTAACCATTCCCTCTTGCAATCCCAGCAAAGTTTCAATAAAGATCTGAACTATTCTCAGTAATAAAGTTCTTTGCCTCTACAAAGAAATCACTTCTGGTTCAGTATAGAGAAGCATGGTTTTGTGAGCTCCTGGTGTTTTTCATTTTTTAAAAAATATATTTACGGATTGGTTGCTTTAAATTAATTTTAAAATGCCATTTGTGAATCAGTGCATAATTTGCAAAGAATTTCTTTCAACAAAGAAGGAATTTAAATGTGATATCTGTATATAGCTGCTTCATGCAACGTGCAGCGGCCTTTCTCATAACGACATCCTTCAATTGAAAGCTCCAAATCAGCATTTATTGTTTCACTGTGACTTATGTGTAAGTTCTAATATGAATAAGGTGGACAAACTGGTTAAATTATTAAGAATAATTAATGAACTAAAGCAACAGGTTGATGAACTTGGTGCTGGTCAATCTAAGTGCTTAGACCATGACGAAGTCTTCAAGATTGCTGTTGCTGAATCGAATGAAAGAATCAAACGAATGTGGAATGTATTGCTACATAACGTTCCTGAAAGTTCATCTACCAAAAGTAATGAAGTTTTGGTGCATGATGGAAAACAACTCTCTGATATCTTTGCAAATGTGAACATGAATTATGGAGTCGAAGAATGCAAGATTATGAGGCTTGGCAGACTATCACAGGGCAAGATCAGACTGCTTAAGGTAGTGTTTTGTCATGATTCTGATGCTTTGGAATTTTTGTGTCTCATCAATAGGTACAAGAAAAATCATGCTGACTTCTTCATTTCAGCATCAAGGGATAAAACTGTGAAGGAAAGAAACTATTTGAATAGACTGCTCAGTGACTAGAAAGATAGAACTGACAAAAGTGAACCAAATCTAACCATAAATACATTGGTGGTGCTCCCATGATATTACTGAAAGAGCTGTCTGAGGGACCAAAATCACTGTCCAAAGTTACAGCAAAATGCATCATCACACTACTCATCTTAATTATCTTATGATTTCTTTGCAATCATAATCTCTGAACAATTTATATGGAGACTCTCCTATTTCAGTCGTTGTAATTGCATTAAGTATTTCAGCAGTGAAAAACACAGTTTTCTTCCATTTCCAGTAATAGAATAACAGTATTAAAAGTGTATTGCAGTACTAGTGACAAGTGTAACTTTGAACATATGACATTGACATTGAACAGATGAGTCAGGTCCCGCTATACTTGTTGTGACCACTGAACAGTACAGTAACCGAGTCATCATAACGAATGGCACAGCAAGGGGAAAACAACTATCTGATGAAAGACAAAACTTGATAAAGGATTGCAATTACTGAATAGTATTTCATATTATACCAATAAAAGTGATGCAATAGATTATTATAGGTAAACACCTCTATCAAATATTTACCTTATATTATTGTAAAATCAATTTCAGGTAATTCACTTACTGAAATAATAAACGTTACGTTTAAAGCTGTCAACGCGTTCCTATAAGTAGCTTTCGTAGAACTTGGAAAACGTACACTAACCTTCGTTTTGGGCGGTTCCTGGACATTCCAATGGTAACTTGCTATAACTGGAATCTGATGCATATGAAATACTTTTACTCGATTCCATTTCTTCTCGGACAGCATCTTCGTTCGATGATTCATCGAAATGAACAGAATCACCTGTGACGAAAATAAAAATGCACCTTCTGTAATGCTACATTTAAAAACGTCGAGGACTGAGAAAGTAAGATATACAGAAATCGAACCTATCTCGCTGGACTCCTTGTCCAAGAGTGTCCAACTTTCTGATAAGTCTGAATCAACATTAATTCCAGGATTATTCTGGTCCATTCCTAAAAATAGCCGCAGTGCACTGAGAGTTTTGCACTGCGAAAGAAATTATGTTCTGTTATTCTGAAATAAAAAATCACTATAACACAATAAATTCCACGCAAGTTAGACTACGATTTAACCGAGATACTCAATGTTTATCTATGGAAAAAAATAGACGATGAGCTTCAAGTAAAACAGCGATATCTGGATGTTTGATTTTAATTAACTCCACTTAAATAATCAAATATTCGCTGTGCAATAACATTCATAATATATGTAATATTTTCGAAATTGGAATAAAATTTACTTACAATTATTCCAATATTTGGATAAATGATATGACGAAACTGTCGAAACTTATTGTCATCGCGAAGATCCGCGTGTGCGCTGTAATCGTTGAAAATATTTCTCAAAACAACAAACAACATGCATACGGAAAGCGAAAGCGACCTCACTTAAAGGTCGAGTGATACAATATGAAATTTCTTAGTTATTGTACTGTAATCATTGTTTGTTGACGAAAATACTCTGCCATTTAATGGTAAGAAAATATTTCAGTCTAGTTTGTTTATGACTAAAATCATCGTTGATTTTTGTTTCTTCAAAATTATCCTCGATATGCTAAAATTCATTAAAAGGGGTAAATATTTGATAGTGGTACGCCAGCCTTTTTTTTCACCGACTTAAAATGCTCATATATTCACAATATCTGAACCACGTACACTGCAAAAAGGCGATAGATACGAAAAATAACCTCTACACGCCAAAATATTGTAGAACATGTAAGAGATTGTTGTTTAAAAACCAAAGGAAGCCACACAACCAAACCCAAACTGCAGAAAAAAAGGCGATAGAGACGAAATATAACCTCTACACGCCAAAATATTGAAGAGATTGTTGTTTAAAAAACCAAAGGAAGCCACACCACCAAACCCAGCGAAAGCCAACCCAAACCGCAGATTTAAAGAAAACTGCGAAATTAAGGAAAATATCGAGAGGTTTTTTTCCCATTTTTTGATCATCCAACTAGAACAGCCTTCCGTTGCTGGTGATTTATCGCTATTTTCCCGAGAAATCGGTGTATACTTATGCCGATGTGACCGAAAACCGTTAGTAGTACCGTCCCACCCTAGCACCCGTTCCACTCCGCGCGCCCGTAAGCTTTTCAGAATATGGGTTTATGGTATATTTTAGATGTGAAGTTAGTTAGTATCGCCCTATTCGGAAAAGCTCCAAAAATAGCGAAAAAACTTCGAGAAAGTCGTGAAAACAGTGATTTTTGTAAGCAAATATCTCAAAATGTATTGCTTTCAGGGTTATGAAATTTCATATTTTAAATCAGAAACGTACGATAATTGGTGTTTGAAGTATGATTTTTTGAGTGGACGAACCTCTATCAAATATTTTCCTTTTTTGTCCTACTTTTCATTGTAAAAAAATTGGTCACCTTAATTATAGTGAATGTTTCTGTTAAACCACAACGCTAGTCCGGTAATAGGAAAATAATCGCCAATCACTTGCCCCAGAAAATTACAGCTGACATGACAAAAACTCTGTAAATAAGAATAGAAGTGAACAGTCGTTATACGTCAAAACAAAACTTTCAATCCACTATCCATTTTCTACATATGTATCAATTAAGGGTAAATATTTGATAGAAGTTCAATATTGTGAAAATACAAGAATTTTTAGTCGGTAATAAAATAAAGGCTGGTGTACCTCTATCAAATATTTACCCAAAAAAAATTTAAGAAAAAAGTACAGCGTAAATAAATGAAACATTTTATTAATTCAAACAAAAATACACTAATTATGCTTACATCTTTTTTTATTATTTAATTAAATGAGTTTTTTTCCATTGAATGAATATTTTTTGTCAATATATCGGCAACTCTGAATACAGAGATTAACAGATTAGTTTTAAAATCTTGGTTAATTCTATCATTTATGTATCTGAAAAATTAATAAAATATCGAAAAGAAGGACATTTTTCGAGGAAGGACAGGACCTACAAAAGAAGGACTGTCCTCCCTAAAGGAGGACGATTGGTCACCTTATTATAATAGCCTTTTATTTTCTTTCTGTCACACAAGTCATTTGAGTTCCTGTTGCCAAATGAAAATATCAATCAAAAGCTAGATATTCTGCAAAAAAATCTTTAAAAGATCTAGAAATTTAATATTTCAAATTACTTTATTTAAAAAGAAGCACTAGCAGTAGAGAATTCAAATATCTCGATCCCCTTCATCACCAAACATTCCATTATAAACGAATTTTGTATAAATGTATACAAATGATATCACTTTCTCTTTTATCAGTATGTTATAATAAGTATGTTTTTGTACCCTTCTTATATTTATACTGAAGCATGTAATTTTTGCTGTATGTATTGTATAATTTAATGTTGTATTAGACTTTCAGCATAAGTAAAAGGATTTTATTTCTCAATTATGTCTTTGTTGCATTAATGCTGCAACAACTCTTCTATATTCAATGAAAGAATTTGATAATGATAGTAATTTTTTTGCTTACACTGTAGTCTCTTTGAATGAATTAGTACCATGAGTATACTTTAAATCGATGACTTCTATATAACAATGCCATAGTATTCTCTATGTTTTCTATTGATACTTTCCAGCTGCAATTTCCTTTTCTGCCAGACAAAATGGTTGTAATATTGATGTAATTGATTCTTTTCTGTGTCTTAAATAAACTTCTATCAAGAAATGTGATATAAAGTCTTGTCATTTGTCAGAAAATGACAAGTTCTTCAAGATATTATACCAATAGAATACATAAATGTATATATATGTCTTTGATAGAGGTCTGCTCATAACATATAATACTTGGCACAATATTGTGCCAAGTATTACAATGTATGTAACATTTTGGTACAAAGGTAGTTATGGAAATGCCACACTTGGTGTTAACAAAGTAAACATCTTTCATCATCACATGAATATATCATGTGAAGTAATTTAGCCAAAATCCCAATCAAAACTCCCAGAATGTTATGTCAATAAAATTATAATTACAGATGGTCTTATTCCCATCTCTGTCAGACAGGACACTCTCCCTAGAAGGCTGAGTCCTGTGTATGCCATTGACAATATCTGTATATTGGCAAATGATATTCATGGAATAAGTAGGCAAGGTGGTCTTCCCTTCCCTTCCTCAACAGTGTTTTAAATGTGATGCCATAAGTAATAATGGTTGTCCCACTGGGGTACAGATACCTTTACAGCCACTTCATTGAGGTACAGACACTGATTAAACTACCTTTTGTCTCACCCCTACCTATTAACCATTCTGGCATGGATGACCCTACCAGGAACAAAGTTCCTGCAAAATTCTATCCCATCTGGGCAGACTTGTGGAAAGATATTCTGAAGGAATAAGTAAAACTGTAATATCCACAAGATTTTTTACTATGACTGGTTTTGGCTACACCACCATCATCAGGTAATATAATAGAGATAACATGTGCTGAAAGCCCAACAAATGAGCATATCTTCACTGATTCTTACCCTCCCCTTCTAACTTACTAATGAATAAGTGACTGCATTTCCAATATATTTTACCTAATAATGGCATTGTAGCCAAAACTGGTCGTAATAAAACATCTTGTGGATATTACAAAGTTTTACTTATTCTTTACTTTAAAGATCCTGCTAGTTTAGCTCTCTAGGTCATAGGAACATGCAAGCACTTCCACCACAACTAGGTTGTAGTCCAGAGTAGGGATATGTGTATATATCATATACTATTTGTACCATAAGTGAACCCTTCTGCCTAATACAACAGGGATTAATTTAACTTATTTAATCTTATACATTAAGTCCTTAGACTACAACCTTGCCTTGGTGGAAGGTCTTACATGTTGTTATGACATAGAGAGCTTAACTGGCAAGAACTTTGTTTATGAAAGGGTCATCCCTACCAGAATCGTCAATAGGTAGGGGACAGACCAAAGGTAGTTCACACAGCATCTGTACCTCAGTGAGGAGGCTGTTAAGGGATCTGTAACCCAGTGGGGCAGCAATCACAGGAGGTGTTCACTGATTCCACAACAGCAGTATCCACTATTGAGGATGACAGGAAGACCACCTTGACTACAAATCTCATGAATGTGATGTGCCAACATGCTAATGTTGCTAATAGATTTACAGGAATTAACACTAGAGAGATTGTCACACCTTGAAGTAATGTTATGAGGGTCATTCTGAAAGTAATGCCCAACAATTTTTTCCTCAAAAACTATATATTCTACAAAAATGAAATTTACACATATGAAAGAATGATATTTTAACTACTCAATATATTTTTCCACATAATTTCCTTCAAGTTCTATTGCCTTTTTCAACAATTCAATAGGGCATGTATGCCCTGTCTGTATCAGTCCTAGCTGTGGTTATGAACCCAGGTTTTCAATTTCAACTGCCTTCTGATTCACTTACATCTACATAAGTACCCTGCAAGCCACCTTCCGGCGTGTGGCAGAGGGGTACCTTCCATACACAGCAGCTTATTGTATTCCTATCAACCTAACAACATTCCATAGACTTTCCATGAACATTAGTAATTATTCCCAACCATTCCTTTCTCCATGCACAAATTCAATCAGCACAACACGTTGTCTGTAACATGTATCAAGTCAGACTCCATTTAAAAGCTTCCTACAGATATGCTATCTGCAGAAGAAAACTATTCATATACAAACGTAAACCTGAAAGAATTTGAACCTACAATTTCGAATTTCTATTATTGGTTTTGGCTAGAAATAAAATGTAAGGCATTCCCTTCCAACCAACCCTCAAAGTAAGGCCATCTCAGCAATCATTATATGAAATCCTTCCCCAGGGAATGACAAGAAAAGATGAGCAAAACCAGGGTGGGACCTGGAATGTAAGAATGATGGTCAGAAAAGGAAAGTGGAAAATGTAAAGGTAGAAATGAAGAGGTCCAACGTTAATATATTAAGGTTATGTGATGTACGATGGGGAGATTTTTGAAGTGATGATTTAAGAGTAATTTTCAGAGGTAGAAATACTAGCCAGAGAGGCATTGCAGTAGGGTTAAACAAGAAAGCTGGAGAATCTGTGATAGCCACTGAACTAGTAAGTCAGGTTATGTCAGTAGAAGTAAAGGCTGAGTCTTTAAAAACAGCCAGAGTTCAGATGTTTTCTCCCACAAGTGATTACAGTGGAGACAAAGTAGACTTAGTATATAAACAAATAGAAGAACTTATAGGAAGGGTTGAAGGTAGTAAAAACCTAATTGTAATGGGGGACTGGAACGCAGTAGTTAGGTAAGATGGTGGTGGAGAAGAAATGGGAGGGTTCGGACTAGGAAATAGTAATGACAAGGGAGAGGAATTAATAGACTTTTGTAAGAGGAATAACCTCTCCAGCTCACACACTCTTTTTCAGTGCCATAACAGAAGAAGATACACATGGAAAAAGTCTGGGGACACAGATAGGTACCAGTTGATTACATTTTGGTAAGAAAAACAGACAGGTATAAGGTGAATCACAGAACCTGTTGTTGAACTAATGCAGCCTTTATACACTGCTCCTGGTGCAGATTATTTTTCTATTTTCAATGATTTTATGACAATTACCACCCTAAAGACTGCAACGGATTATCTACAGATTAATTATTTGCTGTAGCAGAATACTTTATATAAATTCGAATTCAAATGTCTGCTAGGGCAAGGGAGAGTTGTGGGGGAAAAGACTAACGGGCCTGGAGAGATGGTAACACATGCAGTGTGTCTCAAGAGCGTCTCGAAGTTTGACATGGCTGTATTCTTAATTTTTTTTCGTTTCTTTTGTGGAATTAAAGTGCAAAGTTTATTCAACGCCGGCTTCTTTCATTGCCGTAATCCGACCCACTACAAATTCTGGCACCCAACTCAGGGTATAGTTGCGGTGATTGAAGAAAATAATAATAATAAGTTTATTTTATGGGCATAGGGCATCCCTTTAGAAAAGTACACACATATGCATATCAGCAAAAGATAAGAACATACATGTGGAATAGTACTACAACTAAGATAAGATACATAAAATACACTATAGTTCATACATATAATAAAAATACATATCTTGGTGAAGAGGGTAAATTACAATAGTTTATAGAGTTTTGATTTAATAACCCTTATAAATGAATTTAAGGAGAGATGAAAAATGTCAATATCATGACAAGTTCTATTAAGTGAGCGCATGATGCGGAAAATTGGCAGATAGTAGAGATAATTTTTTTTAAGGTAGGGAACTTCAAAGATGTTACAGCTGCGGGTAGGTACTCGAGGTACTTTAAAGTTTACAAGAGATAAAATTTCTGGGCAAGATATCATGTTATGGAGGACTTTATACATAAAAATAATATCAATATATTCCCTTCTGGCTTGAAGAGTAGGTAGGTTGAGTTGCCTTAGAATAGGTTCATAGTGGCCAATTTCTCTTTCAATGTTGAATTTATAAGAAATCATTCTGAGAAATTTCTTTTGCACTCTTTCTAAAGAGTGGTTATACTTATTGTAATAAGGACTCCAAATGACTGAGCAGTACTCAAGTCGAGACCTTACTAGTGAAGTGTACAATATTTTAAGGCAATTGATGTCCCTGAAGTCACTGCATGTTCTGCCAATGAAACCCATCAATTTATATGCTTTTGATGTGATGCTGCTGATATGTAAGTCAAAAGTTAGGCTTGAGTCAAAAACCACTCCTAAATCAGAGATATAGTTTACTCTTTTTAGGCACTTCTTTGATAAAAAGTAATTAGCAACGATGGGAAGTTTTGATTTATGGTAACTGATGATATTACATTTCTTGATGTTGAGATCCATTAAGTTCTTATGGCACCATTCATTAATAGCAATCAAGCAATTTTGCAGTAGTTTGATATCACTATTAGTGTTGACATAATGGTAGAATTTTAGATCATCGGCGTATAAAAGAAACTTGACCGAATTAAGCGGATTTCCAATATCATTGATGAACAATAAAAACAGTAAAGGACCAAAGTGGGATCCTTGCGGAACGCCTGACTTGGCTATAAAAGGAGACGAAATTGAGCCATTCACTTTAACAAAAAGTTTTCTATTGGTCAGATATGTTTCAATCCATTTCAATGTATTTCCATGAATACCATATGCTGTAAGTTTAGCAAGCAAGATAGTGTGGTTAACTTGGTCAAATGCTTTAGATATATCACAATAGATCACATCCACCTGATTATGTTGGTTAAGTAGATTAGAAACATCCTGCTGAAAAAGAAGTAAATTAGATACAGTGGATCTTCCACGTCTAAATCCATGCTGTTCATTGATAAGGATGGGCTCAATAATAGTGCTCAAGGTATCTACAATGAGGCTTTCAAAAATTTTTGCAAGAGTAGATTGAATTACAATGGGTCTGTAATTAGTCACATCATGCTTATTGCCACTCTTGTAAATTGGAATAGCAAAGGAAGATTTGAGAGCTTCAGTAAAAATTCTACTGGAGAGTGAATTGTTGAAATTTATAAACAAAGGGTAAACTAATGAATTAGCACAATTTTTTAGAAGATGAGGTGAAAGGTTATCAGGACCCGGGGACTTGGAAATATCAACGGATATTAGTTTACAGAGAATGTTTGCTACAGACAGTGAATGTGTGGATAGATTTACATTAGGATTTTGATTAATCTCAGGTAAATTTATAGGTTTAGTATCAGTGTATACCTTTGAAAAATAATTTGCAAAAAGATCACAAATATCACTATNCTACAGACAGTGAATGTGTGGATAGATTTACATTAGGATTTTGATTAATCTCAGGTAAATTTATAGGTTTAGTATCAGTGTATACCTTTGAAAAATAATTTGCAAAAAGATCACAAATATCACTATGGTTGTCACACTTCTTACTATCTAAGTACATTGAAGATGGGATTTTTGTTGAGCTACATAGATTATTAACATGTGTCCAAAAGTATTTTGTATTTCTGAAGATACTGCCTTGCACATCTTTGATATACCTAAGATAAAAATGTTTAGAAAGGGTTTTGCATTTTTTACGAAGTTCTGAAAAATCTTATAAGCATTATTATCTCCTGTCATTTTAAATTTCCTATGAGTTTTTTTCTTANTTCAGAAAAATCTTGATAAGCATTATTATCTCCTGTCATTTTAAATTCCTATGAGTTTTTTCTTAAGTCGAATAAGATTCTTTAATTCTAAGGAAAACCATTTGGGGAAGTTGCTATTTTTTATAGTAATTACCGGAGTATAAGCAGTGATGAGGTCATTCAGAATGGCATAAAAATACTGAGTAGCTTAATCAATATTTAGATTACTTAGCAATCCTGCCCAATTAATATTATTCAGAGCATTAGATATCTAGTCAAAATCACGATTTTTGTAATCAAACAGAGTAAAAATACTCTAGGACGCATTCCCGCGCTTCGGCTGAACGACGCTACTCTGCTATCTCATCGCCCAAGGAACCGCTTTGCAGTTTGCGACGCTTTAGTGATATTTTTCGGCGTCCGTGTTTTGTGTCGACTTGTTTAATTTCCCTGTGCAGTGCGCCTCCTCGCCATTTTTCGATTGTCTATCCTTTGTAGGGTACGCGGAGAAAGTGCCGTTGTCGGTCATTGACCTGCTGTTCGATTTGGCGCGGGGCGATCCAAGCCGATCCCTTTATGCCGAAATCGCGCTCGGGGAACGAAATGGCGAACGGAACCGCTTTGCAGTTTGCGACGCTTTAGTGATATTTTTCGGCATCCGTGTTTTGTGTCGATTAACCCTTGTTTAATTTCCCTGTGCAGTGCGCCTCCTCGCCATTTTTCGATTGTCTATCCTTTGTATTGTCTGTCCAACATCATGAAGACACAATGGATTTCTTATGGCCCCGTGCATTTCTTATGGGAGATCGGCGCGCGGTGTTGCCAATTTGGACAGTTGGCAAAAATTAATTTTTAATACTTTTATCACACAGCAAAAGTAATTCCGCACAGCATGGTGCAATTTAATCAATGTTAAATAATATCGTAATCGAAGGAAAAATAGGAAAGTGATACTTTNGTCGGAGGCGAAAGCTGCCATGGATTCCAGCACGATAGGGAGACCAGGACCGGACATCCAGAAGAATTCTTCTCGGCCTCAGACGTCATGCTTCGGGTGCGGTGCCTCTGGGTATATAAGGAGTAACTGCCCTAATTGCGCGGCTGTCCCGGAGCCAGAGCAGGCTGCTCTCAACTTTTCAAGGGTTGATATCCTTGGGAACGAGAATGCCCCGTGCCCCATACTGCCAATGAAGGTCCTCGGACTCGATGGTGTTGGATGTGTGGACAATGGATCCAAGCGAAGTCTCGCAGGTGCCCAGCTGTTCCAGATATTGTCGGCCCGGAAGCACCCTTACGCCGAGGGAAGTGGCCAGAGGATTTTACTAAGACAATCCTGATTCCTTTACAGAAAAAGAATAATGCTGTGGATTGTTGGGAAACAGTTGAATCTTTCAAAAGGATTTCTCCACACAACTACACTGATGGTGGTTAAAATCGCTTACATTTGCAACAAACATAGCTGAATGTTCAACCTAGAATTGCAGCTTTAAGGAATTTTGGTGCTTTATTTGCTTTTGTGTACTCTTCTCTGTTGTGGTGATTGTTAGCAAATCATTATGATATCACTGAAAGAAAGGCAAATAAAAGACATGAATATACCAACAAGGAATGATACTTTGCTTATCTCGCGATTTTTAAATGAGACTAGCATAAGGTGATAGAGAATCAAAAATAAATGATACCGTATTTTTTCTTAGGCATCTTCTCTCCACTTGTTTAGGAGATAGGACTCTTTAAAGTTTCTCCTTAATAACTCCCTTCCGATAAATAGTTGAGTGATTGTGAGCAAATGTTTAATTAGCAGTTTAAGTGGTGGAGTTGGTTAGGTATCTCACCTAGTTCTTTTTGATAGCTCAGCGTGTGTGGTGGTAGCTGGTTCGAATCTGACAATTGAACTTTTTTTTCTTTCTCTAGTTATCTTTCTATCCTAAAATGTTTATTTTTTTGAGCCCGTCGCATACCTTCTTCCTCCCAGTTTCATTTATTTTCTAGAAAGTTATTGCATCTCTTTCATTAGAATTTCACGGCAAGATGACTTGTTTGTGAAAACATATTCCTTCGTCATAGCCTCATTTGTTAAATCAGAGTATGCCAAGTGAAAGCTGAGGTTGACATTGGATAGGAGTTGGCTGTGTATTACGCATCACTATCCCTTGTACTCCTCCTAACTTAACTATTCTAAGGAAACAATGAGTAAAATACTACAACGCTAATTATTCGACAGTGAAAAAAATAATATTAAAATTAAAATAGCAATGTAGTGGGTCGGGTTACGGCAATGAAAGAAGCCGGCGTTGAATAAACTTTGCACTTTAATTCCGCAAAAGAAACGAAAAAAAATGAAGAATACAGCCACGTCAAACTTCGAGACGCTCTTGAGACACACTGCCTGCGTTACCCTCTCTCCAGGCCCGTTAGTCTTTTCCCCCACCACTCTCCCTTGCCCTAGCAGACATTTGAATTCGAATTGATACAAAGTATTCTGCTACAGGATCCCCCTTAGAATGCCATTAATGTCCACAGACATTAATTCTATAAGGACAGTCTCTGAGGTGATCGCCTCACTCGGTGGGATCTTCTGGTTGAACAAGGGGCTGTGGACTCAGGTTTGCCAGTCTTGTGGGGACGACCTCCTCTTCTGACGGGCTTTAAATGGGCCGGGCCGAAAATCTCAGCTCAACCAGATCTCTACAATTTTCTCAAGCATCCATGGTAAATCCAGTTAAATCGTTAACTAGCAATCGGAAGAAGATAGGGCCAGGACGATAAAAGTAGTGAAATTATCTCTGAAGTCATCTAGCCCACGTTTAGGGACTGGTGTTCAATCCACGAACGGTTGAAGTGCTCGACAGTAGCGTAGCTCCAGATCGTGTTTACCCCATGTGAACCCAGTTTTGCAATTTTATATTCGCTTGACTGGTATTGCTGTCGCATATCGCACGGAAATCGCAATGGACATTTTGAATTCATTGCACCTTCATTCACAAATTTCAGCACTAATTAGTGCTGAAATCAGTTCCTCAGTATCTTAAGATACTGAGGAAATCTCGGAAATGCCAAGTATACTCTGATTGGTTCACCTGTTCTCCTGAAGTGCAGGCTGTAATGTTTTGTTCCCTTTAGGTATTGGAAAATGTGCTTCACATTCTTCCAGTCTGACAAAACCGGTTTCTCGCAGAACTGACTGATAAAACACACAGAACTTGATATATCAGCCCTGGTGGTACCAGCAGCATATAATAAGCAACCGACAGCTTTCCTGTACACATTTTCACAAAATTCATTTGATTGGTCCCTATCAATGTTAAAGCATCCTAATTCAAGTGGAGTACTGACACCTCTACAGTCTGACATAGAAAATTCTTTTAATAACTCATCTACATAACCCTCTTGGTCAATGGATAACTCATCCCAGTAGCTCCCGCATCACAAAATCCTATTCACCAAAACACAATACATTCACCCGTTATTCACAATTCTCTCAGTGCCCAAGATATACTAATGGAAACTTTTCGACCATTTCCGCGAACTTTTCAATTGCTATATCTTAACGTTCAAAGCTTAATTCCGCACCTCAACGAACTACGTGCAATTCTTCCGCGTAGTGGTATCCACTCTATTGCATTAACTGAAACATGGTTAAAACCAACAATTCCCTCTTCTTTAATAACAATACCAGGGTTTACTCTTTACCGAAATGATCGAACTGGCAAGAGAGGAGGTGGCGTCGGAATCTATATTCGCAGCGATCTTTCATGTAAAATTATCCTTTCTAGTGATCCAAAATATTGTAAAAGACCAGAATACCTCTTCATTGAAGTAACGGTTAACTATAAAAAAATGTTACTTGGTGTAGTCTATCGGCCACCCAAAATAGGTCACTTATCAGATATTGATGACGCGATAGCAAAAATCAGACAGGAATATGAACACATACTGATAGCGGGTGACATAAACGCCAACATGAATAACGATAATAACGACTCAAAATTCTTGAAAAACACGTTTACT
>KZ309299.1:490781-506266 GCA_000376725.2 Ladona fulva | reverse complement strand
CACGGCAGCCCACATTCGTCTTTAGGTACTATTTGAATAAAGAGAAAACATAATCAGAAAGCCCCAAGTTCATGACCCTCTCGATTATTTGCTTGCCTTGCTTTCCACCAGAGCCCGGGCCAGATCTACGAACTTGTAAATGGGGGAATATCCACTTTTGTACCAGTTTATACATTTTCAATAACAAAAAAGGCTGTAAGTTGTTTTGTGATGGAATTTTCATTCTTGGAAATCTTTAGGCGGTGCTTATTGGTGAACATTATTTCCGAGTGCTTAGTTTTCACCGGATTATTAAGTAGATAAAACGGCAGAATCTAAGAGGAATCTAGAAACACGATTTGATGGGGTTTTAAAACAATTTCTTAATAAACTCGGTTCTTATTGTCATTTTATGCCTTTTGGTGGTGATAAATGCAGCCGAAGAATAGTTATCGTTGAAAATTCTTACATTACGGTCCTCGTAAGAGGCATCAAGCAGCCTATCCTATGCAAATTGCATACTCTACAAAGCCATCCACGGTGGCAATCGTCTCCCGCACTTGCATCCACTAAGATATGTAGCTTGCCTCTATGTTGGCGTGCCTCGTCATTTTCTACAGTGACACATTTCCAACTTCACATTCCATACACTTCGTATTTTAATGAATTTACTGGCGAACGTTTCGATAGTTATGCAAGAATTTACTCTTCAGTCGGATTTTCCTCTTCCTAAACTTCTTTTAGGTTATTATCTCACTTTCTTAGAAGTTATATTTAGGGTTAATGTATCATTATGAGGAATGAAACGGGACGTAGAAAAAAAAGAATATTTAGCAAGCCTTTTTAATTCCAAAATACTAATTCTGCTTTGGGCTTATTAGGACAATTGTGAAACGAATATTAAAAGAGTTTGAGGGCAACTCGAACAATTATATATCTGGATGCATATACATTGCACTATAAGGAGAGTAGTCGCAAGACTGCTATTTTCATAATTTGAAATCGAAACGTTTTATTTGAAGCATTTGTTACGGAAAGCGATATATTAAAAATTATGATTTTTTAAAAGTATCAAAATATTTATTAACATTCCTGGAAAATGTAATGTAAATAGTATTTATATTGACGTCGAGTACTGCTTAAGTCAAAGTACCAGTAATGTCTATTTTCTTAATTACAAAAACAAAAGTTTGAAATGCGGAAATTGGCCGTGAAGAGCGACATTTTTTAAATTGACTTTTTTTAATATATGGATATCTTTATTAACATTGACATAAAATATAAAGTAAATGGTATTTATAATGACCTAGAGGTACTGCCGGAGTCAAAATTAGACTTAATGCTATTTTCATAGTTTTAAAATCAAACGTTATATTTTAAACCATTGTCACCGAATTGCGAAGTTATTTGAAACAAAGATTTTCAGAAGATCTATTTCTGTATAAAGTTATAGAAAAAAATAATGAAATAAGATACCATGTTGACCATTTCGACAGCCATAGTGCTGCATTACGTTCAATTTTAATGTGAATGAACGATTCAGATTCCAAACGCATTCTATGATCATGAAACAATTACGAAGGAAGAATAAAGTAAGAAAGAAAGTGTTCTCATCTGTAACAATGGTTTCAAATTCCTTCAATTCAATACTTCGCACACCTCTAGAATATCGCCTACCATTTTATTAATTCCTTAAATTTTTTACGGATGTTACTTACGCAATTTAGCACTTTCTAAGAAATAAGAAATAGTAGTATATACTGACATTAAACTCTAGTAAGCCCATAGTATAATTCTGGATGCTTGATATCAACATGCGTATTAGTATAACTTATAGAAATCTTGGGAAATAGTTATGCTCCATTTATTGATTTTTTATCCTTTAACAGAAGCGTGATTGGTAGAAACCTAGCATAAATAATGAAATGTTTAAAAGTATGCAGGGATTATTTGATGCTATCTTAGGAGGAGTGTTTCTCATTAATCAGCTGAAAGTGATTCCGTTTGTGGCCACGCACCTAGTGAATTGTCGAAGGTACATGATGATTAGCAGCATACGGTTAGATGCGAAATTAATGTTCCGACTAAAACTTTCGTGATTGATATTATCATCGAGGAAGGAGGAGGACTTCAATTCAAGTATTTTATTTTATTCAAAACCACATTATACATTTCAAAGTCATACATTAATTTCCAAATCCAGTTTGTTGAAAATTCTTGATGCTTTAGAAAAGAATAACACGGGGAAGCCTTGTTTATTCCGATTAATACCTTGTAGCGGTTTGCCTTTCTTAGAATGCGCATTTTTTTAGGGCAAATACAATATTCTTTACATCGTGTGAATGCTGGGAACCGATAATTATTTCCAAAAGCTTTCGTCGGTAATCATACTCTCTCTCCTCGGGTAGATAAAAATAACCCCGAGTGAATTTATTATGGCTATAGTGCTTCTGTCGAACTATATTTCTTCCCAGAGTAAATGAGCTGCTCTATTCTGGACCATCTGTAGTTNACGTCTCTCTCGTTGGAGGAATTGATGCTGATTCCGCGGACTTTGCAAATTGTCTTGCAATAGTCCGTGGATCTGGAGCGTATCTTGAGGGCGTAGTTCTTGGGGACTCCCGATACGAATTCCGAAATCCAGCAATCCTCGCCGTACTGCTCCACTTCATCCGTCATGTCCCCAAGATAATCCCCTATGGCCGGCGACCACTCTCCCGGGCATTCCGTAAAAATAACGCTGTCGGTGTCGAAATACAAAACGCGCCGATCGAGTTTACGCAGGTAATCATAGAGGACTAGCCGAGCGTGACAGGTCGTGTAGCAAGCGATCATAATATTGGTTGTTGGTAGTGTCTTCAGGGATTCCTCTCTCTCATTCCAGCATGCAAATATTGCTTCATCGTTTACAAGTACCACCCTCGAGAGCTCTACGTGGGGGGACGTAGCGAGTGAGAGGAGTTCGTCTCTACCTCGCAAAATTGAGCACTGTGGTAGATTCTCCCTCATGCCGAAGCGCCCCCAGAAGCTATTCAACATAAGTTTGGCCAATTGACGCATACCGGGGTTGCTCTTGATTTTACCCTCCTCCAGAGTAATTTTCCGTTCGTGGAATGATTTGATGTATTTCGCACGATCCTCCTCCGTTTTACACCATGCGGGAAATCCACTGGCCTCCTGCTTCATTTTCAGAAAGCAGTTGATGTAATTGGTAAAGAGTCCTCCTTCTCCGGTGGCGGGATCGTAAACGGTGGTCCGATATTGCCAAACTTCGTGTACCTTTAACACCCTGTACCCTTCGCGCACGGCGACTTTCACCTCATCCGACACCCATGTCCCTGTGATGGATCGCTCGTCATCAGAATGCCCGCAAAACTCCTGAAATTCGGCCGCCGCACAACTCCTGCAGAGTGGGAACATCAGTCTATCATTCACTCTGTATGGGAGTACCGGATGGTAGAGGTACGGGGGCGGCAACACCGTACATCTCATCAGTCCCTCGACAGAGTGCAATTCAGGACAATCATCCCCCACAAAAATCGTAGGGTGTCCGATGGGGTATTTTTTGTATTTGTTGACGTAAGTGTACAGAGAGCACACGTCTAGATAACGGATCGATTCCCCATCCCTCACATCGGCCTTACAATATAGTTTCACACAGTTAGTCCTCCCACCATAAAAACCATCCCTTGGGTTGATCGGCGGTTCGGTGTGTAAAGGATTGCCGGCGAGGAATGCTGATAAATCACCGTCCTCCTTGATTTGACGATCGAAGTCGCATTCCCACTTTTCTACCACATCATATCCATTATGCCGGAGGAAAGCGGTCTTCCGCAGTGTCGCCTCATGCCGCGCCCCCATCGTGTCTCTCGGGTTGTTGGATATTTTATCCGTTCTGCGGGGGAAGCAGGCGAGACATCCGTGGAAGAAGCAGCCGTGGAACTCGAAAACGGTGTTCCCCGCCAGACCGTCCACTTTCTTCCCCATAACAATTGCCTCCCTGCCGTTATGAGCGTGGGCGATGGCGACCCCCCTTTGCCGCTCCTCCCACACGAGCCACAAAAGCGCCTTCCGCGACTGCCGGTCAGCGAGGCGATAGCCGCCTGAGGGGATTACGGCGATGGTATCCGGCTTGAGGAATCGCTTCCGAAAAACCCTCATACATGCACTTGCGATGGTGATCGCCTCCCGGAAAGGGTCGATTCCCGTGCTGTGCATGAAGATCTCACGGAAACGAAGACAAGCCAATCGAAGTATTCGCACATCCTGTGAGCAGTACTTCCTTATTTCTTCCGCCATGTCGAAGATGTATCCTCGGGAAGAATGCTCCTCATACCATCGGAGGAAAGACTCCCTTTCTTTGGTTGTCATAGAATCCACTCCGTAGGTGTGTACAGGCGGCAACTCCCCCACATAATCAGAGTTTCGGGATGTATTAAAGAAGTGAGGGAAGTACCCCTTACCGAGAGAACCCTCGAGGCCTAATGCTGATGGCAGCTTTGAGAGCGCCATAGGCAAAAAGTTTAACGAATCGATAAATCTCAAGTGTCCTGATGAAAACACGATCGAAAGAATTTTAGAACCGGACATAATAACGTCCGGCTTCCAATTCGTATTTTCCAGTGCGGATTTCAAAATAAAATTGCTATCGTAGCCCTTAGCATTATGAGCTACGCACGTTATGAATTTAAATCCGAGGTTACTGAGATAGTTCAAAAACTCCCTCACAGGATCCTCGGAAGAAAATACACTCTCCTGAGACCCACAACTGTCACAAGAGGAAGAAGAGGAGAAGGTATCCATGCAATCTGTGCAAGCGATATTTGCCACGAGAAGGTTGGGGGTGTGTAGAAACACATCCCTTGACACTTCTTCGTCCTGTCTACACTCGATGTCGTAAAAAATATACGCATGCCCATCTTTAGATTTTTTCTCCTCAACGGACCTCATGTAGCATTTGTGAGTCCCACACACCATCTTCTTGCACACTGTGCAATACATCTCCCCACACACGTGGTCCCTCATCCCTCTCGCCGTTTTGGTTACAGTGAAACATTTCGGGCAGAGTCTGATTGTGCTGCAGACGGATTTTCCTCTACCCTTAGGGAGAAGATGATTCCGGTAGCACTTCTCTCCGTGAAAGTCTCGTAGACACGAATTACACGATACGGGAGATTGAAATGAGAAACACGGTGGCTTCGAGTAACATCGGGAACAGGTTTCGGGACACTTATGTGTGTAAACGTGGTCGTAAGGCACACGACACGTGCGACAGTAAAAATTGGTGGAGAATGCACCAATCACCGACGATATCACGTTGAAATGGCCTTCACCGTGAATCAGATCTATGTGATTCTTTTTCCTTCCACCATCGGTGTAGCGTGGCCCCTCGAAAATCACCTCCCTCCCCTTAAAATCCGAGAAAACGGTGATGTGGTAATCAGGGATCACACGTTGAAACACCGCGATTTCCTCCACTCCTGCGCCCTCCTCCCCTATCACAATGTTAGCCCTCCTGCATAGAACAAGTGCCTTCTCTCTCAGGAGACTTTTGCTCTGATAGAGCCTCCTGAATTCATTCGTCTCATCCTCGTGTCTGGAGATTCCGAGACAAATTGCCGATGGTAGGCACAGGTTGTCGCTGCTTTTTACAACTAGAATGGATGTTACAACTAGAATGGATGGACCTTCTGCAGTACAAATGAAAATTCGTAAAACTTGGAAGACGGGGTCGTCCGCGTCCAAGTGGAATAGCGATGTGTTGAAACGAGACGGTCATGAGACCGTTGAGGAAAAAATCCTCGTTGGATTGAAAAATTTTTTCAATCCGTTTCAGCAGCACTTCCGGTTCCAATTGGTCGCAGCGACGAAAAGATACGTGAATATCCCTATTCGGGTATGATTCATTTCGAATTGACATCCCTCCACGGGTAGACCCACTTAATCCTTCTTTCAGTGTCCCCAGAAGAAAATTAAATGCCTCCCCATACCACTCGAGAGGGTTGATTCCTCTTGGGATGGGATACATGCACACATCAATCTCCCTCCCCCACATGCGAAATTTCCTAAGGAAACTTCTGTTCTCTTTTACTATCGTGAAGTAGCGAGAATCGTTACCACCCATACCGCCCCCCACTTGTGTACCCCCTTCTTCACCATAAGTATGTGCGGGGGATTGGTCGTCTAAGTTGAGAATTTCGGAGCAAATGTCACGTGTTTCGGTGCCTGTGTTGTTGGGAATGACTTCGTGAAAATCTTCTGGTGAAAAGCAACTGATAAAAGAATGGTGAGATACATCCTCGTCCTCGGTGGAAAACAAATACCCTAATAGGGGAGTTCTGATGATTCAAAATAGGGAGTTCTGATGATTCTCCTAGGGGATGTGTAAGAAGATCTCCGCCAACGAATGGATCCTCCGAAAGAACGGAGAAATCAGCTACGTTCAAATCCTCCGAATCGAGAAACAAATCCCCGTTTAAATCCCTCCGAGTCGAGAGCAGCAGCGCTCGACATTGCCACAAAATCATCCACTAACTCATCCATCGCAATGATACGATGTGCGAGAGCTATAAATGCAGATAGTAACAAATCTCTAGTGTTTAACACTCCTGCGCGGAATACGCGCACGATTTCCAAAGCAGGAAGAATCTGGAAAATAGCCTCCATTACAGAGTTTTGAGTAAAAAAGTAAAAAATGAATACACATCAAAATTCTTTTTCTCACACCTATCCCATTCCCACGTTTCGCTAGAAATTTGAAAACATCCGGAGGGTCGTTCCGGCTTGAAAGATGCGATTGCGGGAGACCATCACCGAGGAAATATGAAATAGTATTCTCAATTAGGTCCCACAGATCGACCGAAAATAGGAAGTAGCTCTTCGTCACTCTTTCTACGGACGTACCACTTGAAATCTTAAGGAAAAGGACGACCGCTGGCGGTCGAGGTGTTGATTGACATCTTCCCTTAGAAAAGGGAAGATTACATACACTCGGCAAGAATCGTCGTTTAAAAATCTCACCTATTACGCTTTTCGGCATGTTTACAAATCCTCCCGGATGTGGCACCTGAAATATTAAGAAAATAAACGATGGCGGATAAGAGGGGAGTCCACGTGTTTATCAAACGGAAATTTATTATCGCTTTCGGATCGACAGGCTTCTGTTAAGACTACTTACTCGGAATTCGCATTTCAGAAAATTCATTTTTCAAAATTTTTAAAGTCGCATAACTCGGTTATTTGAAGAGCTACCGCAAAAATAACGCCGGATTCGTGTTCAGGAGGACGACGACAACGCAATCGGTCAGACGAATGATAAAAAAGTTGTTTAGATATTTCTAGTTTAATAATGTTAAGATAAACGGAGGAAAGGAAGACAAATATTTAACATGTTAACAGATTTGCAGGAAAACAGGACTTACCAGGAAATGAAAAATCAGGAACAAAACAGACAAGTTTAGCAGCAACCTGTCCCAGGACAGATTCATCTTGATGATGAGTGATCATCAGTTTATTGGGTCCTTCTCATTTTCCATTTGTGCAGCTTTTCGTCGCAGACTTTATTTATAAAACTTATCTTCCGACAGTGGGCTCTATAATACGAGGGCGAGAACAAATTAAATGTTTTTCTATAGAAACCAATGGAAAATCATGTCTCAATGAACAAATGTAAATTTGGAATGAATCATCAAAGAATCCCTGTATAGTGATTTAAGGTATGCAAAATAATTACAGAAAGCCAATCCTGTACTTGGAAGATATCTTGCAGGCAAACAATACCACTGCAACTCTTACAGTAGGATATTACCTCTTGAAAGAAAATCCAGAATATTTACAAACAAGGGAAATTAGAAAAAAATATTTTTTTCATTTCCTGAATTTTTTAGGTGATCAAGCAAAGTAAAATAGAGGAAATTTACAAAACACCCCAGAGGGTCAAAATTGTTGCTGTCATGTAATGTGTGTGTTGTTTCCCAACAAGAGTACCACAAAATAATTCAATGGAAACCACTTTCATTTCATGACTTTATTAGCAGAAGCCAAACGTGTAAAAACTGGAAAATTATATATTCGGACAGAACAATATCTTTATTAGAATAGGACTGCACTGTGATATTTGATGAAATCTTGTATTCATCAATGAAATTCTTGTATTATTTCCATTTATACTTGATGTAACCTTTTCTCTACTAGTAGCGTAGAGAAATATCTGGATCATAAAGGCTGAATCAGATTTTTTAAAGTCACTTTATGGAACCAATGACATAGATATGGATTCAGTATGTCTTTAAGAGCCAAGTGTTCATTTTGGTAGAGAAAAATCACAATCATAAATGACAACAAATCACAAATTGACAGTCATTTCTATAAGAACTGCAGGTTAGAAACTTTAGAATGCCATTGATTTGAAGTGTCTTGGCAGTTACCAAAGTATCTTTTACTAAAAAAACTTACGAATCTGAGTATTTCTTTATTTGATTCTGAACGCAAGTCATTTACTCATCATATTAATGAGATTTTTCTTTATGTCATGAGAAAATGCCAACTGGAGAATTCTCAGCTATTCATAATTTATCAACCCGCAGAATGATTATAACATTCATAAATACATACTCAAAATCACAAAATCCATCATTTTAAATAAGAATGATAAACACACATTCATCTTTATATAACTTTCAAAGTCAAGAGATCCACATATTCCCATCATTAGCATTCAACAATTTATTCACCTCATCTTCCACTTGAACACAATTTCAGTCAGTTTCATTACAGTTCCATTTTCATTCACTCACATATCTCGAGCAAACAAGGCGCTTGAGTCATTTACATTACAAAACAACTGCCTATATTTAGAACAACATTGGCTAGGTATTAAAGCTTATTCAACCCTAAATATAACCTCTGTCATGATGTGATACTTTCTTTTGGAGCCGGTGTTTCAATCTGCACTGATACAATGCAATAGTAGAAATACTAAATCATCACTTAAGGCTGAAATAAAGATATTGTTTTTGAAAGTTCATCAGAAAATCACTCAAAATTGGCATTGCCATCTGATAAACAGATATTTTACAATCAAATTATGGCACTTGCGTTTGAAAACAGCTAGAAACATAGTAAGTGATCTGTTCAGCATAAACCTTTACAGCTAATAAATAAATTTATACATGGGCATGTGTGTACACACATATACGTATGTGGGCATATGCAAGTGTATATGTATATAAACATACGTATACACATGTGCACGCACCCACACACAAACACAATATATAAATGTATGCATGCAAGCATGTGTGAGTGTGTGCCTTTGAAAAGAAGCCGATGTTTACGTCATTATAGATCCATTAATTTTGATTCATATAGTTTTGCATCATTAGGATGATCAAATCACATCCAAGAGAATGCATTTTCTTTGGTTATTTTAATTCATCCTGAGAGAGTTTTGGTGTGTTTGCAAATCTCAGGTTCAATTTCGTGAAATTGCATACCGAGTATAATGTCTGAAATAAAAATATTTTAAACACTCTTTTCCAAAAGAAATTGGAATTTAGAGATCACAATTTAAAACTAAGTAAAAAGATTAGGATACATTTCACATCTCACAAAGTTTAGAATATGAAAAATAAAATCACAATACAGAAGACAGACACTCCCCAACTTACAAACAGGTTATGTTCTAGGCACGTTTTGATTTTGAGCTATCCTAAAGACGTAGAGGGACCATAACTCAATGAATTTTTGGTTTTATGTTTCTGACACAATTGAATATTACACAGCAACACACAGTGCTGTGCCATCCAATTGCATACAACAGAAGCACAGCCAAACATCACCATTAATGCAGAAACATTATTTCTTGTCTTCTGTGTTATACACACCACTTATCTAGGAGAGATTATGATGTGAAATTAAAGATTGGTCAACATTTTGAAAAAAGAATTATGGATAACCCAAGACATGAAAGGAATATTTGTCCAGTGAATTTAATCGAAGAATTGGAATCAATAAAAGATTTTCTGTTACCAAAAATCAATCCTCTTCAGGATTTTGGAATCTGACGTACTTACGATGATGTTGCTCAAGAATTCCCAGTTGAGAAATTAAAATTTATACTTTTTTAAATTAAATGTTATTCAGTATTTCTTGTTTGCCTCCTTTCCCTTAATATGTAATTACATACGTTGCAATGCAATTTTTACTAGAAATGTTCATATTTAGTTGGAAAAAATAGATTTCATACATATCATATCATTTTAAGTTGTGCGCATTGCACTGTTAATGATACTCGAAACTAATGTGAAATGTTAACTCATAATCACAAATTGTTGTACATTATATATTATATATATTGTCAGTATACAGAATAAATATAATTAATTGTTATTGACCCTTTGTGGTCAATGTAAACTCATAAACCACTGGTTTTTCTAAGTGTTATAAAATTTTTTTATCTGCTAATAAGGAATTATATGGTTTTGGTATTTGATTTTAAGGGGTGGAAAAGTGTGTTGGCATCCAGGCAGCAGATAGACTGTGCACACCTCTGGTAACACATATATGCTTCAAAGAAACACCCCAGGTATCAGAAACAAATTTTGAAAGTAAATTTAACAGACGAGCACAAGGCCTTCAAAGTTATACAACTAAGGAGTTATACTACTATGTAAGTGTGTGTGTTGCAGGTGGTGTATAATGCCTTAGTTAATCTATATTACATTAAGCTTGCAGTATGCAAGCAACTTTTACTCGTGCGTGTTGTGTGTGTGTATATATATACATATATATATATACACCATTCTACCAGTTTTGACATATGGAAGTGAAACATGGGTGTTAAACGCAGCAATAACCCAGCGACTTCAGACTACACAAAGAAGTATGGAACGATGTATGCTTGGAATCACAAGAAGAGACAGGAAACGCAACACCTGGGTTAGGAAGATAACAGGAGTGACAGACATCATAGATAAGGTAAGATCACTGAAATGGATGTGGGCAGGCCATGTTGCAAGGAGAAACGACAACCGATGGACATCAGCAGTTCTGAACTGGATACCAAGAGACGTGAAGAGACCAAGAAGAAGACCAAGGGACCGATGGAACAGAGACATCATTCAGTATTTAGGGGTAACATGGCAACGAGAAGCTCAGAATAGAGAGAATTGGAAAGCGCTTGGAGAGGCCTACATCCGACGTCGGATTGAAAATGGCTGATGATGATGATGATGATGATATATATATATATATATATATATATAATGTTTCAGTGCCTTGAATTTAAACTCAACTTGAATTCAGTTGGTAAGTTTAGAAATAAGCAACTTTTTACCAAAACTGGGATTTAAATGAAGATATTTCAGATTAATTTCCTGTATCTAATTAGCATTGTCTTTGGATTGGCTATGCAGAATTCACCATATTTAAGCTTTATAACTGTTCTACTTTCTGATGGTAAGGAAAAGGCAATAAAGAGCAATATAGAGGAATCTACAATCATAAATATGTTATTTAAAAAATGCAAAATAATCACAAATAATCAAAAGAAAATTCTCGAAAAAAATAGCATGTAACAAGAATTTCCTCAGACTAGCTTTTTCCAAGCCAAAATTACCATCTTCAAAAGCACCAGCATGTGAAACATGTTCCCCCTGTTAGATGCTTTATGACTATTTTTTGCTTTAGTCCTAAATCAATGGATTTCCTTTTTCTTTTACTACCATCAGCATTGCATTTTTCCTTGGAATACATAGGTATTATCCCAATTATCTTTAAAATTTCAAATAAGTTAAATTTTTATAAAATACAAAAAGTTGTCAAACAGTAAATAAAAATACTGACTGATACTGTAAATAGTAAAATGGTACTGATAAAATAGTCTGAGCTAGAAAATGCTGTCTAGAAAATTGATAAAAAGACAACCAAATGCAAACTGAACAAAATCACCTAAAATGGCCATAAGTTAGGAATTGGAACATGACACATATCACATTGTGATGATGCTCAATACTTCATGAGCACTGATAGAAGTTGAAATCAATCTTACTCTGTTTTGATAGTAATTCAAAATGGCGCAGTTAAAAAATTAACTTCCGATTATCTTAATTCGGAAGTTCATAAGTCAGGGACTGCCTGTAGTTGATACAAAAAGTAAAGTATACATTTAAAAAAATAAAACTTATGGCACCACATGTAAATAAAAATATTGAATGGTCACATATTTAATCACAAATTGTAGTAGAAATCAAATTCCTGGCACTTGCAGTATCAGGGCTTCCATCAAGTAATACTCATTAAGTCGGAGGCTCTACCATTGACTAGATGTGCAGCATTCCTGCAAATAAAAGAATTAAAGGTTTATTAATAGTGTTTGGATATGAGCAAATATGACTATCTGATTAATGTATCTCACTGTGTACCATAGAACTTTGCCACTCACAAAGAACATGAATTCAAATGCAATTCAAAATTAAATTCGTTTTTATTATGAACAAAGTAGCAGAAATCTTCCTTCATCAAACAATTCTTGTCCTACAGTTTAGGTAATGAAGCCGAATCAGAATATTTTGTTACTTCTTTTAGTTAGAAGAGACAGCTAGATTAATCTTATGACTAATGACATATTTTCATGAATTTGTGTATCTTTAAACAATTTTAAGTATTTGAAATCAAAAGCATTAGCCCTTAATTCATGTAATTCATCTTAAGATTGTGAAAACAGCTTTGTCTTTATTCCACTAATAAATAATTCACAACACCAGTTGTTATATGAAAATATCAAAACTGGTGTTGTGCTATACTAGTTTTGCTGTTGAAAACAGCAAAACCGGTTGTATGAATTTTTTGTTTGTGGAATAAGGACAATTTGTTGGCTTAACCTAGTATTTTTTAAATTTGAAGTAGTCTGCTATATTTTTGTCCTTCTATGTATCTCTAAACAATTGGTTTATAATAATTATGTATTAGATATCATTAGATTTATTAATGATTACATATAATTCATAGGCAACACACAGACCTATGAGTTACGCTTGCTCCAAATTTGCAGGACATCCTGGAAAAAGTAAAAGTCTTCTAATCTGAGCAATTCAGAACAAGTGACAGCTCATATGCCAAATTTAATGAATTTTTTACGATAATTTTCGACCAGCAAAACACCAGGTTATTTTTAATATTTGACATTTTATGCAAAGAGTAAAAAAATTAATTTCCTCATTGAAAAATTTTGTTATTGCTCATTAAATCATATTATGTAAAACAGTTGCACCAGGTTAATTTTTGCAGTTGAAGGAATTTTGTTATTGTAACATTTGTTCTTGTGAAGTTTCACTGTATATAATGAAAGGAAGGATGACAAAAATTTTTCATTTTCAAACAAACCAATGCTATTTTCAAATTGTTTCTTGGTGCAACAAAAAATCCAAGATCAGAACAGTCTTAAACATCATTCAACAAGAAAAATTATTTCAGTGTTTTAATAATATCAACATTATAAAAACAGGAAAATTAGTTGCTTGGGAACTTTATTAAGTTTATACATACGAAAATGTTCTACATATGGGTACGCTCATGTGTCTGACTATTCCATATTCAGAGCTACTTTTTTCCATTTGCTGGTAAATTTACCTGCCCATTATGTTATTTAACGTCTTTTGTCTTCTCCTCTGACTTCCACCCTAAATTAGATTCTTTAGCAATCCCTCTCCTCTCAATATTTGACCCACCCATTTCCTCTGTCAATGTTTTATTACTTCAATTAAAACCCTCTCTTCCCCAACCATCTCTAGTGCTCCTGTGTTTTTTGTTTCTATCAACCAAACTTAATTACTCTGTTCTACACCATGCCCACATCTCAAGGGTTTCCAAACTTTTGATATTCTCCTTTCTTAAGGTCCACCTTCCACACCCAGCAAAACACTCCAAACCAAACACTTACTTATCTTATTCTGATTCCTATATTGAGTCATCAGTTCACTTCAACTTTCTCTTCATGAAAGCTTCCCTAGCCAATGATACTCCTTCTCAAACCTCATTTGTACACCTCCCATATCAAGAGAGAGTACTACCCAAGTATAGAATGTATCCAGCTATTCTAGTTAAACCGAGGACCAAGGGACATACTTGTCCCAGAAATTTAACAAATTATAATTATGAAATAAATACTTTCATCGTTATGAAGTTCCACCAGATCTCCCTGGACTGTATTCATTTTATCTTATTCTGAAAATTTAACTTAGAGGGCGCATTGTCCTTGAGAAAATGCTATTATCTTTCTTTAATGGGGAATATATGAAATTCAATTTAGCTGATGTCATATTGTACCCAGAGAAGGTGATATGCCTGGCTACTCTTTTTGTCATAGACAAGTTCGTTCATGCTGCCGAGAAAAACACATATTTCAAGAAGAATCCTACAAGGAAGTGGACTTGGAGAGGTCCTAATGGAGTAAAAAACGAAATAGACTACATATTGGTTAACAAACTCTACCCAGTTACTAATTGTGAGGTACTAAACAACTTCAACACCGGCAGTGACCATAGGATAGTTAGATGCAGAATGAAGATTAACGTCAGAATGGAGCGAAAGAAGTTGGTCTCAAGCAGGAAACAGGAGGTAAGTATTAGAAAATTAGAAGAAAATAGGAAAGAGTTCCAGCTGGAACTTAGAAATAGGTTTTCAGCACTTCAAGAAGTAGAACTGGAAGCCAAAGTCATGGAAGTCGTGAAAGCAGCGGCAGAAGAAGTAGCAAGTACACCAAAAAGACCAAAGGATAAGAAGTTCAGCGACAGAACCAGGAAAATGATGAAACAGCGAAAGCAACTGAAGCACTCAGACTTGCCAAAGGAAAATATCGAATATGTCGAGCTATGCAAGTCTATCAGAGTGGCGATGAAGGAAGATGTAAGGAATTTTAACGAAAGAATTGTACAAGAAGCTATAGAGAACAACAAGAGTATGAAGAGGGTCAGACGACGCCTAGCAATGGGAAAGAAACAAATCTTGGTCGTCCAGAAAGAAGATGGCACAACAACTTCAAATAGACAAGCAATACTGAGGACAGTAACCGAATACTTCACCAACTTATACAAGAATACAGAAAATGTTGAAGAGGAAACCCAAGAAGAAACACAAAACTCAGAAAATACCCCCTCTATTCTCCCAGAAGAAGTAACAGAGGCCATCAAGAAGATGAAGAATGGAAAGGTAGGAGGAGCTGATGGAGTTTTAGCAGAATATCTGAAACTTGGTGTTACAGAAATTTCTCCTGTCCTAGAACAGTTATTCACTAATTGCCTTACACAAGGGAGAATTCCGAAGGAATGGAACCATGCAAAAATTGTCGTTTTGCACAAAAAAAGAAGCAAGGAAGATTTGAAGAACTACCACCCCATCAGCCTCCTTCCTGCTATTTACAAAACGTTCATGAGAGTAATAGCTGCACGTCTGAAGACGTCCCTGGCAGCTGCCCAGCCCAGAGAACAAGCTGGATTTCGCAAGGGATT
>KZ309299.1:401036-417742 GCA_000376725.2 Ladona fulva | reverse complement strand
TAGGAGAAATATCCATATCAAAATCGTTAATAGGACGGGGAAATTTAATGATTTGATAAAATATATCAGTTCGGATGTTTCCCCATACTAGAAAAATCAGCTATTGATTCATCGTGAAAATGCAAATAATTCATGCGTAAGACGAAGAATTAGAATTCACAGCATAGAATTATGGATGTTATTAGTTCGATTTTCTTCAAATTTCGTTAATTATATTGAACTAGACAAGTACAAACATTAAACCCCTCCCAGTAAAGCATAATGTTATAAAGAAACAACAGAAACTTTCAGATATACAAAGTACCCAGAAAATACTTGATCGCGTACAAAGGATGTAAAGTCATACCTTGTATGTAATCTCCTTTCTCGAAAACAATTGCAGCAAAATATCCGAAGACAGTTACATTTAAAGATTCAAATTTCTTTAAAAATTTATTCGCAGTGTTTGCCCAACAAAAACATGTTCTAAAATGTTTGCTATGGATTTATTCAAAATAGATAAGAATGCCGTGCATAGTTCCTATCATCGGTATAAATAATGAGAGCTCTGGGGCGAAAAATATAACTGAAATCTATACCATAGAAACCGAAATATGATGTGATAAAACCTTTGGACAAATGTCTCGTTACTAACTATGGAAAGGCATCTTAACTACACTACGTTCACTCTCATGAAATGAAAGCTTTGCTTATGGAAAGTCCGTGCTCATTGTTACATTTCATGGCAAAATGAAAGTTGTCAAAACTATTTTTAAAAACATTCCCTGTAAAGTTACAGTAATTTTCTATAGTACAGTGAGATTTAATTTGTGTTACAAGCCATCATAGACATAGAAATAATGAAAATGCCACATTTTAAAGAAAATTTGGGATTTTTACGGTTTCCTTTGAACCGTTGTTTTAGCTTCTTTAAACTAAGCTACAGGATAGTTTTTTATGTTAAAATTTGCTTCGTTTCGTACACTTTCCATTGATGCATATCTATAGAAAATAGGGATTTCTATGGTATGCTGTAAGAATATTTGTCCTGATAGACCTAGGTTCGATGCTAGGACAATTCTTATGCACGTATTATGAATAATTCGTTTAGGTTATTGTAGTTGGTGCATTTAACTCGGTGTATGGATGGCAAACTGTTGCAGGTGGTTTGTAATGCCATAGTTAAACTATCTTACATTAAGCTTGCAGTATGCAAGCAACTTTTACTCGTATTTATATATAATGATTGATAGTGAATTTTTTTCAAATTTTATACATATAAAGCACCATCCTTATCCTTTGCATTATATAGCATACTTGAAGCATTCTGGTATATAAGTACAGATCAGACCATTATTATGAATTATAAACGCCCCCATCAAGCATGACGGTACTCAAATTAGTTGAAAAATATATCTATTATCGTATATATCTGGTCCTCCTAAGCACAAAAACATTCTGCTGTAAGATCATAATAACTAAATATATTTCTTACCATTANAATGTTTACTTATTAACATTTGTGGCTATTGACGCATTTTGGGTGCAGCCCTTTGTCACATCTCACACATACTGTTCTCGACCTGATTTTTCTTTCCGGTGTTGAGCACTCCTTACACAATCTTAGTTTTCTTTCTGGAAGCATCTTTACACGTGAGAAGGACCTGGTGGATTTTCTTCGTCGCTGGTTTTTTTAACAGTGTCTCTAACCTCATGCCATTCTCTTGCAAGTTCTTCTATTATGGAAGTGTTGAAGTTCAATCGAGACATTAATTTGTCCGCACCTAAAACATTTTCCTTGTATAGAATGTATGCATTCAGCAGCATTCTCGATATTACATTGAACACAACCTTCTTCCAATACTTTAGTGTTCTTCTTTCGTCCAAATACATGTAAAGCATCATATCAGACGTGTCTATGCCTCCCATGTATCTATTGTGTTCCAATATGGTATCTGGTTTGGAAACTGGTGCCATATTTCTTTTTGGTGCTATGTTCGATACTGTTGGACCTGAAGAAGTGCTAAGAAGTAATACTTGCTTTTTTTGAGATTTTTTTTCCCTAAATCCACACAGTAACAGGAAGGCATTTCTAAAAAATCTTACCTCTCACACATTGAACTTTTGTAAAATTTGGTGAATGAGAAATTCTCGATTTCTACAAAGTGTTCCTGTAATATATGTCCCGAGTGAGTAGAGATGCCTAGCCAAGGGAATCGAACTAAAAGAATCGTCGCAAAAAATGTGGTAACCTTTATTCGTAAAATTTCCTGTAGTAAGCAATTTATTTACTACAGTATAGGCCAGACCATTTTTTTTCACATCATCTTTGTCTTTGTTACTTTTTGCTCCAAGGTAAGCATAGAATGCAAGACATTATTTTGAGACTGAATCATTCAACATCCAAAATTTTACTCCCCAGCGATGATGGTGTTTATTTGGCAAGTTTTTGTGTGTCCAAAGGTACTGTTGAGCATATCTGTTGGTTTCGGTGACCATCAGCTTCAACAGCACTTCAGTGAAGAAGAGATGAAAATAAATGATTGGCCTAGAATCAGTCGGTGCGTCATGCTACAAACCAGGAAGCTCTGCAAACTAATGTTGAAGTTGTGGTGTGTCCTGTCCATCGGCATCCTTTTCAACCCAACAGCTTTCACTAGCGTCACTTTCAGAAGATAGCTCAGTTTCATCTTCACTTACTTCATCTTCAGATGCACTGCTTTCAGTATCACTTAGCGCAAAATTGCTGTCACTCGATTCATCGCTGATCAATTTAGAAATTTCTTCTTCATTCAAAGTTTCCTTTCTCATCATTAGGGCACTCATTTTCAGTTTTTTCAATGATTTTCCAATATAGAAAAGCACAGGCACTAAATGAATGAATACTGAGAAAAGCAGTAGAAAGTAAGCATTTACCGCAAACATTGTCGGGCAGTGATGACATCCGAATCTGCTCTTACGCAGAGAGTGACTAACCTTCTTCGTGTTTACAGCCCACAAGTGGGATAGCCTGAAAGCCGATGCAGCACTTCGCATTTCTTCAGTAAACAACATCACCCTCATTAGGAAAGAGTTATTATCTTCTGATAAGGGGGCGATATGTTTTGATGACACTCAGCGTTTCAGTCGCGAGAGCAACGGACTGAACGAGATGTGCTGTACTGCACTGCAGTATAAGAGTAATCATATAAATTCGAATATTGAATCTACATGAGAAAAAGTTGCATTGTATCAAAATATAACCTAAGGTATATAAAAAAGAATAGAAACATAAAATACGATTTATTCCATTTTTATTTACATATGGAGCGAAAAAAGAGTTGCTAAGAGTGACGCTGGCAGTTTTCGGAAAATGTGTCGCTCTTAGCGACATTGGCACTCTCCAATTTTCCGTAGGTTTTTAATCTACTAAGACACCTTCCTTTCCTTTAATCCTTGGCACTCTAAGGGTTAAAGACATGAAGAGTATAAAACATAACTAAATAGTTTTCATTACTGAAATGATATATATATTTTTATATTATAAAAATAGCAGATAATAAAGGCAAAAAACGTAACTTTTACTCGATACGTCTGAAGAAGATACATAAGGAATAGTAAGGATAAGATTTACATGTAAGGTTCGGGCTGAAATAAGGAAATCTGACTTTCAATCCTGTTTAATACCATGCTGCTACCATAACATAAAGCATAATTGAACAGTAACTACTGTTGGAATGTTTACTGTGAATTATAGAACATTAAAAAGTGATAAATGTGAGAGTAGAACACAAAGTTTAAAATATATATCTTTTTAAAAGCAATCCTCTGAAGATAACACATTTATTTCATTGACACCAAAAAGAGAGAAGTTAATTTTAAATTCAAAGTTAATGTGAAAGGTAATGACTCATATTTTTCATCTTAATACATTCAGAAAAATCAATCCTACTGTCGGATTGAAAATAGTATAGACTTTGACGCATCACCCATTGATGAACTGCCATTATAATGGGACATGTTATACATCATTTTAAGTAGCATTTCTTTGCCGTTAAATGATATACGTTAAGAGTCAATATTGATCTCCTGCTTAATCTGAGTCAATGTAAACCAAATAAAAACAGTAAATTTGTGCTGATTCATGACTCAGTCATCTTCACACCTTTGTGGAACAATGACCAGGAGTCACAGAAAAACCAAACTTTTAGCAGAAATGTGGTATATAATCGTGAAGCATAATCTGTGTTTCTGAGATCCGATCTTGATTTATTGACCTTTGATAAGCGTCTGAAATAAAAATCTATCTCTTTCTACAAATTTGATCCTACACTGTTGAAATTTTTACATTTAATTTTTAATTGCTTTGGAAGGGAATTTTAACTGAAACAATTAATGCTTGTCCCTTCAGAGGAATGCTTGTCCCTTTACATAAAGCTTCATTCTTAGAAGTATTGAATTATTTTCGGAAATTGTTTAGGGGCATGGTAATCTTTGTCGGGTCCTTTCATTGAGTTTTTGAATGCAAGAAGAGATCATCTTTATCTGAACTACATCTATCGCCCGATGTTCAGTTTTCTGGGAAGGCTAACAACGTGAGCTCTGCCTCCTGATGTGCCAAGGGATTTACAGGGAAAATCCACTGGTGTCAAAAGCTGGATTTAAGAGGATATCATGTTTTCTCTTAAGCCTTTATGAGACTACATGATTTATACCACTGAAAATTCCTAATCACTTTTGTATATGAAACTAAGAAGATCCTTGCATCTCCCTTCCCTGGAAAATTTTATTTGCTCTCTAAGAGTCCAGTTGATTCTATTTTGTGGATAAAACACACCATTAAATAGCATTTAAGTGAAATCCATTTTAGTCTTCAACCTTTGGGCTATAGCGCATCAAAAATATTCTGAAATAATTCATTACTGACCTGACTTAGTATCCACTAAGTCGCAGCCAACATGCCTCCTCTAAAGATGACTTAACTCCCCTATCCATGCAGTTGATACTTTCTATTGAGTATAAAGCTGAAGGGTATGATCGGAAGAGCCCTGAGCTAAAGTGTGAATATAAATATTATTTTTAACATTAAATCTTTTTTTTAATTGTAAATGGAAGATATTGAGATTTTTTCAAGCTTCAAGGTGGTAAATAATACAGCATTATGCTGTGGTATTTCCGAGCATACCGTGAAAGGTATTACTAAGGAGAAGTGATCATGGAGTTGTATACACCCAAAAAGGGTGTCATAGAAGACCCCAGATTGGATTGGATGAATTCTCCAAGGTGTTCTTAGAAAAGTGCATGACTTTTACCAGTGAGAAGTTTACCCAAAAGTTGCTAATGTATCAGCTGATTTGCACAAAGAACATGACGACTTTCCCTAGCTTCGTATATCCATAATGTTGTGTTAATCTTGTGATGAGGGAATTGGGATTCAAGTTTAGAAGATATAACTATAAACATAAACTTAAATATAAATGTATAAGACACAAGCAGTTCTTGTGGCAATTCCTCAGGGAAAGACAAGTAAAAGTACCATAATCTTTTGTGTTTCAATAGACACCTCACTTGCAGTTACAGCCAAGGCACACTCAGCACAGTTTAAATGCTTGGCACGCTCTCCGAGGAGGCAGCGATCATGTTTTGCAGGAGCAACGTCATCATTATTGGTCCCCTCATGTCTCTTCCCCCAATGCATTTAGGAAAAATCACCCTGCTTCTTTTTTTCTAAATCATTTAAATAGTGTGTAGTATAAATTTCAACTGCATAGAATAAAATTTATAGAATGAGATTTATTTTTAGTTCAGACACTTATCAAAGGTCAATAATTCACCCAAAGTATTCTTATTTTATTCTCAATAACTCACGATTGGATCTCATTGTCAGAAACATGGATTATACTCATGACTATATACCACATTTCTGCTAAAAGTTTGGTTTTTCTGTGACACCTGGTCATTGTTCCACAAAGGTGTTAAGATGGCTGAGTCATGGATTTGTATGAATTTACCGTTGAGTTTTTGTCAACTCAATTAAAGCAGAAGATTGAAATAGACTTTTAATTTATATCATTTTAAAAGCAAATAAATGCTCTTTCAAATTATGTATAATATGTCCCATTATAATGGTAGGATTATTTTTTTAATTAATTCCACAAGAAGAATGGAATTTTTAATTAATTAATTCACAAGAAGAATGGAATGACCTGAAGAAAGGCATAATAACAGTGCTTGAACAGGAGGTTGGAACTATAAACAAGAAAGAAGCTAGAAAAAGTTGGATAAACCTAGATATGCTGGAAAAAATGGAAGAAAGGTAGAAATGGAAGGGAGACAACTCGGAACAAGGAAGGATGCAGTATAGAAAGATTAATAATGAATTAAGGAGAACAACTGACAAAGCTCGAGAAGAGTGGATGAAGGAACAATGCCAGGTGATTGAAAAGCTGGAAAAAGAAGGAAAATTAGAGGAAATGTACAATACTGTGAAAAGGCAAAGAAAGATATGAAAGATGAACAGGGAAGGATTCGTACAGAGGACGAGGACATAAAGGGAATATGGGAGGAATATGGCTTTGAAACACGGCTCTGGCAAAGATTGGAAAAGATTAGTTGGAAAGATAATATTAGAAATGAAGAGGTACTAAGGAGGATTGGGGAAGAAAGAAATATTCTAAAAGAAATTAGAAAAAGGAAGGCAAATTATTGGATAGGTCACATTTTAAGGAAGAATGGAATACAGAAAGTGATAATAGAAAGGGAAAATAGAAGGGGAAAGAGGTAGAAGAAGGAGGAAGTACGGAATGCTGGCAAACATCAAAGAAGGACATATGTCGAGATAAAGAGAGATGCACAAAATAGAATGCTGTCAGGTAACAGTTTTGCTGAAACCTGTCCAAGGACAGAATGACTGAAGAGAGAGAGAAATAATGGTAGATCATCAATGGGTAACACAAAGTCCAGGTTTATACCATTTGCAATCCGGTCTGGAATATTACAATGCCAAAATATGGTTACTAAAGCATAAACCAAGAGCTTTATATAAAATATTAAATCTCAAAACCAAATTAAACTCAATTGACATCATTGTCAAACCGTAAAAAGAAGATCTTAGATAATTTAATCAAAAAATTGGAGATTGTTTTTACAAATATATTCAGCATAGAAGAAAAAGGGAAAATGAGGATAAGATAGAATGAATGAATAGCAAAACTGATTGTTCACAAAACTGCAAATGAATTTTGGTCCTATTTCTCAAGTACTTAAAAAAATTCGGTCCAAAGAAATGAGAAAATAAGAGATAGCATAAAGGAGAATTTTCCAGTTTTTAACATTACTCACAAAGGCATACTGAAAGAAATTTCCAATTTGAAAAACAATGAATCCCATGAGCCAGACTGAATGCACAGAGAAGCCTTTAGGTGGACAAGAACTAGTGCAACACACAAGAAGAATTTTTACGTAAGCGACAGACAAGTACCAGAAGATTGGAAAATGGCTACCACAGTTCCGATAATTTAAGGGGGTAGTAAAAAATTTCTTAAGAATTACTGGTCAATTAATCAATGTAGCACAGTCTTTTATGTAGGAGAGACCATACACAAAGTTATATTACCGTATATTCTGGTAGATAACCCACATGTTATCTATACAAAAAATATGGAAAAATGATAAAAATAATAGTGCGTGATATACAACGGAAAATCTTGTTTCATTGAATATCTTGAATATTGAACTTGGAAACAAATGACTAAACAACATGCGACATATATATTGCGGAAGTCATGGAGTATATACGCACTAGGGCAATTTCATTTCAACTAACATATTGTAAATGTTAACGTAATCAAATAATTCCATTCAAAATCGAGAGTAATTATCATAAATATTACAGTAGTGAAAAACATTCTCGTCGACATATGTAATAACAATTATGAAATGCCCGTTATCACAGAAGAAATTATAATTATTATTATACATACATAAGTGTTCTACCTTTCGGTAGGTCCATGTGCCCTAATATTCCCTATTCATAGCCCTTTCTTTCGCTACCTGGTAACTAACCCCATCCTTTATGTCATCTAACATCTTTTGCCTTTGCCTTCCCCTCTGTCTCTTCCCTTGCATTCTACCCTCAATTACATTCTTCAGCAATCCCTCTCCTCTCAATATCTGACCCACCCATTTCTTTTGTCGGCGCTTAATTACTTCAATTAAAACCCTTTCCTCCCCAACCATTTCTAGCACCTCTATGTTTGTTTTTCTATCCACCCAGCTCACCTTCTCCATTCTACGCCACACCCACATCTCAAATGCCTCCAATCTTTTGATGTCCTCTTTTCGTAAGGTCCACGTTTCACACCCATATAGCAAAACACTCCATATCAAGGATTTTACCAATCTTTTCCTGATTCCTTTATCGAGACCCTTTGTCATTAATTCCCTTCGCTTCATAAAAGCTTCCTTGGCCAATGCTACTCTTTTTCGAACCTCATCTCCACACCTCCCATCCCAAGATAGAACACTACCCAAGTACGAGAATTTGTCCACCTGCTCTAGTTTTTCCCCATCGACCCTGATCGTTAATTTAGCCTTCTTTCCCTTAGTGAATCTCATTACCTTAGTTTTACTTACGTTAATTTTCATTCCATATTCCCTTGCCTTATCGTTTAGTGCATTTACTAGTATTTGTAAACCCCTTTCGGAATCGCACACAATAGCTTTATCGTCTGCATATCTTACTGACTTTACTACTTTCCCTCCAACTATCACTCCCTTGCTTATTTCTTCCCAAGCTTCATTCACCATTTCCTCTGCATATATATTAAAAAGCGATGGTGATAATGGGCATCCTTGTCTTACCCCTCTCCCTAACTCTGCCCATTCCGACTCTCCTTCAGTTATTCTAACTCGCGCTGTTTGATTTAAGTACAAATTTTGCACCAAACGCCTATCTTTCCAGTCCAACCCAATTTTCTTTAAAATTCCCATTAATTTTGGCCATTGAACTCTATCGAAAGCCTTTTCAAAATCGACAAAACATGCACATATATCCTTTTTAAATTCCAGGCTTCGTTCTACTAGCACCCTCATTACCCCGATTGCATCCCTCGTTCCTTTCCCTTTCTGAAATCCGAACTGGTCTTCTCCTATTTGTTCCTTAATTTTTCCTTCAATTCTTCTATTCAATACTCTTAGAATAACCTTTGCCGCGTGAGATATTAAACTGATTGTACGATAATCCCTACACTCAGAAGCATTATTCTTTTTCTGCAAAGGAATCAGGATTGTCTTAGTAAAATCCTCTGGCCATTCCCCTTCATCATAAATTTTTCTACATAAATTATAGAATTTCCTCTTACCCTTTCCCCTCAGGTTTTTAAGTAGCTCAACTGGTATCTCGTCAATGCCCGTTGCTTTGTTTCCTTTCATATCACGCAAGGCCCTATCAATTTCACTATCTAATATCCCAGGTCCAACATCATCATCCTCCACTTCTTGTTCACTTTCTAACATTATGTTTGTTGGCTTCATGTCCTTCCCATATAGTTCCTCGACATATTCTTTCCACCTTTCCCTTATGCTGGCTGGATCTCGTATAACTTTACCATTATTATCTTTTATTGTGGTTGTTCTGTTTCGTGTTTTATTTCCCGTTAACTGTTTCACCTTTCTATACATTAAATCGACCCTCCCACTTTCGTCCAGCTTTTCTATTTCGTTACATTGTCCCTTCCACCACTGTTCCCTCGCCCTATTTGTTTCCCTTCTCAGTTCGTTGTTGAGAGCCCTATACATTCTACGTCCTTGTTCTGTGTTAACCCTTTTCCATTTCCTTCTTTCCTCCATTTTATTTATCATTTCTACCGTCACCCACGGTTTCCTAATTTTGTTTTGTTTGACCCTTCCAATAGTTACTTGCGCACTATCCTTGATACTGTTTTTAATCTTTTCCCATTCTCCGTCTATAGTAAGTTCCCTCCCATTATCCTCTAAGGCCTTACTGACTGACTCTTGGAACTCTCTCGCTTTCCCATTTTTAAGGGCTTCAAGGTTCCATTTTGGTGTAATTTTTGCTCGAAATATCTTTTTAAACTTTAGCTCGGTTTTCATCATGACCAGGTTATGGTCTGAGTCAACATCAGCACCAGGGTAACTCTTTGAATTTTTAACACTATTTCTAAACCTTTTTCTTACCAAAATGTAATCAATTTGGTACCTATCCGTATCTCCTGGCTTTTTCCATGTGTACCTCCTTCTATTATGGTGCTGAAAAAGTGTGTTTGTGATACAGAGGTTATTCCTCTTACAAAAGTCTACTAATTTCTGTCCCCTTTCGTTTCTATTTCCTAGTCCGAACCCTCCCACTTCTTCTCCATCTTTGCCTTGCCCAACTACTGCATTCCAGTCCCCCATTACAATTAGGTTTTTATTGCCTCTAACCCTTCCCATTACTTCTTCTATTTGTTCATAAACAAGTTCTACTTCATCATCACTATGTTCGCTAGTGGGCAAGTACACCTGAACTATCACCGTGTTTACTGGCTCAGCCTTTATTTCTACTGACATAACCCGGTCGCTTATTAGCTCTGTAGCTATCACGGCTTTTCCCGCTTTCTTGTCTAGCACTACCGCAACTCCCCTCTGGCTAGAATTTCCCCCACTGAAAATTACTCTGACATCATCACTCCAGAAATCACCCCCATCCTTCCATCGCACTTCACATAGCCCTAGTATGTTAATGTTGGACCTCTTCATTTCTACCTTTACATTTTCCAACTTTCCTTTCCTAAGCATTGTCCTAACATTCCAGGTTCCCACCCTTGTTTCCTTGGCCATCTTCTCTCTTCTTTTCTTGTCGTTTCCTGGGTAAGGGTTTCGTGGAATGACGACCGAGATAGCCTTACTACTATCACTGCCGGGCACGACACTCCCCGTAGAGGGTTGAGTCCCGCTTACGCCACTTACAATATTCTTATATTGGCACATCATGATTGCTTGGGATAAGTGTGGTAGTCGAGGTGGTTTCCCATTGCCTTCCTCAACCTTTCTCTTAACGTGACACCACCATCACCCATAATGGCCGCCCCACTGGGGTACAGACGCCTTTGCAGCCGCCTCACTGAGGTACAGACACTGCGTGGACTACCTTTCGTCAGGCCCCTACCTATTGACCATCCTGGCATGGGTGACCCTACCAGGAACATAGTTCCCGCCAGTTTCGCTCTCTAGGTCATAGGAACACGCAAGCCCTTCCACCACGACAAGGTTGTAGTCCAGAGAAGGGAATTATTATTATATTGTAATATTAATTTCTGTGCATTTATCACAGAGGACATTTTTGAAATGCGTGTTATCTATATGTTATTATAGTGAAGAGATTTTCTAAAATGCGTGTTATCTAGTAGGTGCATGTTATTTACCAGAAAATATGATAATAAAGCAATTAAGGCACAAAGTTAATTCTTGTTTTGAAATTTCACTGTTAAATAATGGAATAATTTGCCTTTAGTAGTCTTTGAGTCTTTCCCTATAAATCACAAACAGTTTATAACTGTAACAAGAAAGTGCAAGACAGAACGATTTGTTAAAAAAAAACAAAATGCAAACGTTATGAAAATGCTCTCAGACCCACTTTTGAAATCCTTGAAAGAGAAGAGATTAGGCTACCATTGCTTGATGAAGTTTGAGAAAGTACATTTGCAGAAGAAGATTTAATCAGTATTATAGTCAACCCCCCTGCTACTTTGGTCAATCCAAGAATGAGTGTGTAAGAGAGACAGATATGAGGACAAGTCATTTTAGGGACTCATTCTTTCCACAAACAATTTGTGACAACAATAAGCTAAAGAGGTAAGACACAAAGCAATACACATAGAAGATGGGTAAAGGTGGTCTAGTGCAAGATGGTGCACACCATGCTAAACTCCCAAAGGAAGAATTTACTGATTTCCTTTCCATCACTTTGTGTGCTTCCATGAAGCCATGACAGCGAGCAATACCACCGTGTGGACAAACTCGCAACGTCCTTGCCCACAAAGTCTCCGGAATGGCTTGGAAAAATGTCCAGGATAGCTCAACGGACAGAGCACCTGACCAGCAATTGGGAGACCCGGGTTCGATTCCCGGTCCTGTCAGACTTTTTTCAAGTCAATTCTTCCTTGGGACTAAGGAGGTAAGTCAAATGCTTTGTGCTTATACACCCTGCCACACACCAAAAGGCAGCTTGTAGGGTATTTAAGTATATGTCATCAAGACAACAACTGCATTGGCAGCATAGTATTTAAAATTATCAAAATCATCCTTCCTCTGAGAAATAAACACCCAAATGAAGAAATTCCAACATATCAATCAATAGATACAATAAGGAGATGCAAAAACATTTCCTATAAATCTAATTAACATCTATGAATATGATCTAGACAATTCAGGAGAATGAGTAACAGATACAGCAATAAAAACCTCATGGATGAATGTGCATATTTGGAAGGAATAACAAGTGTGAAAAACAACTTCTTCTAACAGCATGTGTTAAATTTTAAGAGGGTCACAGATCAAATTTGGCAAATCTAGAATATAAAATACCTCTGTTATTGTAGGACATGGTGCGGCCTCTACTTAGCCGTGAAAGTAGGAGAAGGGTCTTGGAGGGGAAGTTCTCTTTGAGACGGCTGAATAACAGTGAACGGTATCTTCCCAGCTCTTATTCATAATTTTATGTGTTGCAGAGATTGAGATTATTCTCATAGACCACTCGTCCTTGAGACTGCGATGAAAGGAGTTAAGTTCAATAAATTGCTGCCTTTGGGAAGTCCATGAATGCATCAAATTGAAATGCAAAAAATGGAAATTTAAGGAAATTTATTAAGGAAATGCTTTGTGAGCATGGCTAGCAGCCTCCACATTTAGTGGCACAAACTGCCCACCAACGCACATGGCAGGTCTTACAGGGTTAACCCACCCAAAGGAAATCACTAGGATTGAGGTAATGGTGTTAACTTTTGCACGATGAAGTTGTGTGGCTGAATCCCAAGGAATAACAAGTGTGAAAAATAGTGACAGGACTGGGACTTGAACCCAGGTCTCCTAGGACCCAGGTGACATGGCATGGTAGTTGAGTGGTTAGAATACCTGGCCGGAAAGTGGGAGACCTGGGTTCCAGTCCAAGTCATGTCACTATTTTTCGCACTTGATAATTTCAGCATTTCAAATGAAATGCCGAATTTACATGTTTGCAGATAAATTACACACCAGTGATCCATCCAATAGGAAGATGGATGTAAACACAGCTGCCATACATCAAAACTGAGAGAAGACTATGGATATTTTGTCATTTTTAGAATAAACTGCCAGATGCGAACTTTTTAAAATTTATCATGACAAAACATTTTTTAGGTTAGTGCTATGACTTATACTGGTCAGGGATATACACAATTGGAGGAGACAATGTCAGTCTTGGAAATACCTTGCATGGCTAGCAGCACCTACCAGCATCACTAAGAAAGACTGCAGTGTGACAGAGATTTAGCTTGGGAGAAAATGAAAGAATCTGAAAAAGAAGAAGTTAGATTGGCAATTGCGCAGAGCTTTTTAACTTGTTTATCACTAAATTCATCAGTAGAAAACAGGTAAATTTCTGTTTATGAGGGGCTTATCCAAGTCAATGTGAAGCAGCAGCTGTTTCATACAACGAAGACCAACAATTACACTCCTTAGTGCATGCCTTTCTAACAGAAAGCAGCCCAGGTTTCTATGCGAAAAAGCAAGCAGAGAAGAAATGACGGCTGAATATCACAAGATCAAAGAAAATGTTAAATTACATGGAAAGAAAGAAGATAAGGAAGATTTTAAACTCTACTGGACCAGTTGAACATTACGGTTTGGCATAAAATTTGCCAGAAGAGATACCAGACATTAGCTAAAGACAAATTGCTTTCGTAGGTAGTCTACGTTTATCTTCTGATACAGAAGTCTACAACAGACCAAACATCGAACTAAACTTGGAAAGCCAAACAACTAAAGCATTTGACATTGTCTATGCTAGGTTCTGTTTGCAAGATGAAGCAGTCAACACTGTGCACTAAAAAGGTCATTCAAATACTATACAAAACAATTTAATATGGAGTTGAAAAAGAATCTTTGGCCCTTTTAGATGTTCAAGAATGTTACAACATTAAAGTGACACCAGCAGGGCTCTCCATTGATGAAGATAAACCGTATTTAGCTGCAACACCCAATGGTGTGGTTGGTGAACCTGGTATAGAGAATATAAAATGCCCCTACTCACTGAAAAAATGTCTCCTGCAGGTGTAGGGGTCCAGGAGAATTAAATACTGCATAGTGATAGATGGCCATTTAATTCTCAAGAAGAATCTCGATTATATGTACAGCTACTTCCACATAAATCTTACCACCTCGGACGCAACCCGCATAACTAGCGTGAAGCAGGAAGAGAGCGAGTCTAAACTTTTCTCCGCATTCTATTGGCTGTTGGAAGGACGGAGCTGAGTGAAACACTTTGAAGGCGCCTCTTTAAATCGTTGTAAACGCGTGGAACACTTTTGTATCGTTATTATTAACATAAAATCTTGTTAAAATTTAATGTTNTGTCGCCATAGTGATTAATGGTAGGATTATTTTTTTAATTAATTCCACAAGAAGAATGGAATTTTTAATTAATTAATTCACAAGAAGAATGGAATGACCTGAAGAAAGGCATAATAACAGTGCTTGAACAGGAGGTTGGAACTATAAACAAGAAAGAAGCTAGAAAAAGTTGGATAAACCTAGATATGCTGGAAAAAATGGAAGAAAGGTAGAAATGGAAGGGAGACAACTCGGAACAAGGAAGGATGCAGTATAGAAAGATTAATAATGAATTAAGGAGAACAACTGACAAAGCTCGAGAAGAGTGGATGAAGGAACAATGCCAGGTGATTGAAAAGCTGGAAAAAGAAGGAAAATTAGAGGAAATGTACAATACTGTGAAAAGGCAAAGAAAGATATGAAAGATGAACAGGGAAGGATTCGTACAGAGGACGAGGACATAAAGGGAATATGGGAGGAATATGGCTTTGAAACACGGCTCTGGCAAAGATTGGAAAAGATTAGTTGGAAAGATAATATTAGAAATGAAGAGGTACTAAGGAGGATTGGGGAAGAAAGAAATATTCTAAAAGAAATTAGAAAAAGGAAGGCAAATTATTGGATAGGTCACATTTTAAGGAAGAATGGAATACAGAAAGTGATAATAGAAAGGGAAAATAGAAGGGGAAAGAGGTAGAAGAAGGAGGAAGTACGGAATGCTGGCAAACATCAAAGAAGGACATATGTCGAGATAAAGAGAGATGCACAAAATAGAATGCTGTCAGGTAACAGTTTTGCTGAAACCTGTCCAAGGACAGAATGACTGAAGAGAGAGAGAAATAATGGTAGATCATCAATGGGTAACACAAAGTCCAGGTTTATACCATTTGCAATCCGGTCTGGAATATTACAATGCCAAAATATGGTTACTAAAGCATAAACCAAGAGCTTTATATAAAATATTAAATCTCAAAACCAAATTAAACTCAATTGACATCATTGTCAAACCGTAAAAAGAAGATCTTAGATAATTTAATCAAAAAATTGGAGATTGTTTTTACAAATATATTCAGCATAGAAGAAAAAGGGAAAATGAGGATAAGATAGAATGAATGAATAGCAAAACTGATTGTTCACAAAACTGCAAATGAATTTTGGTCCTATTTCTCAAGTACTTAAAAAAATTCGGTCCAAAGAAATGAGAAAATAAGAGATAGCATAAAGGAGAATTTTCCAGTTTTTAACATTACTCACAAAGGCATACTGAAAGAAATTTCCAATTTGAAAAACAATGAATCCCATGAGCCAGACTGAATGCACAGAGAAGCCTTTAGGTGGACAAGAACTAGTGCAACACACAAGAAGAATTTTTACGTAAGCGACAGACAAGTACCAGAAGATTGGAAAATGGCTACCACAGTTCCGATAATTTAAGGGGGTAGTAAAAAATTTCTTAAGAATTACTGGTCAATTAATCAATGTAGCACAGTCTTTTATGTAGGAGAGACCATACACAAAGTTATATTACCGTATATTCTGGTAGATAACCCACATGTTATCTATACAAAAAATATGGAAAAATGATAAAAATAATAGTGCGTGATATACAACGGAAAATCTTGTTTCATTGAATATCTTGAATATTGAACTTGGAAACAAATGACTAAACAACATGCGACATATATATTGCGGAAGTCATGGAGTATATACGCACTAGGGCAATTTCATTTCAACTAACATATTGTAAATGTTAACGTAATCAAATAATTCCATTCAAAATCGAGAGTAATTATCATAAATATTACAGTAGTGAAAAACATTCTCGTCGACATATGTAATAACAATTATGAAATGCCCGTTATCACAGAAGAAATTATAATTATTATTATACATACATAAGTGTTCTACCTTTCGGTAGGTCCATGTGCCCTAATATTCCCTATTCATAGCCCTTTCTTTCGCTACCTGGTAACTAACCCCATCCTTTATGTCATCTAACATCTTTTGCCTTTGCCTTCCCCTCTGTCTCTTCCCTTGCATTCTACCCTCTATTACATTCTTCAGCAATCCCTCTCCTCTCAATATCTGACCCACCCATTTCTTTTGTCGACGCTTAATTACTTCAATTAAAACCCTTTCCTCCCCAACCATTTCTAGCACCT
>KZ309299.1:380582-393028 GCA_000376725.2 Ladona fulva | reverse complement strand
AAGGATTACTCCAATACCACCAAGAAAAAAGTGGTGGTTTTCTTGGTGGTATTGGAGTAATCCTTTATTTAACGTTAATTTACGATGATATAACACCAACTCCCTAATAACATTTTTCTGAAAATACTGAGCCAGTTCCATAACAAATATCCGTGTAATTAAATCAAGTTTATTTTTATTGCAAAATGATGCTGTCCAAATTTCATCTGATGCTGAATCTCTTACTTTAACTTATTTAACTCCCACAACACAACTCCCGCGCAATCTTCTCACAATATTTCTCCAAATATCACTATAATTGAAAGTCAGCAACTGACTTGCAATGATGGTGATATTTGGTGCCGTTTGTGACAAATTCTCATCTGGGTATCTCCCGTTTCATCCAGAAGGCAGGGAAGACTTTCCCTGTTAGCCTAGCCCTTGTAGTGTCCGCCTTCTTATTCCTCTCTTTATTTCCATTTTCTTTTGTTTTGCCCGTAGAAAGGTGTTGTCTGTTCTCCCAAAGGAACCATAGAATTGACGATGGCTGAAGCTGAATTCTAACCAGAGAAAACCCCTTTTTGGTTTGGCATGTTGCGGATGGTCATACGTTTACGAGGTTGCGAATGTTTGAAAGGGCTAATGGGGATTCCCGACCACACCCCTGCAGAACAGGTATCTAAAGTAAGGGTATACTGGCAGTAAACGATCAAAAGTAAGATGGGAAATGGTTGGACCTCGACTTCTAATCTACGCCGCGGGTATTCCCCAACGGAATGAAGTTATCCTTGTCTTTATTTTTGAGGAAGATATTTTTCAGGAGTTTTTACTAGGAGTCCAATTTAGGATGGATAAGAAGCCCACTCTTCTGTATGGCAAAACCGAAAGAGAGTGACCAGTATGCAGCAGGTTTAGCTAACACCCGGTTCGAAAGGACATTTCAAATCAAACGATCTTTTTGCTGGCTATTCAACTAATTAATTAACAGATATTCCTAAGATTTTCATCAGATAGAAGCTACGACTTAGAACTGGACCCTACGTAGTATTGCCTCTTGTCTGGGTAAAGAGATAAAGCCATGAAAAATATACAGTCATCAAACCTTAATTACGGCAAAGAGAGGTCATGAAAATCTGTATGGTGCCATTAAAATTAAACTTTTATTCAATTTCCAATATTTTCCCTTATTATAATAAAATGATTTTCAGAGTAATGTGCTGAGTGAAATTAATAATAATAATTCATCATAATCATAGTTTGATTGATAAATAGGATTCTAGGACGCCTCAAGTAATCTTTTTACCCAGAATCGTATGAATGGTGCTCAATATGAATGACAATCAAAAGAAAATTCACTATCAATAATTATAACAACGATTAACGACATTACATTAAATCCTTTCAAACACTGCTAGCGGAGTTAGGACACGAAGTATCTCCTCTCATGTTTTTCCTCTCTCTCTATCTCTCTCTCTCTTCTCAAGGCTTGCTGGCTTGAAACTCACTGCCCCTTCATACAGGGTGGTAAGATTTATGTGGAAGTAGCTGTACCAAATAAAGGGGCAATGTCATATAAGAAAATTTTGTGGTATGTTGACACAGACCATAGAGAAGGATGATTCTCAGGAAAACGGGTAAGGGTTATTTTGCACAAGATGGTGCATAGCCAGGAAAAATCCCAAGGTAATTGTGACCGGCAATTGGGAGACCCGGGTTCAATTCCCAGTCCCATCAGACTTTTTTCAAGTCCATTCTTCCTTGGGAAGGATGATTCTTTCTGGAACAACTCTATTGAAAGTAACTTGGAAAAATTTTACATGGAATGCCTTCTCCCAGAAATTATTGAAAGAAGATATCCAAGATGGCTCACCATTAAAGGAACCCTATCAAGTATTCAATTAAAAAGGAAAATATTACATACCCTGTAAGTAAGTTCATCTTAAAATTGTGAAATTTTCATTTATCTGTATAATATCTGTCTTCTTGTTTTCTGTCTTGTTGATAGCATAATTGCAGATCCAAGGAAGTCATATTGGAAATTTAAGTGAATTACATCGCAAGAAGCACGATCAGGTGGTTGAGGAGACAAAATAAGCATTAAAATTACCTGCAAGACTGAAGACATCTTACATTACTTGGGGTATGTTTCTTTGTTCGTCACAGACTATTTGCATGTGTAGGCTAAGCCAAAAGTTCTATAGACATTGACAATAAACAAAGTATGTAAGTTACTGTATGAAATCGTGCAAAATTTTGTGCAATCCGACAAAGATTCGTCATTTCTCAAGTGCAATCGCTTTGAGGAACAATGGCATGGTCGTAGTGTAGATTACGTTAGCTTTCTCACACTTCTCATTAGAATTCTGGATCACAATGCTTTTTGTTTCCTATTTCAGACCTTTCAGTTTTTATCCACCGTCAAACCGGTAAAATCTATTTCACTGCTTGAAGGACCTTATTTTTAACCAAACTAGATTGGAAGGAATAATTATGCAAAGCTAACCTAAATACAGAAAGGCAGGAAATTTAAGAAAGACTATTATTCTTGTATTCGGTATATGATTTCGTTTCATTGAGTCACATGAACCCTGACAAAATATACTGGAATGTCATCAAAATTGAGCACTATCAAATACCGTCCCTTTATAATTGCTGCACTTATAGCAATAGAGAGGAAATCAGTTTGCAGGAAGTCATTCTCATGATCAACGCAATAGTACGATTTTTTGACAATATCAAAATATTGCCCATAAATAGTCCCCACCAAATGGAACTGCAAATTCAATTCTATGCTAGTGCTAAAAACCCGTCACTGTCATGTTATTCTCAGAAATCATATTTTGTAAAACAGGAAATTAACTTAGGGATTATTTTGTTTTGTAATTTTATTTTTACTTTATGACAGAAAAAAACTGTCTTTCCCTCTAGGAGCATAAATAAGAGGGTAAAGTGAAAATTTCTTGGCCTGACATAGAGATGGTGTTCCAATCAGTGAAAATTTATGTACCTACCCTGAGTGTCATTAGTTCGTAAGACAAGTTTCAACTTGTTCTCTCAAGTAGTTTGTTTACACGTATTGTTGCAGTAGACGTCTTTCATTTGTGTGAAAATATCCATCTAAGGCCCTCTCAACTTCTTCAATGGAAGCGAAGTGCTTCCCAGAAAAAAATTTCTTCAAGTTTGGGAACAGATGGAACTCTGATGATGCTAAATAAGGAGAATAGGGGGGGTGCAAATCGTACCCCAAATCCTGTTGTTTTCCCATCGCCAACGCACCTTTGTGAGCAGGTGCATTGTCCTGGTGAAAGATGATTTTTTTCTTCTTCAAGCCAGGCCTCTTCTCGCGAATTTTGGCATCCAGCTTGTCAAGAAGGTTGGAGTAATATTCGCCTGAAATTGTTCTTCCTTTTTCAGGGTAATCAATTAACAGGATCCCATTTGCATCCCAAAACACACTGGCCATGACCTTTCCTGGAGATGCGATCGACTTCGCTTTCTTTGACCCTGAACAACCTGCTTCAACCCACTGCTTCGACTGCTGTATCATTTCTGGCGTGTAGTGGTGGACCCATGTCTTATCCATGGTGATAAATCACCATACAAAATTGGTTGGTGCCCTCTTGAATCGGTCCAAACATTGCTGCAAAAATCACTTGCGCATTTGCTTTTGATCGGCATTCAGCAAATGTGGCACCCACATTGCGCAGAGCTTTCGCATCCCCAATTCTTTGTGCAAGATGTTTCGCATCCTTTCTTCCGATATCCCCATGGCCTGGGGATATCTCACTCACCTTCACTCGCCTATTGTCCAACACGATATTGTGCACCTTTTCGATGGTTTCCAGTAGAGGTGGGAACAATCGAATAAAAACATTCAAATAATCCGATTGTTTGCTTCAATCGAATAATTCGAATGAAGTGTTTAAAAACTGAATAACTAAGTTAAAACTTTAAAATTTCAACCAACAGGTGTATAACGAGACCATTCCTATTTTTACATCCTTCCATTCACAAGAAAGGTTGTTTTATAAAATCGATACATTTTGTAATGGAAATAATCTGAAGCTATTTATTTCAGTCAAGAATAAACATACAAAAGTTATACTAAAATTTCGTTTTGATTAGATACATACATATCTGAGAAATAAAATTTCAAAGTGAGAACTCCATCCAAACAGCACTTTTTCTGTTCTACCTCTAATAAAATAGAAACTAGGTAAAAACAAAAAAAGTCACATTATACAGTAGAACGCAGGATCAAACATACTACAATTTGGAGCAACTAGTTTTTATTTGGAATTGCTAGTTCAATTTTTATTCAACTCCGAACTTGAGTGTCCATAATAAAAAATGGGTGAGTTTGAACAAAGGTGTTGGGAATCTTTGCAAGAAAACTCAGCCAAAATCTACTGTCTTCAGTTGTAGGCGATGCGAGCAGTGACGGTGGTGCAATTCCTACTATGGATTCCGTTACACTCTTGGGAACCACATAAGAGAAGATGGACGAACTAGCTCGATTCATAGAGCTGATCAACAGCTATATTACGACGGAATAAGAGCATATTCTTCCCCCTTCCCTACTCTTTCCTTAGTTCTAAAAATCACCACTTGGTATGCTCTGAAGAGCGACCATTAAAATCTGAAATCTTGGAGCACTGCAATGGATTTAAATAGTGAATTTTGTAGCAGAGAAACCCACTATAATGTAGAAGAGTTATGTACAGCTAACAAAGACAACTCATGTACCGCTTAATATAGAATAAATTTGTTAATGTATATTCTCTGTACAGACATCTTTCTAATTAATGAAAATAACCAATTGAAAATTAAGATTATCCTTCTTTAATAATAATAATAATTACTGACTTTGTCTGACCACAATAGTAAGAAATAAAATAAGACAAACAAACAAGAAATGAATGAAACGGAGCAAGTAATATAATGATATATTACTTATAACTCCATAAAATGTTAAAAAACAAGGAATTCAGTACATAAGGAAAATAATGCTAGTATAGATATTTAAAATATAATTATGCTATAATATCTTTGTAAATCAGTTTGGTAGTCATAAATTAACTACTGTGCTGAACAGGATCATTTTAAAACCCATTAAGACTGTAATATGACTGTGTTTATAAAAAGTGTTCACTTCTGAAAGAAGTTAAATAGTATTAATAGTTAATAGGAATTTATAAACCCAACTCACTTAATTTGCTGTCTGGAGTTATAGAGCATGTTGATGTTAGCTCATTTATGAAGCTGTTTAAAAGCAATCGTTTCCTCAGTAAAAAATGACATGGATTTTAAGTTTGCTCTTTAATTACTTGACAACTGAATCACAATATGTAATTGAACAAACTGTTAATATAAAAAGATTGACAACAGGATTATTTTGTGCATGTGCGAAGATTTTAAACTACTTTTAAATTTTTCATTTAATTCATTTATGGTTTCATTATATGATACAATGACCCTTGCAAACTGTCCAGAGCTGCATTGCCCAGAAGGGGCATTAATGGATGCAAAGAGTGGTAACACAAAATATTTCACAATGATAATTGCCACATTTTCAATGAATCTTCCTATTTTGCCATTAAATATGTCATCATAGGATTAAGAAACATGAGTTCACTCATTTAGTGCAATAAATGTAATAATAATCAAATACAATTAGCAATTAAAGAGAAACTTGTGAGAAAATGGTGCTGAGTCTATTAATTTGGCTGTATATTTTACTCCTATACATGCACCACGTTCATGTGTGGGAGATGACAATTAAGACAATTATAACTTACAATGGGCTAAAGCTCACTTTAGGGCAGTTGTATAATGTTTTGTTAAAGAGACAATTATAGTTAATCTCTTATACATAGGATGGAATAACATGGAGAATAACTATAATGTTCACTTTTAATTTAACAAAATATTATAAAACTGTGCCCTCAAGTGAACTTTTGCCATTGTCCATTGTAATAACGCATTAAAATACAGGGCCTAAGTTGATTACTGAATGCAATGTCCGAGCTGCCGATATCACTTCACAGTCCAGTAGTAATCATTTTCATTTCAAATTCTCTCATATGATTTTAATCATAATATTCCTTATGATTATGCAATTAAATTTTTATTTGGCCATCAACAGTGGGTCATTCCATGTCAACTCAACCAAGGCCCCACACCCACCATCTCAGATTGTCTTGATTTTTTCCCTGCAGGCAGGGAACCTTCGTTAAGAGAAATCCAAAATATCAAAGCCCAAATAAAAATACTTTATAAGATATGAGTATTAGTATACACAAAGGTGCAGAGTAAAAATCTGCCCTTTTGTAAAAATTGTGCAAATCAAGCATTTTTTACCCCTGTAAACATTTTAATGAGGCAGCTAGTAAAACTTTTAGATGCCCATGTTACTCTAATTTTCAAAATTGCTATCAAAAAGATTCTAACCTGTACACTTTTTTGCTGTAAATTTACAAAAATGGCAGTTTTGATATATATTTACCAAAAGTGAAATTTTCAAATAAAAGTACAAATCGCATTTAACATGTTTAATTGGTATAAACATTGCAAATAATATCAACCTTAAATTGGTATGAGGTTCTTGATAAATTTACTGAAAACTACTACGCTGCTTATATTTTTTGTTGCAAAATGCCACTTCTTTAACTTCTAATAGCGAGCAGGAGACTGAATTTTTTTAATAACACATACTAACTTCCCTCTTTAACAAACATGAAGTTGCTCCAATGATGGATAGTTTCTCCATAATTTATTTTAATGATGCATGTTAAACGATAGACTACAATGCCTGTGTTGCAGGGCTTCCACTGAAAGGTGCTTTGGATGTATTTGAATTTCCTCTGAATGCATATTTATCTTTTAGCTGCCCAGCCTATCTATCTTGACAATACCCCAAGGTTCAATGCACATAAAATGCTAACATATCTGCAAACATAATAATTTATGATGCTATTGCTATACTAGAGCCGCTGGATCTTGATCTGTGCTCCGCCCATTGTACCCTTGTCGATGAAGAAGCACGGTTGCCAAATTTCACTTTTTGAGATAAATGAGAATTGACTAAAATAAAATATACGCCAATGTAATGCACAATTAATCCCTGAACAGTTTTTCTTTAGTGCTGATAGTTAATATTTTAAAAATACTTCATTAGATTTTCGCCAAATCCGTATCTTATTTTTTACCGTCATTCCTAAAGCCATTTTGGCAAAATGGTGCATGTAACGAAGTTTAAAAATTAACAGTAAGTTGTCCATTTTCTTAGCTTTCCCACATATGTTACTTTTTTGAATATGTTAATTCGTTATAAAGATAAAAATATTTTTATCTTAGTGGAACACAAATTATTTAGTTTACGTCGTGAAAAAAGTAGTCGCTGTCTAAATTACGTTCTGCTATAGTTATCACCACAAAATTAATGTATGCTGTGTAAGTAAGTATGAAATAAGTTTTTAGTGAAAGTTTTATCCCGATATCTTATTTGTGACTCCAGTTACGATTGTTTATAGAAACTTCAAATGCGCGCTGAGTCCAAATCGCGGGTATTCTGCGTCGGAATACTCATTTTGCCATAGTATTTTTGGATATTGAGATAAATATTTTAAATTAAACTAATATTTACTAGTTGGCAATACATTACTGTTTAAATATATTTTTATCTGTGAATCCAGCGCCTTAACAACAAAAGTAAGGCACCTTACAATCATTAAATTTAGTTCATGTAATCATATTAACCGAAAAAATAACATACATAGTGCTGTTTTTGTTTTGCATTTAAATAAAATATCGAATGAGTCATAAAAGAAAAATATTAACTATGAATAGTTGCGGAAAATTAACATTTCAATCCCTTAAATAGGAACTCCTAAATCGTCACCAGCAATAGCAGTTATAGTCGAAAGTCCCGCCTCATTCAGTTGCATGAAAGAAATATTTCTGTTGATAAATGATGAATATTATAGCAGGCAGTTCAGCAATAGAAAATGGGAATAGAACGCCTCATACAACACCATAGAAAAGTATATTTACTTCGACATGTTTTGCAAGCGAGCTAACATCTTCAGGCAAAGTTATATTTAATGGGGTTGGATGGAATACGAGACTTTAAAGTTCCAAGTTTCAATCTCACCCAAAAAGATCGTTTTTCATTTATTTACAGTACGTATATATGCAAAGACAAGAGGTGAAGGTTTGTTGAGAATGGTCAGGGTGTAAGGAATTGGGGTTGGAAAAAATATTTAGGAGTTACTTTCTGTCTCAATGTTAGGGATACAAACTATCTCCATTCCTTGTAAGAGATTCAGAAGGCGGCTTTGATATTCGCGATGAATACTCCTCAGCTGGAAGGTACTGCTATACCCATACTACAACAGATGAAAGTAAAATTTGGGTATGGGATACCCTCTCCTGAGAGGGAAGTCACTATTGTATTCAGGGGATATTAACCTCAAATTTCTTCCGATGTGCATCCTTTGCATTGCAGACAAGAATTCATGGACCCCACTGCAGCCCACTGTATCCCCTCTGTCTAAAGAAATTCCCTATAGTCTTTGGGTGTAAAAGGGTTTGGAAAACCCAGCCTTAATATTTTCTGGGAATGCATTCCCCAACCTGCATAAAACTTTCCCTGGGAACGGTCTCTCTCTAACGATGACAGAATTCTTCTCAAGGTTGGGAATAAGTGCTATCAATTACTTTCTCAATCGGTAAAAGAGGCTCGTTATTCTTTTTCTCCACAAAATAGTCTGACAATTAGATTGAAAACCATCTCTCGGGCTTGACTACCAAGAATGCGTTTATGCCTTGATTCTCCCTATTCCTTTGACACTCTCCCGATCGCACATCTTACCCTAATGAATTAAACAGAGTTGAAATCAATGTAAAACAAACCTACAAATACGGTAGTGGAATATAAAGAGTCAATTTGGGATACGAAGCAAAATTTAAATTGTGAATTTAAGTTACAGAATCTAAATGACCATAGAAATATCTAAATCTTACACAAATAAAGTGAAACTAAAGTAAAATATAAGCTAAATGAATATATGTAAAAATTAGTGTATGCCAACGCAAAAAGGATGACTTAAATCTACTATATAAAAGAATAAATAAAATTTCAAGTAAAGAAAACAAAAAACTACAAGTTAAATCACTTTACACAATAAAGACAAAAATCTGTAAATAACTACGAAATATAAGTGATAAAAGGAATAAAATATAGGACTAAAAACCGACCTAAACTATAAAACGAAACATTTACCGAGATATTACAAAGAACGAGAATTGCAGCGAAATGAGCTTCCAAGCAGCCACGACCGACAGAGAGTTAGAGAGAGAGAGATCAACTGGCTCCTAGAACTGCAACGCTGTACGGATTTTCAGGCTTCCCGCCCAAAATCGGGACTTACTGTTGGCTACGGCTCCCCAACCCCTGTAACATCTCGTGGGCTGAGCACAGATCAAGATCCAGCGGCTCTAGTATAACTAGGGTTTAAATTAGTTACATGGAAAATTTTATGAAAAGCTGAGTGGTGGGCATGGGCACCCTGGTGAAAGCTTTATGGAGGAAAATGGCAGCATAAGTAGTGCCATCTATTCGGTGCCGACAGCTAACTATCTAAGCACTTATCTTTCTTAGCTCCTAGCTGTTTGCGATTTAAGCTGATGTGATTGGTTAAGCTGATTTACTACCAGTTCAACGGAAACAATCGTAGCGTGCGGTCGAGCGAGTTTTGCTGTGTTCCAAGTTCATTTCGTTGGTGTTTCTTGCGGTCTTTGAAAACGGAGTGCTTCCTATGACTAAAAGTTGGTGCACAGACTGAAGTGATGGGAAAACCAAGCTGATCATGCTGTGTCAGGGTTGTAAGTCGACTCAGACAAAGAATCCGAATTTGATATTTAAAATATATTTGATTTTGTGTATGCAATGCAAATCATACTACATTTATCTTCTGTTATATCCAACAGAAAATAAAACCCAATAATCTAAAAATCTGAATCGTTCACTCCTTTCAAGTTATTTAACCATTTTGTCTTACAGGAAGGCTGCTATTAAAATTAGGTAAATTAAAACGTTAGTAATCAGGTTATTAGAAAAAAGGTTTCATTTCTCAGTATCCAACTCTTATTTCGTTAAATGCTTGGTGGGATAAGCAGGATATTTTAGTTTTCCTTGAGAAATTGGATATTTTGAATATATTAACATTTTTCAATGAGGCAGCTTTTCTCATTACAGTTGGAAGCCATTGTAGCTGCCAGAAAATGTTGTTTTTACAATCTCAATCACAAAATTGAATAAAAAAAGCACAGTATCACTTCAAAAGAGAAATGCTTTGCAGTGATGGCAAAGGTTTGAACAGAGAGATTACGTAGGCGACTAAAAGCCGAATATTTTCGAATTCTGATTACCGCCAAAACGCCGGGAATGGCCTTGTAGTTACCTGTCGGCACTGCCTGAGGGCAGTGCTAACACGAGCCACACTGACAGTATGGAGCTTTCACCAGGGTGGGCATGGGCCCCCCTCAAATATCGGTTGTTTTGACATGGAATGACCCTGCTACTATCAACTGAACTACTTCCACTCTTTAACTACAAGTAACAACTGGTCCTAAGGATGTGATTCAAAGAAACTTGGTTTCATAATTGAACTGGTACGATGAAAAAAATCAGGAAAATAGATTCTACAAATTTTTGTTGCAAATATTTATTTTTCTAGAGATGGAGCACATTAACCAATAAGAGAAACAAACCGATCTGTGATAAAAAATACAGAAGGCAGGTTGCATGATATGGTTGTTGATAAAAGTCTATCAATCCAGACACAAAGTTCTTCATCTTTACTACTTAATTTATTGAAATAACGAAGGGGAATAGGATCTTATAAAAGAGCTCACCCCTGTTTTGTCATCTCTTAGGCGTAGTCCATCAATGGCAACACACACCACAATCCGCTGCTTGTGCTCCCCTGCTGCACGCACTGCCATTTTCAGATCAGCCAGTGCTTCCTGGCACATTCTCTCCCCTCGTGCTTCACCCACTTCCAAAATGCCTATCAACTTGGCTCGGAAACTGACTCCATCCCCAAGGAATCGAGATGGCTCATTTTTGTCTGTAAATGCATAAATGATAAAGAGAATAACTTGGAGACAAATATATATAACAGAAAGTTATTTTCATACAGAATTTCAAGAAAAAGCAAATGACTATTTATGCAAGATTTCATCAGTAACTTCATGAGGAATTATTTGGAAGCCATCAAACCAATTTGCATGAATGACTGAGGCTTTTGAATTATTTCTTGGATCCTGGAACTATTCTAATACAGTGATACCTCAGATAAAGAAGATAATTCATTTCTGAATCTTAGCATAAATCTTTGTTAGCTGAAAGGTGATTTTATCAGATGTCTCCTTTACAACCATCTTGAACATAAGAGTATTCAATCCAGAAGGTGGATGTTCCCTATGTGGTCAGGTCATTTCTTTATACAGATGGAAAAAAAGATACTGGAATGGCCTGACCGTTCATGATTAATGCTTTATGCTAGTGCATGCATCCACTACAACATTTGATAGCAGAGTAATGAAAAACAGTGAAAGAAATATTTAACAAAAAATTGTTTGCAAGATCATTTGTTAGTTGAGGTATCACTGTACAATCCTATTCTGTATAGTGAAAATTAACTTCCACCGCTAAGTAATTAGGAATAACAAATGAAATTTAAAATCTCTCTTTACTCAAGGATGAATAATATTCCTTCAAGTTCCTTTGATATCCCTCATTTTACAATGTGATAAATCTAAAATATACTTTTAACATAAACCTTAGGATACAATCAAAGAAACACTTGCATCAAACAATACTTGTTAAATTGCACAATGTTAAAAAGCAACTAATAAATTCAATATCTGTAATGCTGACAGTATATGAGTTATATGAGAGTGTAAGAATTCTGATTTTTACATCTTAATAATACCTAATTATAATTGAAGTGATAATTGTCACTTCAGAACACAGCAATATTACACCTAATCACAATAACACAAATTGATAATATTTGTACTATTCCACAACTACATATTATTGCAGTCTCTACATTGGATTCTATAGATACCAGGTTTATTTAAAGGATCTAATCGATCTTTGGAGTTGCACAAGAGGGATCTCAAGTTAAAACGGCTGTAATATGCAATGCGAAGATCTGACGTGGGCAATGCATTTTGAATTTGGTGTGAGATTCTACTGTTGAAATTTAATTTTACCCACCTTGGGGAGCTCATTTATATCGGCCAGAGCAGGAGAAACATTTCAATCAAGTGCAAAGAGCATAAAGATGCATTCACAAATAAAGCCCCACTCCGATCTCATTTTGCCAACCATCTAATCCAAAATAACCACAGCTCTGATTTATTACCCACCATCCTCCAGTCATGCCCCAAAGGAC
>KZ309299.1:354086-373095 GCA_000376725.2 Ladona fulva | reverse complement strand
GTGCAAGGCTTACAAGGATATATATATAAAAGTGTCAGAAGAGGGGAGTGGGGTACAGCCTATTGGGGATAGAGAGAGGGCAAGGCCTTAAAGTGCTTAATGTTGGGAGATTCAGTAATCAGTATTCTTGTGGATATCTACATGCAAAGCATTCATGAGAATGGATATGAATAGGAGCTGGTGATACAGGAATCTCAGTGAATATTGAATTTAATGAAAGTAAAAGATTTATCTTCCTTTGGCTTCAGATATGCATCGTGTTCATATGATTGAGTATTTCCTAAGCTTTATCCATTATTTTTAGTTACTGCCAAGGGATATGGAGAATACAAAATCTTCGAAAACGAAATGCTCTTCAGAGCATGTTACAACTAGTTAAGCTGCTTTAATGGCTGAGTCTGCTGTTTTAATTCGAAACATAAAAACAATTGACTTCTTTCTTCATCTCAAGATGGGCCTAATTAAGATTTAATGAAGAACATTCCTATTTACGAGAATCATGATAATTGTAAATCTGACATACTAATTTCTCAGACAGCTTATACTAATACTTCAATTGCTTTATGTCTGGCAATATAAGAAAAAAGAATTTCATAAATTTCTTCACTTAGGGTTTACTGTCCGACCGTTTTCGGCTCAGAGGCCATCATCAGGTAAGGTGTAACAAAAAATACAGCAAATATAGTCAAGGAAATTTGGAGGGGAGGTTAAGGAGAGGGGAAGGGTTTTGGAATGTGCTTTTGTTGATGCCTGATGATGGCCTCTGAGCCAAAAACAGTCGGATAGTGAACTTTAAGTGTGGAAATTTACAAAGTTCTTTTTTCTTACTTTGTCAGAATGTTATTCCACGAAGTACGGCCTAGTATGATTGAATTTATGCTTTAAGTCTATTTATACTATTTTCACTTGCTTTATTTTGAATATTGCTTTGATGTCGCTATTTCATTTCATATACAGTCAATTCCGCTTAATCGGGACACATTGGGACTAAGACATTTCGGCCCAATTAAGCGGCTGCCCCAATAAAGCGAATTTCTATAAAAAATAATCATTAAAAGATTTTCTTTCAAAACTTTAATGAATAATTGAGCAGAAAAACAAATTACATTAAAATAAGATGAAATGAGAAGAAAATAAATATAATTATAAATAATGATTAATAGTAATGGTTGGCTTTTAATTTTATCCAGCAAAGTAATTTTACTTGCAAGTGTAAGAAAATTTCTCGGCATCTTGGCAAAGGTTGATGTTTAAAATAAGATCGAAAAACAGTGGTAAAGGTAGACTATAAAACGGAAGTGTGCTACACCACTCAAAGGGGAAAAACACAAAGGAAGCAGCTTGATAACTGGTTGCCTTATGCCTCTGGAGGCTCAAAGGGTATCAATCTAAGTCTAGTTGGCGCCTATGCGCCCTTACAATGTTCCTGTCTCATGTACTTACTTGTGCTTACTTAATCGCGCTNTTTTAATAAGAAAGAGATCTAAATAGTATCTGGTCTCCAGAAGAAGAAACTGAGTTTTGAGAAAAATACAAGTAAAATTTCATTAACAACAAAGACTAAAAATAATTATCATTTCATTTGTGAAAACTAATGTTTAGGAACCAGAGATAAGAAGAAAATAAAAAATATATAGTTATGAAAATATCTATTAAAGGTCCATTTTTTTACATAAAAATCACTACATACAAATTTAAACCAGTATCTAAAGAACACATACGTACACATGAAACTAAAAATAAGCAAAACAACCATTAACAATACATCGATAAGAATAAAAAAAGAAAGTGTTCCATGGATATTTTCATGAGATGATGTTTTCCAGAAATAAAAATTCAAACCTTTCAATTGTTAGATATACAACCTGCAATTATTTCAATCATGAAAATCGACTAGAAAGTATCGCAAGAAGATAAATGAAAATTAAAGAGAACGAGAAATGACAGATGGTTGTGAATTTGTTCTGGCCACAGAATCTCTGGGTTCATAAAAAATTCTGAATCTGGAGTCCCATAGATTATATGGTACTTAGATGTTGAATTTGCTTAAGGCTGCCAAAATAAATTTTAGCTACGAGTCAATTGTGTTTACGTTCTCACTACAAGAATGAGACTGAAATAAATATGTAATTTATGAAATCATGTCAGTCGGCAAATAGTAAACAAAGAAAATTTTTAAGGAGCAATGGGAAATTATATATTACCAATTTTTATTCTCCAGTTTTCTATAAAATATCGCATTGTAAATTTATGAATCCTACTTTGATACGGCAAAAATACGCCGGCTTTCGACGATAGCGTGAATCCACTCCTGATTTTGCACTTTCATTGGGGAATGTAGTCTAAATGACATTTTCGCTGGAAATACTCATAGTCCCCTATTATGACTTTTCAATCGCAATAAAATATGATCGGAGAAATTTGAAAAATTTAATGCACGACATAAAGTAACAAAACTGAAATGGAAACAGACAGGAAAAAATTACCCAGAGGCGTTACCCTTAAATACTTAACTCTTACCCCTCACTTACATTTGCAAGGACTTGTTTTCTTCCTTAAAGTTTGCATCCCACAAGTGAAAGCAGAAGCATATATTTACTAATAATTAAGCAAGAGCACTTTCAAGATCAAGAGAGTGAATTCAAACGAATGACTTTTCCTCCATACTGTTCAAGATACGGAATTAGTTCTCTTCCGTCGTACATTTCAATATCACACGTCTGATTGAAGTACAAAAGAGGCAGAAACACAGAGAACTCGACCGATCAGCCAGGTCCAAAAGTGCATGAAGGTAGCTTAACATAAGGTAATATCTGACTTCGGGTCGGGTGATACCGGCAAAAAGGAACACCATTGGACACAAAAAATATGGACAATTTCCTTTGTCTCTCCATCTCTACAGAGTATTACTCATCGCAACAAACTCATGCAAAAAATATAGAAAAATATAAGTGGACAAAATGGGAATTCAGGAATGAAATGAGAAGGATCAATTAAATGTCGATTTAACAATCAACCAGCAACGATTAAGCAATGGCATTGTAATGTCGACTAATGCCGGAATATCTTCTGCGATCAAAGGCGAGATATTCCCGTTTCTCCCGCTTGCAACTGCTCACAGATGTCACTTCAAAAGAATTCGACACATCCTTTGACTTTAGCCGACTGGTAAGCATTACGATATAACATGAATCGATCAATTTGGGAATGAGGCTCCGCGGAATCGATTCGAAAGAATAAAGATTTCAGGTCGCGTCACGTCTCCCGTTGAATGAAGATTCTGGGGTCATACAGAGCTGTTCCTACGGGTTAGGAGCGAATAAATCTACAAACGCCTTACGAGTTTTTCAAATGCTGGAGAGACAAAAAACTATCAACATGTAATTCCGCCCGCAACAAAGCAAGAATCGATAGCATAACTGGGCTAACTCCACGAAAGTGGCGACAAAACGGCGAAACGAAGAAGTTCGGATTACAAGAATGTGGCGCGTCATTCGTATACCTGTCTCGATTCGGATGAAAACACTACTTGAGAAATAATTAGTAAATTCTTAGTCACCAAAGAAGTAATGTACTATTATAATTGTTAGTAGAAATTTCTTTCTAAACTAAAGAAATATACCTCTCAATGCGTGAGTAAATATCAGATCGCCAACGATCAGAGTAAATTGTTGCATTACCTAGCCAAATAATCAATTACTTATTTATAAATAAGACAAAAGATTAACCATATTAAAAATTAGAGAGTTTTCCCCAAGAGGATTTGATCAGTGATACATGAATATCAGAAGAAGGCTTTTCCAAACAGAAAGGAAACTATACAGAGATAACATTCAATATTTCATAATTCCTTTTCCGTTAATCAATATTTTTCTAGAATCTTTATACTTGTTTGTCGTGCATAAATGAGTAGCGTGGGGATATTCGGTGTTAAACACGTTCCAGAGACAAAATGGGTTTTCAGAAATGAGTTTCATGGATAAATAAGGAAATATTATGTAAATTAGCCGCAGTAATGTGTGTGATTTAGGATTTCAATTTTTTACTTGATTAGTATAGGAATGTGTTATCGTTTTCTAGACGGTAGTATTGCGGTTAAGCAGTTCGTCTGCTACGGGGATAGCCCGAGTTCAATCCCCAGCTATGGCATTTAAAATTTACCGGAAATTTTCAGAGATACAGGATCAGGTATCAAAAATGAGTACGGTAGATATATCTCTGTGTTATATAAGGCAGTTGAAGCATATTCTTATACAACATAAACATTTTTTTTAATCGAAAATTTATGCATAACATAACAATTTCCTATTCAACAAAAATGTTGAGTTTTCACAACTTTGGCCGGAAATGGGTTAAGACAGTATACATTACAGAAATTACATTAAGACAGCATAAGAAGAGGAGGTAGAACGGGACGGATTTCTTCCCCGCCCAAATCAACAGCAGCATTTCTTCCAGATATTACCAGTGACTCAAACAGACCTCGGCGAGTCACGCTGAGAAGCTTTCTTTCCAATTACGGCGCTCCTTGGACGAGGGGAGGCAATCTGCTGGGTCTGAATGAATGCGCTAGGAGTTCCCATCTTATATAGTAGGCGGAGGAAGTGAAGACGCTCTTAATGGCGGGACGGTGTTTTCTTTTTGGGTTTCCACGCCTTCGGGGAAGAGCCGAAGCTCGTCTCATTCAAAAAGTTTGGCGAAGATGAAATTAGGGACGCCGTAAGAGATGCCGTACCTGAAGAGACGCCTGAAATAGAATCTCAAACATCCATCGGGGTTGATGGATCGATCGAGGATATGCGATAGTTTTCTTCGCGACTTTGGATACGCTCGCTAATGGATCCGCTGCCAATGTGGAACAGTTGCGCTAATTCTTTGTTCATCCGCTAGGTGCCGTGGCGAGTAAAGATCGAAAAACGAAAGAAGAACATTTCTATTTTCTCTGTTTTCTAATTTGATATACCACCCACAGCTAAACATGTTCATGTCGTAGAATAGTTTTTGAGTCGATAAAAATTGGAATGTTATCCGCAGAGTTTCATTTTAATCTGTCAGGATTTATGTTGTAATGTTTTGAAATTGCGGAGGATGATCAATGGATGTAAGCATTTATATTACAGCGCGAGGCTATTTATTGTATACCAAACGGAAGTGCGTGATAAGGGTAGCGATTGTGTTGCTGAGCCACGCACTATCAGTAGAACCAACATAGGTTCCTATTTTTGTTTCAAATATTAAAAATGCAGCATTAATGTCGAACATTTAATCGAAATATGGTGTTAATTCATTACATATTTTTACACAAATAAGGTGAAATCATGTAATTTCGTTTTGAATTTTTTATATGAAAACAAAACAACAACAAACAGCGGGTTCCCGGCTGTATTTGAATCGCATCAAATACAGAATAAAATAAATGAATTTTTAGCCACGCGCTTGAAGTTCAAGAACACAATCAAACATAAAAATATCACATAAACTGATATAAATTGAGATCAAGAAAAAGTAAACAGCGAAAGAGAAGATAAACCTCTCCCTTGAAGTCCTTCGGTGGCGTTACCATGGAGACATAAAGAAAGTATATAACGGGGCGTAAATAACACTGTAATGGACTTTCATTCCGGAAAGAAAGACATTTATCAAGCAGGAATAGGTCTGGAGGAAAAGGAAGCGAAAACGTTCGTCGTTAGTTCTTTAGAGAGAATCATTCTATAGAGGCATCCTTTTCATCGCATTCATGCGCCTTTGCCAATTCCATTGAATGCCATGAGGATTCATATACGTACAAGCGCACGCAGCAACTCCAATTGCATTCCTCAATGGAACCCGATCCTGAGAAAAGGAGAGGTAAGGAATCGGCGTCGTTGAGAGTTCACGAACTCGAGGAGGAGCTGTAGTATGAGGAGGAAGTATTAAAAAGACGGTTTGTGAGTTGGAAAGCTTCTCCGTTCTCTGTGTGAGACTGAATCGATCGCTCAAAATCTCGGAGGAACTTGAGAGAGAATAAAGGCAAAATACCGAAGCAGAGTTCTGAGGCTGAAATGTTATAGTGACAAAAAAATGCGATAGAATTGAGCTAAGCGTAGGTGGAGCTGAAGAATATGAAATTCTTCGAACTGACGCGGTGGCGTTTAGTACGTATCTCGAAAGAAGTAAAAATGGACGACAGATGGCAGGTCATTCACGTCAACTCCGCCTTTCATTGTTTTACTTGTACGTAATGTATAATTTGGATATTTGGTTTATAATTAAGAAAGCATATTATATAAGACTTAAATTCTGCGTTTTGTTATGTGTTGACAGTATGTGCCGAAAAGAATACTTTTAAACCATCGCTAAGGTTCAGGTCCAAGCTTACTAAAGTATCCGATTATTTTTTTCATAATTAAGCATTGAACGAGTACGTAGTTACGTTTCAATCAATCAAGTTGGCACGTCAGACTTTGATCTAACAGCACGTAATACATAATACAGACAACCGTAGGGATAATGAGTTGTATTTGTACCAAAGACGGACATTTTGATTTGTATGAACAGCTTACTAATACAAATAAATAATAATAAAAGTGCAGTAGAGAGAAATGATATGCTTCTGAAATGTCATTTGAAATGAACTACAATATACGCCTACCAACCCTCATAAGGACCGTGGAAATCCGATGACGATTAGGTTTTCGGGATCATTATTATAACATCTTTTCTCGAAAGCAACTAGTTTTTCGTCTACAGTACCAAATTCTGATGCGTGACAGCTTTCTCGGCAGTTCTCTGCAAAACTTTCGGTTATCTCGAGGATAGTAGCCATTTTGTCGTCATATTTTCGTCGAACCCTCGTTCCTGCATCATCAAATCGAATATACCTCAGTATATCACGAAATCTGTCACTACTCATTGCTGCTGCATAGATAGTACTTTGAAATGCTTCGCTACACTCCCAGTATTTACTCTTGTCCGAGCCGGATTCATGAAATCTTCCTGAAAGAATTAAAACTCCCACGAACGCTTTCATTTCTATCACATCAATGTTGGTCCAGTCCTTACTTCCTGCGTATAATTCAAATCTGCAATGGAATGTTGAGCTCTCTGGTTGGTGAAGTTCACAATCTTATCAATGATATCTTCGGAAATGAATTACTCAAAACAATATAGAGTTCATGCCCATCCCATGATTCTATATGAGTCCCATTGAGTGCCGAAGAATATTTTCTCTACCAGTTTTACTCGGAAACTAGCAATATATTTCCATAGTCTTTCACCTACTTGTTCGTCCTTTTCGTCAAGATTACCAACATCACAATCAGCCAGTTGGAATTCGTTGTCTTCTTGAAGGGATTGCTCGTTCACCAGCGTCATTTACAGGATTCACTTCACTGTCGGGTGTCTCAGGCAGAGAAACGTCCTCCGGATTACTTTCTACTCCCTGTCGAATAAGCTCCTGAAAAATCTCTTCCGGATTGGTAAAAAGGAGTTCAACTGCCATAAAATGATTCTTACTCAACAGAAATACCTCGGTACTTTGCTCTCACAATCGGTTCACTGTAGAAAAAAAGACTGAGTGTCTTTTAAGGATATGCAGGCTTAACGCGTCCGAACGTGCCGATTCTGACAAGAAGAAGCTTTAGTGGTCGTCCGGGGAATATATGGGGTCCGTTTTTGGGGCGGTATAACGGTTTTTGGAATACAATGCAACTATGAAAAATCAGCTGCAGATAATTCCCGCGTCTCGCACCCCTTCGTGTCCGCGTTTACCGACCGTGAGCTAAAAAATATCGCATTTCTTTTAACCTTCCCGACATATAATGAGGGGTTTAAAAATTTTCATCACCAAAAATCCTTACGGAGGAATACCTAGCAGTAAGAATTAAAATATTGGGCATAAAATTGAAAATTCTCGAAAAGAAAAAACCGGGACAAGAAAGACCCGATCTCTGCCGTTTGAGTGTCAATCAATCCGCTCCGAGATCGATAGAATTTCAAAAAATATCGGATCTCGGCTAGAAAAATTATCTTCCAAAAAGATGTCTGCTTTCAGAGCTTTACATGCAAATGACTTTTACAATACACGGAAATATATCGTGTAAGTGAACACCTAAGGAGGATCTACTTTGATGATTTAGTAATCACATTCCTCCCTCATTTTACTACGGCCACCTACTTTGGAAGCGGAGAAATTTCGTGCGTCTATTGGACCGATAAATACCTGGGATGAGAGAGACGTGATGCCTTAATTCGTTCAGATGCCTGCCATTTCATTGAATGACTCTTTTTTCCACGAGAGAAGCTTGGTGCTTTAATCTCTTTCTCTCCTGAGAATACTTTCAGTGGGCGGGGAAAAGGAAGGGAAGGAGTAATCCTCCAAGGGGATTAACCTTCTGCGCGCGATCCGAGTCTTCTAATTGGCGCAAGTGACGCCATGACACCGTAAACCCACTTCGATCTCTGTGAACTCTCAAATTAGTCAACTATTATGATCCTTAGTGACCTGAAGCACTCTAGTTCAATGAGGTCTGTGATTTGAACTTCAAAGAGTTATGTAGAACGTAACAGAACCAACAAACAATTGCCTCATCAGATTTTGCTTTTGTGAAGGTACTGAAAAATCTGCATATTGCAGCGAGTCTCCGCCTACTCATACAAACAACGATAATATACAGAAATACTCTATATACAGCTTATTTCAATTAAAATTCACAGACATAGGCAATGTTTTGTGAAAATGCTCCATGTTTGTAGGAAATGAGACTGTAATTTTTCCTCAGGATTTTAATGCAGACACGACCAGGTTTCAGCGAATGATCGCCATCATTTCTTACGTTTACTTTTACATAAATACCCCGAAAACCGCCGTATGGCGTATGGCAGGGGGTATCAATACCCCAAGGACCCTAATTTTTCATCCTATTTACGCGTCTAATACTACCTGGAAAAAGAGATCAATAACTATCCGTTCGTGCAATAATCTCACGAAAATTGTTCGACGTCTGGTCTCGAAAAACGCGTTCGCTAAGCGCAGGAATCACTATGTCGCGTATTTCGTCATGTAAGTCACTACTCAGGAATTTCTCGAACAATCTGTGCCTAAACCCCAGTGTTGTATCGTCAAGAGAATTCCAGCCGAGGGATTTACTCATATCTGATACACTGCTGTCGAACCTGTAAATCATCAGGTAACGTAGTAAAAACTGTGAGCATATTTAAACTCAGGCTGGCGGAAAGGCTGGCAGTTAGGGAGGACGTGGGGGAGGAAGAAGGGCGGAGAGGAAAAGTTACGATTAGGGGTTGGGGAGCGGAACTGTAGGCAAAGGAACATTGTCAGTGGGTGGTAGGATGCATTGAAGCAGTGGGAAGAGAAAAGGTGTTCGTTAACTAATGTGCATTTNTTTATAGCTAATTATAAATTGTTAAGGAAATAATAGATAGCTATGTACCCACAATCTTTTTCTTCAAAAATCCGTCAAGAGTAATGTGTCACTTGTTTTTGAAAGTTTGCATTACTACAAAATGAGCACAAATATTCATTGGAGATTTAGGGCTCCCTTCGTTTCCTTCTTGCATAAAATAACGCTGTAGCCCGCATATAAATATCTTTGCCTCTCGGTTTGATACAAGCATAGGTGGATCATTTTTTTAATCACTTTCTTTTCAATTTTTTTTGGTTTTCCAATTTAATTCCATCGACAATTGAGTCCTCACAGTCTTCATTTTCATCGTAACATAGTAAATTGTCATTTATTGTAGAAAACTCTTCGTAATGTATGTATGTTCATTATGGATGTAGTTTACTTCCCAATTGTTAGGTGGTTCATTGCTAGGGCGCTTAAACGTCGGAATTTGATTTTCTTGAGGGGGGAGGGATTTCCTGAAATGACGTGAAACCTGTGCGAAACGAGAGTTGGAAAAATCTATTATCATAAAGCTTTCAGTATGCAAGCAACTTTTACTCGTAGTAAAATCATTAATGGCTTTACGTTTTGGTTAGATACAAGCACAGGTGGAACATCATTTCATCACTTTCTTCTTCAATTTTTTTCGTTTTTCAATTTAATTCCATCAACAATTGAGTATTTGCAATCTTCATTTGATTGTAACAATTGTCATATATTAATATTTCCTCATTTTCCTGAATGCTCAAATCTTCCTGAATATCCAAAGGTTTGAAGCCACAAACAGCAAAGCAGTTGCTTTAAAATCGTTATGTCCCAGTTTTTTAGCTGCCTTCTCAGACTTCTTCAATGCAGGGCCACTGATATTCACGCCTAGCCCAATAACTATGGAAAACCACTAATTTAGTGCTTCTTCAACTTCTGGATCCTTTCCGTCACGTTTTCTTTTAGATGTTCATGTTTGTCCCTCCTGTAGTGTCCATTCCTCACGCAGTTGATTCTTATGTTGCAAGAGACGCACTATGGTAGGTTTTGGTACACCAGTTTTCTCAGCTAGTATGCGATGTCTTGAATATAATATCTGGCTTTTTATTTTATCCAGCAAGTAATTTTACTTGCCAGTTTAAAATCATTTCTCAGCATCTAGGCAGTGGTTAAATTCTCAAATAAGATCGACAAAACAGAGGTAACGGTAGGCTATAAATCTATTTGGCACCTATGCCTATGTTCATATCTCATGTACTTACTTAATCGCGCTTCTTCGACGGGCGACGATGGATGACAAACTGGAAGCTAGCGCCTGTTACTGTCCCGATTAAGCGGAATACTGCCCCGATTAAGCGATTAAATTATGTATTACATTAATAGTTTGGTTTTCGTTCTTAGAGATTTGGCCAAAATAAGCGGCTGCCCCAATAAAACGGTGGCCCAATTAAGCGGAATCGACTGTACTAAGTGTTACTTTTTCAAATGCTTTCACTAAGGATGAAAGTGTAACGCTCTAACCTATCCGGGAGATAATTTCTTTAATAACTCCCAGCATTATGATCCTATTTCTTTTAGTATAAAATATCTCAAATTTGAAAATTATTCATTGAGTTTCAATTGAATCACTCTGCACAATATAGAATACTGGACTAAGGACCACTGTGTGCAAGGCTTACAAGGAATATAGACATTTAGTAACTGAGGAGAAGAAACAGGGCTGTTCGATAACATGGGAATTTTTGCATTCACCTTAACAGCGATGGCCCAACCCTCCCACTATTTTTTCAGTAGTTTGTGCCTTTCCTTGATTTTAGAGTGTCCATGATTTGGAGATTCTTCATTCTGGTGATGGAGCTATAATCCAAGCATAGAAATAAAATAATTGCATTGAATATTTTCAGTGATTGACAGGGTTCTTTCCTTGATTACTAACTGTCATAAAGATACACAAGAAACATTTTCAAATAACTCCTGATAATATGATGCGATGAAATTACTATGAGGGATGTTCAGAAAGTAAGTGTACTAGATTTTTTATTTTTTTAGAAAAAGTGTATTTGAAAAAAATTACAGGATATTGTTAAGATACTTATCGACTCTTTTTCCACATACTTATAGACTCTTTTCGTCATCCCTTTCAATGCATTTGGTGAGCCGTGGCACAAGCTTCTTAATGTCCTCCTCAAAGAACTCTACCGCCAGCTCCTTCCCCCACTTCAGAACCTCTTTCTGCACCTCCTCGTCGGTTGAAAATTTAATTCCACCCATGTGTACCTTCAGGGAGGTGAAAAGATTATAATCTGAAGGCATCCAGTCAGGGGAATACAGAGATGGTTGAAAACATCCCAATCAAATGTGTCCAAGAGCGCTTTAGTGGCTAAGGCAGTGTGAGGACGGGCATTATCGTGCAACAAGCACACTCCTTTCGTCAGCTTACCCCTCCTTTGTTTCAAATGGCCCTTTTGAGTTTTTTTAGGGTCTCACAATAACATTGTACATTGATCGTCTCCCCCTGAGGCAAAAATTCGACCCAAAATGATGCCTTTTTGGTCCCAAAACACTGAGGCCATGATTTTTTTGCTTGAAATTGTTGCTTTGAATTTTTTGGCAGATGGGGAATTGGTGTGGCGCCACTGTGACAACTGTCTTTTTTTCTCAGGCGTGTAATGAGCCACCCACATTTCATCTACAGCCACAATAGAGCTCAGAAAATCTTTCGGTAGGTGTAATTCCTTCCGCGAGTAGGAAGCCGATCACAGCATGTGGCTCACACTTGGCAGGATTTCTTAGCGACATCTTTCACAAAACTGGACACAACAACGTGAGTTTACGTACTACCGTCTTCCTGCAATGCTCACTCTTTTCAGGAGATCCCCCTCCATCAGTCAGTGTTGTCAACCCTCAAAAAACAAAAAACCACAGCCTGTGAAGGTCACAGTACACTTAAGTTCTGAACATGCCTCATAAATAAGGCAACTACAGCTCCATGAGGAGGTGATACAACTCTTATGGAACATATTCTGTAATACTCTGTGAAGATTCTTGAAAACACTGTCCAGAATAGTTCTCCTTCATCCCTCAAATGTTCAAATCTTCTGTAAAAATCAAATATTGCAGCAGTAGTTTAAAGAACTAACAAAAAAAAGGAAGATGAATCTTATGCTTTCATTAAATTCAATTAGGAATAGTTTTTCATCAAATAAATCTCGTGAGGACATTCCTCCTGAAATTCCCATAACTGCAGCCCATATTCATATCCGGTCGAATGAATGCTTCGAATGTAGAGATACGCAGGAGTACTGATTTCCAAATTTCCTGAAATTAAGCACTTTCAACCCTCTCCCCATTTCCAATTGGCTGTGCCCCCATCTGACACTGTTGTCAGAGTGCACTGTAAACTCCTCAGTACAGTTAGTTTCTAAATCTCCTGCTCAATCATGCCATGAGGTGTTCTGTAAATTTTGGCCAGGAATTTTCTGTACCTCCTCCACATCAGAAGCACTTGAAAAACAAGGGATAGATGCCAAGTACATCCAACTCTTATGCAGCATCTGTAAGGATGCAACTCCCTCTGTAATGCTGCATGAAAAAACAGCGGAATTCCGGACTGAGAAAGGTGTGGGACAAGAAGACTCCCTTTCATCAATTCTTTTTAAAGCCATTCTGGAAGAAGCTATTAAAGCCTTAGGTGAAGATCCAGCATCAAGACTCCAAGAACTGAACTATACTATATTTACTAAATACTAAAGATGAGGCAGAAGGAATTGCCTCACTGAGCTGGCGATTTTTTTGCCGTAAAGCCCTAGGTTTGGACACCTAGGAAAGGAGCGGACATACACCCTAGGCATCATGGGTTCGATTCTAGGAGGCACCAAAAACGGCTATATTCCCATAAGAATGCATTGGACGGTTTTTCTTACATTTTTCGTAAATTTTTTTTAGGTACTTGTCGTAAAGCTAGGGAATTGAAATTTTAACTGCAAGTGCAGGAAGTGATTCTCTTCCGCGTGATGAATAGACCGCTCCAAAAATGATCGTAGGTTCGACGCTAGGTCGATGTAAAAAATTCAAAGGGATTCAATCCCAGGGACCAGGGAAATTAAAGGTATTTAATTGCATATCTGAAGCAGATTACACATCTGGTCCGCACATGTGTTTTTTTATCTCTCCTTTGCTGTGATATCGCGCCCTATCCCTCTCACTGATTGCGATGCTGGGATTGGGAATTTAATTTGACTGAGGCAGATTGTCAATTTTTTCCTATAGCGCTTGGAGAGGCTTACATCCGACGTCGGATTGAAAATGGCTGATGATATATATATATATGAGTAAAAGTTACTTGCATACTGCAGGCTTAATGTAATATAGATTAACTTAGGCATTATACACCACCTGCATCACTCCACCTGTCATAGACCAACTGCAATACCTTAAACGAATTATTGTAAAAACATCCATATGAATTTCCTAGCATCAAACCAAGGAATGGCAGGACAAAATCCTTTACACATGCAATTGATATTTATGTCCTCTGTCGAGGGCGTGAATTTAAACTTTCTATCTTACCAGGAATTTGGCCTTAAGATCTTGCGCCGATATTATACCATAGTATAGTAAGATGCAGACTGATGATTAACATCAGAATGGGGTTTTCTTCAGTTATTCACAAAATAATGTGATAGATTATTCATTCATTTATGTTGATGAGAAAACTGCCAAGAGTGTTACCATTAAGGATCAGAATCAGTTTATGATTTTTTTATATAAAATTAATTTCCAAAGATTATAATAATGACACAGCAATGGTGTTGTTAAAAGTGCATTATAATGTGTATCGCCCCCCACCTCATATGTGGGCTGCTTTCTCCAAAGGCATTTGTACAGCCCACTTGGGAGCCATACTCACACATCTCCTTAGAAATTCATAGTGTTTTTCCAAATTGTAGTTAGCATATGTCCCAAACTCAAGGATGACTTATCAGAATTTTCCAGTTAGTGAATGTGTGTGTCTGATTTAAGGTTTTGTCTAAGGGAAAGTGTCAGAATCAGTGCCAAAAACAAATTCATCAAACGCTGACTCCATAACTGATGGCAATAAGGCTAGAAGGAAAAAATCATTTCTTCATATTTAGTTATGTTTGATACTAGAATCAGAGAATGATGAAATTATGATTTCCTTCAAACTTATTCATAAGGTTTTGTAGATTCGTGTAAGAAACGCACCAAAATTTTCATAAGTTGAATCTAAAATAGACCTTTTCGTAGTATTTTAAGTATTAAATTATTTAGTAGAGGACTTCAGCTGTCACAGAAGATTATTTTCAATTTTCATCCATCGAAATAGTTTTAAGTTACCCTTCTCAAAAGTTTAGATTACGAACTTGGGAATATTTAAAACGAGCTATGAGCTCATTCATTTCATTATTTCAGCTGTATTTCTACAGACCCAAGAACATTTTCTCTAGCAAACCTAATACTTATGTGAATCACAAGATAAAATAAAGTAAGTACCAATTAAGGACACTTTGCTGAAATTTTATTTCTAATTTAGCTTAAATAAACCTCTTTGATCTGCAACTTGCAACAAAATGTTTATTATGATGAAAAATTTGAAGATAATTTCATAAACTTCTATATCTTGTTCGGAAAAATATAATGAGATCAAGGAAAGTCTTGAATATTACTATTGAAACAACTTAGTTGGGTCTTGCTGAATAATCAGTAAAATTCAATTCAATAATTCGCTTGAAAGACCAAAAATGTGTATTTTAGAGGTGTTGCCGAATTATAGAACAGAGATTGGTAAGGGTATAGCATAATAAATGATAAGAAATAAAATTGCAGCATGCCATGTTTATATTCAATGCTGTACAATGCCAAAAGTGATACAAAGTATGCAAGCATAACGTGCAAAACATTTACAAATTTGAGTATATCTGCACATTATGACCTAGATGCAATAATTACATAGCAAAAGCGAATACCTCAGAGAACATGCTGCTAAAAGAGACAATTACAGCCAGCAAATCATTAAATGTATCGTTCATACCTCAAAAATATTTTCTTATTTAACTCATTCGCAAGTAGTATTGAAATTCGATGCAAGGGAAATTTTATTTACAAAAAGCATACATTGCAAGCGGCATCCATTATTCGATACCAGAAGTAATTTCAACTAATTAATGACGTTTTAACACAGTGCAACTATCAAATGAGGCGATTGTCGAATTAAGCTATTTTGGAGAGGTAATACGTAAAAATACTACACCAGGAAGCATAAATAATTCACCACAATTTTTAACCATACCTCTCTCAGATGACCTCTTCGGTGAGGTCAGAGTCCTGAAACCCATTTTTAGGATCATTCTGCCCCCACTTCCTCTTAGAGAGTCACCATCATCTTGATATCCATCCATAGTTTAGCGTTGTCCCAAACATTCAAGCGATTTCTTGACGTTTGCAGCAGATTTCATACTTTGCGGATAGAATAATGGAATTTTACTTCTTGTATACAATAATCCTTCAGAGCGGATACCTTCCAAAAAGGTTGTTACAGCAAAAATATGACCTTTCCTTCTAAACATTTAAGCGGAATATATTTTGTACCAATCAATTTACCTCATAATAATACATTTCTTAGTTACATTTAAACCTCAAGAATATCAAGACATTCATACCGAATCATGGATGCTCCGTTAATTCCACGCCAAACGTGCGTAACTTCCTGCAAATCGATGGCATGGTGACCTAAGATTCGCAGTTGTACAAAATATCCTTAGTTTATAAAATTACATCAATAGCTTAGATGATTCGTTTCCAACATTTCCGTCCAAACCTTCTACTACACACATCTATTGTCATTCCACTCCTTGGCTGCAGAGAGTTGAGCAACGAAAAAGTCTCAGCGCGCGGTATTCACGTAGTTCACGTAAACCGGGACCCTTTAAACTCGCGAAAAGCGCAACAATTTTCACAGTTGATAAACAACTCTGATAAATAGAGAGTTTTAAAAATTAACGTACTCATCAAATGATAATGAGAAATAAACTATCCGAATTTGCATGGCAATTCGATGATTCAATGCGCAGAGACAGTACATCTAATGAGGTGGATGCAGATTTCTTATAAAAGTTACGGCAGCAAATTTTTCGCAGGGCTATCAGCGAGCCTCCCAAAATATTTTAAACTTATACCTCCTCCGTGAACAAATAAGGAAGTTTACATGGAAGGAAAGGTTCGGCTTATCCCTGTCTGTACGTCTGTTCATCGTATTCGTATTCTTCTTCGCTTCCGAAGTTTTGTGTCTTCGCTCGCTGCTGATTGGAAGCTGCTACCGGCCGACGATGCTGTAGCGGAATGTTAACCTCTTCTGGCGAATGAAATACTTGATTCCCAAGAGCTGTGCGCTGCTGAAACGGATGTTGAGGGGCTGTCCTTAATATCGTTGCAGGCTGAATGCTAGGTCGTGGTGGAGACTGAACAGGCCGAGAAGATGACGGAGCTGGAAGTCTTTGCCTCTGTGGATGAGGAAGGAAATCTTCCTCCTCGTCGTTTCTCTGATTATATGTTTCTGGATAGTAACGATCGGCGTAACGGAGAGTAACGTTTGGCTTAGTTTGAGCTTCTTCTGCATTGATGGGCCGATAAAGATATTCATTTACGAAATGGAATTGGGAAGATTTCTTGCAAATGTTATCTCCTCCTGGAGGCATACAAATTAAGTGAACCTGGTGGAAAGTGAATCCTTCAGGACATATCCATGAATGTTTAGCACCTGCCTGACAGTAATGGAATATTTCGCAGTCGAGTTCTTCGTCAGCATAGTACCCAGTGCCTCGACCGCCACAATCAAATTTCGATAAAGGAAGAAGTTCAGTGAGACGATCTGGCTTGTCCTCTTCAAGTTCTTCCTCTTCTTTCTCAGCTAGTTCTTCTGCTATCTCATCATGATTGGCTTGCAAACGACCACGTTGCTGTTGTATTTGTCTGTGCACAGGCTGTTGCTGAAATAGGAGTTTATTGTTAGAAATTCTTTTATGGAATTTCAATACACGACTTTGAAATATCAAACGTTATTGATCCATCGTCTTACATGGAAGTACCCAAAATGACCCAGTTATTGGTCATAGCTTTAAATTTTATACTAAGTAACATCTGTGAATTTTAAACCAAATTCAGACTCTTGGATCTATTATAAAAAACTCCATTACAAAATGCAATCAAATACCTTTATAGAACCGACTAAAGTTTGGAGTCCATAAAAAACGTTGAAAATATCAAATTGTCTGAATATACCAAAGTTAATTAATTAGTTAAGTGTAACATTTTTTTAAAAATGCNTCAAGGGGTACCTCTTGTAGTAGGATTGGTACTTGTGCTGCAAAAGAATTATACATTACCTTAGTTTTCAATAAGTTTATCCTGAGTCCTATTTTCTGCCCAGCTGCATTCAGTTCTTGAAGTCTTGATGCTAGATCTTCACCGTTGGTTGCGAAGAGTACTATATCATCTGCGAAACGCAAATGACTGATGTGCTCTCCATTGATCCATAGGCCTCTTTCCTCCCAGTCTAAGGTTTTTACAGCGGTTCTTCCAGAACCGCTGTAAAAAGAATTGGTGAAAGGCAGTCGCGTTGTCTCACTCCCTTCTCAATCCGGAATTCCTCTGTTTCTTCATGCAGCATTACAGAGGCTGTGGCATCCTTGTAGATGCTGCGTAAAAGTTGGATGTACTTGGCATCTATCCCTTGTTTCCCCAGTGCCTCCAGTGTGGAGGAGGTACTTACCGAGTCAAAGGCCTGTGCATAGTCCATGAAGCAGAGTACTATTGGCATCTCGTATTTGTTCATTCTGCTAATAATATCTTGCAGCGTGTGGATGTGGCCCATAGTGCTGAATCCCTTGCGAAATCCAGCTTGTTCTCTGGGCTGGGCAGCCGCCAGTGACGTCTTCATACGTGCAGCTATTACTCTCATGAACGTTTTGTAAATAACAGGAAGGATGCTGATGGGGTGGTAGTTCTTCAAATTTTCCTTGCTTCCTTTCTTGTGCAAAAGGATAATCTTTGCATGGTTCCATCCTTCAGAATTCTCCCTTGTCTAAGGCAATTAGTGAATAACTGCGCTAGGACAGGAGAAATTTGTGTAACACCAAGTTTCAGATATTCTGCTAAAACTCCATCAGCTCCTCCTGCCTTTCCATTCTTCATCTTCTTCATGGCCTCTGTTATTTCTTCTGGGAGTATAAAGGGGGGATTTTCTGAGTTTTGTGTTTCTTCTTGGTTTTCCTCTTCAACATTTTCTGTCTTCTTGTATAAGTTGATGAAATATTCGGCTACTGTCCTCAGTACTGCTTGTCTATTGGAAGTTGTTGTTCCATCTTCTTTCTGGATGACCAAGATTTGTTTCCTTCCCATTGCTAAGTGTCATCTGACCCGCTTCATACTCTTGTTGTTCTCTATAGCTTCTTGTACATTAAAATTCCTTACATCTTCCTTCATCGCCACTCTGATAGACATGCTTGCATAGCTCGACATATTCTATATTTTCCTTTGGCAAGTCTGAGTGCTTCAGTTGCTTTCGCTGTTTCATCATTTTCCTGGTTCTGTCGCTGAACTTCTTATCCTTTTTTTTGGTGTAC
>KZ309299.1:329964-349564 GCA_000376725.2 Ladona fulva | reverse complement strand
CCAACCTTCCGTTGTTTTAAAATCGTTATGTCCCAGTTTTTTAGCGGCCTTCTCTGACTTCAACAATGGGCCACTGATATTCACGCCTAACCCAATAACTATAGAAAACCACTAATTTAGTGCTTCTTCAACTTCTGGATCCTTTCCGTCACGTTTTCTTTTAGATGTTCATGTTTGTCCCTCCTGTAGTGTCCATTCCTCACGCAGTTGATTCTTATGTTGCAAGAGACGCACTATGGTAGGTTTTGGTACACCAGTTTTCTCAGCTAGTATGCGATGTCTTGAATATAATATCTGGCTTTTTATTTTATCCAGCAAGTAATTTTACTTGCCAGTTTAAAATCATTTCTCAGCATCTAGGCAGTGGTTAAATTCTCAAATAAGATCGACAAAACAGAGGTAACGGTAGGCTATAAATCTATTTGGCACCTATGCCTATGTTCATATCTCATGTACTTACTTAATCGCGCTTCTTCGACGGGCGACGATGGATGACAAACTGGAAGCTAGCGCCTGTTACTGTCCCGATTAAGCGGAATACTGCCCCGATTAAGCGATTAAATTATGTATTACATTAATAGTTTGGTTTTCGTTCTTAGAGATTTGGCCAAAATAAGCGGCTGCCCCAATAAAACGGTGGCCCAATTAAGCGGAATCGACTGTACTAAGTGTTACTTTTTCAAATGCTTTCACTAAGGATGAAAGTGTAACGCTCTAACCTATCCGGGAGATAATTTCTTTAATAACTCCCAGCATTATGATCCTATTTCTTTTAGTATAAAATATCTCAAATTTGAAAATTATTCATTGAGTTTCAATAGAATCACTCTGCACAATATAGAATACTGGACTAAGGACCACTGTGTGCAAGGCTTACAAGGAATATAGACATTTAGTAACTGAGGAGAAGAAACAGGGCTGTTCGATAACATGGGAATTTTTGCATTCACCTTAACAGCGATGGCCCAACCCTCCCACTATTTTTTCAGTAGTTTGTGCCTTTCCTTGATTTTAGAGTGTCCATGATTTGGAGATTCTTCATTCTGGTGATGGAGCTATAATCCAAGCATAGAAATAAAATAATTGCATTGAATATTTTCAGTGATTGACAGGGTTCTTTCCTTGATTACTAACTGTCATAAAGATACACAAGAAACATTTTCAAATAACTCCTGATAATATGATGCGATGAAATTACTATGAGGGATGTTCAGAAAGTAAGTGTACTAGATTTTTTATTTTTTTAGAAAAAGTGTATTTGAAAAAAATTACAGGATATTGTTAAGATACTTATCGACTCTTTTTCCACATACTTATAGACTCTTTTCGTCATCCCTTTCAATGCATGTGGTGAGCCGTGGCACAAGCTTCTTAATGTCCTCCTCAAAGAACTCTACCGCCAGCTCCTTCCCCCACTTCAGAACCTCTTTCTGCACCTCCTCGTCGGTTGAAAATTTAATTCCACCCATGTATACCTTCAGGGAGGTGAAAAGATTATAATCTGAAGGCATCCAGTCAGGGGAATACAGAGATGGTTGAAAACATCCCAATCAAATGTGTCCAAGAGCGCTTTAGTGGCTAAGGCAGTGTGAGGACGGGCATTATCGTGCAACAAGCACACTCCTTTCGTCAGCTTACCCCTCCTTTGTTTCAAATGGCCCTTTTGAGTTTTTTTAGGGTCTCACAATAACATTGTACATTGATCGTCTCCCCCTGAGGCAAAAATTCGACCCAAAATGATGCCTTTTTGGTCCCAAAACACTGAGGCCATGATTTTTTTGCTTGAAATTGTTGCTTTGAATTTTTTGGCAGATGGGGAATTGGTGTGGCGCCACTGTGACAACTGTCTTTTTTTCTCAGGCGTGTAATGAGCCACCCACATTTCATCTACAGCCACAATAGAGCTCAGAAAATCTTTCGGTAGGTGTAATTCCTTCCGCGAGTAGGAAGCCGATCACAGCATGTGGCTCACACTTGGCAGGATTTCTTAGCGACATCTTTCACAAAACTGGACACAACAACGTGAGTTTACGTACTACCGTCTTCCTGCAATGCTCACTCTTTTCAGGAGATCCCCCTCCATCAGTCAGTGTTGTCAACCCTCAAAAAACAAAAAACCACAGCCTGTGAAGGTCACAGTACACTTAAGTTCTGAACATGCCTCATAAATAAGGCAACTACAGCTCCATGAGGAGGTGATACAACTCTTATGGAACATATTCTGTAATACTCTGTGAAGATTCTTGAAAACACTGTCCAGAATAGTTCCCCTTCATCCCTCAAATGTTCAAATCTTCTGTAAAAATCAAATATTGCAGCAGTAGTTTAAAGAACTAACAAAAAAAAGGAAGATGAATCTTATGCTTTCATTAAATTCAATTAGGAATAGTTTTTCATCAAATAAATCTCGTGAGGACATTCCTCCTGAAATTCCCATAACTGCAGCCCATATTCATATCCGGTCGAATGAATGCTTCGAATGTAGAGATACGCAGGAGTACTGATTTCCAAATTTCCTGAAATTAAGCACTTTCAACCCTCTCCCCATTTCCAATTGGCTGTGCCCCCATCTGACACTGTTGTCAGAGTGCACTGTAAACTCCTCAGTACAGTTAGTTTCTAAATCTCCTGCTCAATCATGCCATGAGGTGTTCTGTAAATTTTGGCCAGGAATTTTCTGTACCTCCTCCACATCAGAAGCACTTGAAAAACAAGGGATAGATGCCAAGTACATCCAACTCTTATGCAGCATCTGTAAGGATGCAACTCCCTCTGTAATGCTGCATGAAAAAACAGCGGAATTCCGGACTGAGAAAGGTGTGGGACAAGAAGACTCCCTTTCATCAATTCTTTTTAAAGCCATTCTGGAAGAAGCTATTAAAGCCTTAGGTGAAGATCCAGCATCAAGACTCCAAGAACTGAACTATACTATATTTACTAAATACTAAAGATGAGGCAGAAGGAATTGCCTCACAGAGCTGGCGATTTTTTTGCCGTAAAGCCCTAGGTTTGGACACCTAGGAAAGGAGCGGACATACACCCTAGGCATCATGGGTTCGATTCTAGGAGGCACCAAAAACGGCTATATTCCCATAAGAATGCATTGGACGGTTTTTCTTACATTTTTCGTAAATTTTTTTCAGGTACTTGTCGTAAAGCTAGGGAATTGAAATTTTAACTGCAAGTGCAGGAAGTGATTCTCTTCCGCGTGATGAATAGACCGCTCCAAAAATGATCGTAGGTTCGACGCTAGGTCGATGTAAAAAATTCAAAGGGATTCAATCCCAGGGACCAGGGAAATTAAAGGTATTTAATTGCATATCTGAAGCAGATTACACATCTGGTCCGCACATGTGTTTTTTTATCTCTCCTTTGCCGTAATATCGCGCCCCATCCCTCTCACTGATTGCGATGCTGGGATTGGGAATTTAATTTGACTGAGGCAGATTGTCAATTTTTTCCTATAGCGCTTGGAGAGGCTTACATCCGACGTCGGATTGAAAATGGCTGATGATATATATATATATGAGTAAAAGTTACTTGCATACTGCAGGCTTAATGTAATATAGATTAACTTAGGCATTATACACCACCTGCATCACTCCACCTGTCATAGACCAACTGCAATACCTTAAACGAATTATTGTAAAAACATCCATATGAATTTCCTAGCATCAAACCAAGGAATGGCAGGACAAAATCCTTTACACATGCAATTGATATTTATGTCCTCTGTCGAGGGCGTGAATTTAAACTTTCTATCTTACCAGGAATTTGGCCTTAAGATCTTGCGCCGATATTATACCATAGTATAGTAAGATGCAGACTGATGATTAACATCAGAATGGGGTTTTCTTCAGTTATTCACAAAATAATGTGATAGATTATTCATTCATTTATGTTGATGAGAAAACTGCCAAGAGTGTTACCATTAAGGATCAGAATCAGTTTATGATTTTTTTATATAAAATTAATTTCCAAAGATTATAATAATGACACAGCAATGGTGTTGTTAAAAGTGCATTATAATGTGTATCGCCCCCATATGTGGGCTGCTTTCTCCAAAGGCATTTGTACAGCCCACTTGGGAGCCATACTCACACATCTCCTTAGAAATTCATAGTGTTTTTCCAAATTGTAGTTAGCATATGTCCCAAACTCAAGGATGACTTATCAGAATTTTCCAGTTAGTGAATGTGTGTGTCTGATTTAAGGTTTTGTCTAAGGGAAAGTGTCAGAATCAGTGCCAAAAACAAATTCATCAAACGCTGACTCCATAACTGATGGCAATAAGGCTAGAAGGAAAAAATCATTTCTTCATATTTAGTTATGTTTGATACTAGAATCAGAGAATGATGAAATTATGATTTCCTTCAAACTTATTCATAAGGTTTTGTAGATTCGTGTAAGAAACGCACCAAAATTTTCATAAGTTGAATCTAAAATAGACCTTTTCGTAGTATTTTAAGTATTAAATTATTTAGTAGAGGACTTCAGCTGTCACAGAAGATTATTTTCAATTTTCATCCATCGAAATAGTTTTAAGTTACCCTTCTCAAAAGTTTAGATTACGAACTTGGGAATATTTAAAACGAGCTATGAGCTCATTCATTTCATTATTTCAGCTGTATTTCTACAGACCCAAGAACATTTTCTCTAGCAAACCTAATACTTATGTGAATCACAAGATAAAATAAAGTAAGTACCAATTAAGGACACTTTGCTGAAATTTTATTTCTAATTTAGCTTAAATAAACCTCTTTGATCTGCAACTTGCAACAAAATGTTTATTATGATGAAAAATTTGAAGATAATTTCATAAACTTCTATATCTTGTTCGGAAAAATATAATGAGATCAAGGAAAGTCTTGAATATTACTATTGAAACAACTTAGTTGGGTCTTGCTGAATAATCAGTAAAATTCAATTCAATAATTCGCTTGAAAGACCAAAAATGTGTATTTTAGAGGTGTTGCCGAATTATAGAACAGAGATTGGTAAGGGTATAGCATAATAAATGATAAGAAATAAAATTGCAGCATGCCATGTTTATATTCAATGCTGTACAATGCCAAAAGTGATACAAAGTATGCAAGCATAACGTGCAAAACATTTACAAATTTGAGTATATCTGCACATTATGACCTAGATGCAATAATTACATAGCAAAAGCGAATACCTCAGAGAACATGCTGCTAAAAGAGACAATTACAGCCAGCAAATCATTAAATGTATCGTTCATACCTCAAAAATATTTTCTTATTTAACTCATTCGCAAGTAGTATTGAAATTCGATGCAAGGGAAATTTTATTTACAAAAAGCATACATTGCAAGCGGCATCCATTATTCGATACCAGAAGTAATTTCAACTAATTAATGACGTTTTAACACAGTGCAACTATCAAATGAGGCGATTGTCGAATTAAGCTATTTTGGAGAGGTAATACGTAAAAATACTACACCAGGAAGCATAAATAATTCACCACAATTTTTAACCATACCTCTCTCAGATGACCTCTTCGGTGAGGTCAGAGTCCTGAAACCCATTTTTAGGATCATTCTGCCCCCACTTCCTCTTAGAGAGTCACCATCATCTTGATATCCATCCATAGTTTAGCGTTGTCCCAAACATTCAAGCGATTTCTTGACGTTTGCAGCAGATTTCATACTTTGCGGATAGAATAATGGAATTTTACTTCTTGTATACAATAATCCTTCAGAGCGGATACCTTCCAAAAAGGTTGTTACAGCAAAAATATGACCTTTCCTTCTAAACATTTAAGCGGAATATATTTTGTACCAATCAATTTACCTCATAATAATACATTTCTTAGTTACATTTAAACCTCAAGAATATCAAGACATTCATACCGAATCATGGATGCTCCGTTAATTCCACGCCAAACGTGCGTAACTTCCTGCAAATCGATGGCATGGTGACCTAAGATTCGCAGTTGTACAAAATATCCTTAGTTTATAAAATTACATCAATAGCTTAGATGATTCGTTTCCAACATTTCCGTCCAAACCTTCTACTACACACATCTATTGTCATTCCACTCCTAGGCTGCAGAGAGTTGAGCAACGAAAAAGTCTCAGCGCGCGGTATTCACGTAGTTCACGTAAACCGGGACCCTTTAAACTCGCGAAAAGCGCAACAATTTTCACAGTTGATAAACAACTCTGATAAATAGAGAGTTTTAAAAATTAACGTACTCATCAAATGATAATGAGAAATAAACTATCCGAATTTGCATGGCAATTCGATGATTCAATGCGCAGAGACAGTACATCTAATGAGGTGGATGCAGATTTCTTATAAAAGTTACGGCAGCAAATTTTTCGCAGGGCTATCAGCGAGCCTCCCAAAATATTTTAAACTTATACCTCCTCCGTGAACAAATAAGGAAGTTTACATGGAAGGAAAGGTTCGGCTTATCCCTGTCTGTACGTCTGTTCATCGTATTCGTATTCTTCTTCGCTTCCGAAGTTTTGTGTCTTCGCTCGCTGCTGATTGGAAGCTGCTACCGGCCGACGATGCTGTAGCGGAATGTTAACCTCTTCTGGCGAATGAAATACTTGATTCCCAAGAGCTGTGCGCTGCTGAAACGGATGTTGAGGGGCTGTCCTTAATATCGTTGCAGGCTGAATGCTAGGTCGTGGTGGAGACTGAACAGGCCGAGAAGATGACGGAGCTGGAAGTCTTTGCCTCTGTGGATGAGGAAGGAAATCTTCCTCCTCGTCGTTTCTCTGATTATATGTTTCTGGATAGTAACGATCGGCGTAACGGAGAGTAACGTTTGGCTTAGTTTGAGCTTCTTCTGCATTGATGGGTCGATAAAGATATTCATTTACGAAATGGAATTGGGAAGATTTCTTGCAAATGTTATCTCCTCCTGGAGGCATACAAATTAAGTGAACCTGGTGGAAAGTGAATCCTTCAGGACATATCCATGAATGTTTAGCACCTGCCTGACAGTAATGGAATATTTCGCAGTCGAGTTCTTCGTCAGCATAGTACCCAGTGCCTCGACCGCCACAATCAAATTTCGATAAAGGAAGAAGTTCAGTGAGACGATCTGGCTTGTCCTCTTCAAGTTCTTCCTCTTCTTTCTCAGCTAGTTCTTCTGCTATCTCATCATGATTGGCTTGCAAACGACCACGTTGCTGTTGTATTTGTCTGTGCACAGGCTGTTGCTGAAATAGGAGTTTATTGTTAGAAATTCTTTTATGGAATTTCAATACACGACTTTGAAATATCAAACGTTATTGATCCATCGTCTTACATGGAAGTACCCAAAATGACCCAGTTATTGGTCATAGCTTTAAATTTTATACTAAGTAACATCTGTGAATTTTAAACCAAATTCAGACTCTTGGATCTATTATAAAAAACTCCATTACAAAATGCAATCAAATACCTTTATAGAACCGACTAAAGTTTGGAGTCCATAAAAAACGTTGAAAATATCAAATTGTCTGAATATACCAAAGTTAATTAATTAGTTAAGTGTAACATTTTTTTTAAAATGCTAAATTTTAAAATAATCTTGTACTATACCTCCTCAGGGTTACTGACTACCTTTTAACTATGGAGTTAATTATTGAAGCAAAATGACAACTTCTTGTACATTTATATGTTAAATTAGAATTCTTTAAATCATCATCTAATATTTCTAATTCTTTAGAATACATTGGAGATAAGTAGAGGTTTCCAATGAGAGGAAAAATAACATTGAATATTCACTGAGTGCATATGTAAGTAATTACTTTTACCTAGTAAGCATTTCACAAACAACATTTATGATGGTTTGTTGCCAAATTGTCATTAATTATTATTGGTAACTCACTATTATTTATAGGCTTCGTAATAATTTAATAAAATTGACTTTTGAGGAGATGGTCGACCATTATTAAGCCAACGATCGTTGGCTTAATATTTAGGCATCGTCTGTCTAGAGCAAAGGAAATGAAAACCTATGAGCAATAAAGAGTTATAGACTATGTAAAATCAAATTTTAAAAAACACACAATAGTAAGACTATGTGAAACGATTTTAAGTATAGGAAATTGGTTGAATTACAATATAGTATTTGAGTGTTGAAGTGGCAAGAATTGATCAAGTTTACAAAAGTAATCCACCTCTCAAACAAAAAAAACAGAACATAATTAATACCCAGAAATGGTAATCCTTTTTCAAATCTCAACATCCTGTTGATGTTGAAATTTGGAATGTTGATCCAGTGATCAGTGGCAAGTCATCAGAATGGATCTGTCCTGGGCTAAACATTTCCAAACTTGTCTGTTCTGTGGCAGCTTTTTCATTTCCTGGTAAGTTAATTTTTCCAGCAAATTTGTTAGCATGTTAAACTTTCATCTTCCTTTCCTCTTACTTTTCCTTCTATAATCCTACTGACGTTATCAGGCAGTCATGCCTCATGATGTGCCCAAAGAACAGTTGCCTTCCTTCTTTTTATCATATTAATGATAGATCTTTTCTCTTTAATCTATTCCAAAACTTGGTCACCTTGTCTTTCCTTCTCACTCTCATTGTCTTTCTCCATATCCACATTTCAAACCTCTCAAGATACTGTATTTCCGTTTTCCTATAGGTCCAAGTTTCTCATCCATACAGGACAACAATCCATATGAAGCATTTTGCTAATCTCTTCCTAAAAGTAATAGGTGTTTTATGGCAGGCTTTCTTTCCCAAGGATATCCTACTCCTAATTTCCTGAGTGCAGTTTCTGTCTTTATTTATCAAGCTACCAAGGTATCTGAAAGATTCTACCTGTTCTTATTTTATGGTTCAAGAAATAAATTTATATTTGAAAAGTATGCATGCATAATATGTTTATGGAATATATTACATACATAGTTTAAAGTCCATCCATTATACTTTGGAATCCATAGAAATCCTATGTACTGTAATTCAAAACTTTATTTATTCTCGTTGTAGAGAAGCAACTGAGATTTTTATGTGATGTATATTTGTGTATATTATGAAAAGACTGGAATTCCTCAATAAGATCTTTCTGCCTCGGGCCTCCGATAACTAAAATCTGCCCCTGACAATGAATATCATAAAAATAAAATAATTTTATGGATGGCATTGACCCCACTTGGTGGGTGTTTTATCCCAGTGCTGGTCTCAAGGTACTTGAGGCAGTGAACAAAAGAAATTGAAATGAAACAACTAAATCATCTCCATTTCTCTTAACTCTCACCTGCTGCACCCTGGGGCTGGCTGTTGGAATTATGTGTTGTTGACTCCTCGTGCGAGCAATAGTCGGTTGTTGCGTTGTGCGCAACACCTGCTGAACCTGTGGTGCAGCGGTTGATGCAATGCTTCTCTCATCTGCTCGGAAAGCCTGCAGAAGCTGAAAAGTTGGGGGAGGGCCATTGACCAATCCTCTGCTAACTAACTGGACAGGAGGAAGCTGAGCTCTTGCAATGCCAAACTGCAGGGGCGCTCCATTGTTACTCTGACGTCTGTCTCGATGTTCTTCTGTTGCATGCTGCTCGCAGCTTACAGCATGCAGGCAAACTGCTGCAGTGATCCCTACCAAAATCCTCCACTTCATTCTATTTAACAAAGAAAACGACACTACTTGTACAGACAGATATGCTTAATAATACTGCAAAGATGTTGATAAAATGTACATACTGGACACTAAATGAAAAAAAGTTTATGACAGAAAATAGGATAAACACAAGTTAAATTTTAGTATCATACACTACAAAGAACTAGAGTGATACCTCAGCTAAAGAAGATAATTTGTTCTGGAATCACATTCAATAACTGAAACGTGATGTTATTAGACATCTCACCGTCATGTACATTTGGGTGTCACCTATGTGACATGGTCAGCTCATTTCTTTGCCACGCAATTACAGATGAGAAAGATAACATACTGGATTAGGACAACCATACATATTTGCTGCTTTACGCTAATGCAAGCATCCACTAAAGCATTAATTAGCCAAGTCCAAAAAAACAGATATTTAAATGAAATATTTGTTAGCCAATAAGTTTGTTTGTAGGGTCACTTGTCACCCAGGGTACTACTATTTTTATGTTTTTTCAAATATACATTAAGATTGCCTCGTTATGAAGAAACAGAAAAAATATACAATATATAAAAAAGTAATGGGGAGGAAGGAAATAAGTTTGAAGATAAAGAGGTCTTAAATTGGAGGGAATTCCATTCAAATTATTTTGCCAAAGATAAAGGAACACTGCTATCAATCACTGTGGAATGGAGGACAAGAATTTTGCAAGGTAATGCTGCTAATTCCTCAAAAATTTTTATCCTAGATCATTTCAAAAGCTAGCTTTACTTTCATAAAATTCATTTAAAGACAGGCTAACTAATTCTGCTAAAGATTAATTAAAGAACAATTTAATCTGGGATTCAAATGTATGTACTGCAAATAAATCAAGGATTTGGGAGTGTGAGAAATAAGAGGTAGCCATCATTATTGGAAGTTTAATTTCCCAAAGAAGGGAAATATACTACTACTTTAGTACTTCACAACGATTACTTTGGGAAATTAAATTCTTGATAACAGGCATACATGGAAAGGGCTTCGATTCTCGGTGGAAGTGATACTACCTCCTGTGTGTGCAAAATGACCTTAGCTGTCGAAGCATTTTTGAAATCATTTTTGGCAAACATGGTCATCGTTGTCAGCAAAGGATGCGTTCTTCATGTTTTTCTGAAAGTTGAATTTTGGGAGTGTAACACAGCTTCATACAATTTATTTCTAATTCATTCTGCCATAATGTTTTTTTCCTCGCTGTCTTTGAGCATTTATGTTTACCAACAACACTACCACTTAATGTTAGATTGTTATTCGTATGGAGGTAGAGTGAATTAATAGCTATTTTAAAATAAGTAAAGTAGAATTTTTGAAGTATTCAAACTTTTTGCTACATTGCTGATGTTACGGCACTGGTGTAAAAAACTCATTTTGTTAGAAAAATATTAATTTGTAACTTACAATCCATCAACTTACTGTATGCTGCAAGCAATCACTTTCAAGTATAATGGAAAATAAGCAGAGGGAAATGAACTTATCATAATGGTACCCAGAAGGATACTAGTGATACTACCTCCCTTACTATTCCATGAATATATAATAACATTGATAGCAAAGTTTGGATATTTATGGATGAGAAGTTAATTTATAGGAACATGGAAAGTAGAGAGGACTGCCTGTTGAACCCTGTTGAATGATTTGGATAGAATTGTGAAATGAGGCTATTAGAGCTCAACATAGAAAAGTGATAAAAGAATATTTATCACCAATGATTATTTGTACAGCCTCTGGGGGAAAACCTTATTTACAGTAGAGTAGGTGAAATATTTTGGAGTTAAATAATCTAACATTAGGTAAATATATCTGTATTATATGTGGAAGAGCACTTGGTACCAAGTAACTTGGATTCATGAAGAGAATAGTTGGTAGAAGCGAAGAAAAAGTCTTTGAGCAATGTTATTTTGTGTTAATTAGGCCTTGTCTTGAGTATGCATGTTGTGATCACATGGCTAGACAAGTGTTGTATTCAGGAATTAGAGAAGGTACAGCAAAAGATGATATGATTCATTCAAAAATGCTACAATAAATTAGTAAGCATTACTGATATAATTCAGTACACTGGGTGAGAATTGTTAGAAGATAGATTTGAAGAAATGCTTTATTAACATAGTAAGTTCTTCGAAGATCAAGGTGATATGATTAATTATAATTAATCTCTCTGTTATAATTATCTCTCTGTTAATTAGGCTGTTCAGGCACTAAAAATTTTCAGGAACAAGTCAAATATAAGTTGACTGAATTAAATTGTGATAAGTTTAGTGCAGTAAAATAAGTTTGAAAACCTTTCATTAGCATGAAAGAAAAAGATAGAAAATGTATGTAAATGAAATACAGGGCTCCTGGATAGCCAAGTGGGCAACACGTTCGACTTTGTCGAAAGCGGTCCCGGGATCGATTCCCGGTGGGGGCCTACGTGCGAGATGACCAAAGCAGTCGAAGCACTTTTAACAATACTACTACTACTACTACAAATGAAATACACAGTACCTGATGGAGTAAAAACGAACAATGGCAGATTCTCTCTTAGAATGACAATGTTATATGGATCCAAAAAGAGACTTTTATGGTGAATTAGTGAGGTGACTCTGATTGCTACATTAAACCCCTCAGCACAATGTCCAAACAATGCTTTGATTCAGCAACACATTTCCAGTTAGGCTTAGCCAGAGGTGGGCTTGCTGTCCCCTACTCTGTACAAATAGTAATGCCACTCATCCAGATAACTGTGAAGTGAGCAATTAATTTTCTGGTAGGCAACATTTTGTTGAGCTGACAATAAGTGGAAGCTTTGGTATTAGTTTTAGGTACACTGAAGGGGGAAAATTTCCATCTTGTAAGAAGACCTCTTGTCAGTACAACTCAGTTAACTCTCCTTGCACATTTTCCTTGATAATGGAGAGCTAAAGATCTGAAAATTGGAAATTTTCCCATTAGTCAAAGGTGAAAACTTTTCCAAGCAGATTTTTCTCGAGGGAAGTTTTCCTTGGGTCCTGCACATGAATGAAGTGTATCAACAATTAAATACTGTAAATTTTGGAAGCCAATGTTATTCACTACCATTCAACATAGATTTATTGTAAAAATTAACAACCCTGATAAGAATAAAATTTACTACTAGAGTGATAGCTTTGTCATAGTAAAATTTTACCATTTAACACTTTCATTTCATCTACTACTGGAAAATTTTACAGAACATTCACGAGAGTAATAGGTGAATGCAGAAGATGACCTCTGCTAAGCCTAGAGAGCAAGCTGGATTCTAAAAGGGCTTTAGCACAATGGACCACATCCACACACTGCAAGAAATGAGCTGCAGAATGAATGAGTACAAGATGTACTCATTCACTCACTCCCTTGTACTCTGCTTCGAAGACTATGTGCCAGCCTTTGACTCTGTAAGTTCCTCTATCTCAGGGAAGCCTTAGGGTATCAAGGAGTAGATGCAGAGTATTTCCAACTCTCACACTGAATAATTCTTTTTACAGCCTTTCTGGAAGAAGTTTTGAAACCCTTCACTGTAAGGAAAAGGACTTACAGAGCAATTGGGAGTACATCAGTCCCATACATATGCCTTACCTACAGAAAAATCATGATAAATCTTACGGATATTGCGAGACGATAAGGGATATACAGGCAGTGGATTTAATTGAAGAATTAGAGATTGTGTGGAACCAAGAATAACTCGAATCCTCTTGTTTGGTTTGCAATACATCTTCACCAGAGATTTGTTTGGAGTCTTTCCTAATCTGCCTATGCTACTTTATTTGACACCTATGCTGACATCTCTACGGAAATTTTCGAAAATCAAATTGGTCCAATTGCATTCATGGATGAGCCAACAAAAGCCAAAGAATCTCATCAGCATTGAAAATAAAAATTTCGATGGATTTGCTTTTGATGATTTCATAGAAGATTCTGCAAGAATGATGAAAGATTATCATTGTAAATTTCTTAAATGAAATGTTATTCTCTATTTTTCCTTTGATTCCATTCTCTTGAAAATGTATTATAAATATTTTAATACTGTTTTTATTGGAAATGTTAATAGTTCCGAAAGTCGATATTATACGCGTACATCACAGTAAATATTTACGTATCGCGATAATAATGATTCTCGAATGTTATGCGAACAATCCACTCATAATGATACTACTATGGCAGAATTCAGAATGTGCATCATTAATTGCCATTGATATTTCGTGACGAATGTAAGACGAGAAACAGAGTAAAAACTTGAAGAATATTTTAGACTTTTAAATGAGTTTTAATTACAAAGCAGGATAAGTATTAATTTGATATTTAATCATATTATGCTTACTTCCGTGCGGCACATTAACGGGTCAATTGGCAGTTTGTGCTTGCGTAGCAAAATTCATTTCAAAACAGGAAACATAAAATAACCAAAATTGATATGAAATTCTTGAAGAGTTTGCAAATTTGGAACTGTTTAACCTAATCTGGAATATATTGCTTACTATTTTTCCGATAACTATAGTATACAGTCCCCGGCCTAATAAAATTAATCAAATACAGCAAGAGCATATAAAGAGAAATTTGCGAGAAAACGGTGCTGAATTTTTCATACCTGTTATTCCTTATTTTAATCCATTGTAAGCATATATATTCTTTACTTCGCACCATTTCACACGTGATTTGATTTAAAGGACCGAATGTAATTAAAGTGAACTTCGCATTGAAAGTAACCTACAATTAACGGAATGGCAAAATTTAACTATGCTTAAATTTTGGTGATGTTATGAACTTGTTTTATATGTCATCAAAACAACGCACTTAATGTTGGATTTTTTTGTTATGGATATTCGAGTTTGGAGTTAAATTACAACGAAATTACAGATCCTAAAAGAAAAACAAGTTGTACTAAAATTTAGTCTATTTTATCCTGTGTTCAACAATATAATGTAATTTTTTTTGTTTTTATCTGGTTGGTTTCTTATCAGACGCACAAAGAAAAAGGTACCCGTTTTCGCGCTCCTGCTTTCATATTTAATTTCACAAAAATTATTTATTCCATCGAAAAAATATCAGAAAATTAGAATATTTGCTCTTGGATCATATAAAAAGGTTCACATCTTTCAGTTATGTGGTAGAAAGTTGTTATCGATTCGTAAAACAACTGTTTCTCAGTAACGAATGGATGTAAAAATTCGAACTCGTCTCTTGACGCTCTCGGTATCAAGTTTCGCAAGTCTTAACTTACGTTAATTATAACTTTGCAATTTATTTCATACAAACTAATATTAGACAGGACGGACATCCCACGATGCTTGGAATGACTGCATGCATGGTCAGCATTATTGTCGCCGGCTCTAATCTAAGGATCGGGTCAGAGTCAAAATTCTGTTTCCAAGTTTCGCACGTTTAAATAAGAATCCGAATAACGTGAACTGCTATGTTGTATTGTTGGGTCTCCGGAGCGGATCATTTGCGCAGTTATGCGCTACGGTACATTCTACCCGTATCGATAAGACACAGATGGGTGGAATTATATTTTTGAATGGATTCTTACATTTGCAAAGCTTTCTGAACAAGCGATTCGAGCCAGATGACAGAGGATAACGCTTCGCACAGAAACTGTCAAAAATTCAATTCGAAGTTTGCTCTCTAAACGCTTTAATTTCCATATCAGCAGCAACTATAGAAACAAAAAATAAGGCTTATTTAGGGTAAAACGAGAAAATTGTTGGTGCGAGGGATTTCTTGCACGAGAAATGTAATTTAGGCAGAATCTTAGAATAAACTATTTCAGGAAATTTCATCACGAATTGTTTTAAAATTTGAATGGATATTTTCAAATTTATTCAAGAGACAATCGTTGTATGTAGTACGTCATAGTGTACCAAATTTTCGGCATTTTTTGAATCAAATAAACTTATTATTACTTAAAGAAGTACTTCACGTTTCACACTTTCGACGAACCAGTAAGTAACGCAATAATGCAAGGAGTTTGTAGGTGAGGAAGAGTTCAATTATTCTCAAGTTTAAAGACAAGTGCTTACACTTCGCAAAGATATCGAAAGTAACATTAAAACATAAATCAATTTTATTCAATAGAACCTGCCAATGGGACCTATATTCCACCTATCATCTGCGTAATAAGACCAGTTTCTATCGGTTTCCGCTGAGGAAATGTGAATTACATGAAATATTCTTTGCATTTAGTGATCACCTTTTGTCTTGTGACTAGTTATCACCTAACTGGGAAATTATCGATGAATTGTACCTCCTTTCAAACAAGTAGTTTAATATAAAAAGTCTGACATTCTATATTTTTAAAAAAATTCAAGTAGTTGGTATAACAAAAAATGATTAAAAGCAAAAAAATAAAAATATGTTTTTCTTAAAATTTTATAATAATTACTGAATCCATTTTTAAAAAGATGTTAGAATCAAATCTCATAACATTTGGATGGTTTATAAAAACATTTAAAGAAATAAAGTCTCCTTTGTGAAAACTGATCAGGTTGTTTTTTTATTGGCACGCCAATTCACATTTCTTTCCTTCGCTTTTTCGTTTTTATATTCTAAAGTAAAATGAAATATTTTTATTAACAGATCAATAATTCATTGATAGATAAAACCTCGCGAGATTTGCGACGTTGTAGAAAAATACTACGACGTTTCGCCGACTCTACCGTCAGATTCTTCAAAACTTGCTACAGACTATATACATAGAACGCTAGTAAAACATTCTCACTTCATTGTGAAGAAGCTGACGGTAGTGTCTGCGTGTCGCAGTGTTTTCTACAACTCCGCGAATCCGTATCTACCAATGGAACCAGTATGCGTCGAAATCCTATTTTATAATTCAATTAAATAAGGAACGCTTTCCTGACATCTAATAACATACTCTAGCTGTAGTGACCACCTGTTGACCTCTTTTGGATTGAGTGGTGACTTTTAACAGGTTTAACTGCAATAAGAACTTCCGATGAGAGTTTAAATGCACTCTAGGTTCGTTTGGCAAAGCCCTTCCTTCGATACGGATTTTAATTAACCAGGAATCAATGCTGCTGTCTGCAGCACCTGCTTTTCTAACGTACTTGTCGTCCATTTTTACAGATCTAGCGTCGCAGGCGATAGAAATAAAAACGAAAGAGATCTCGAAAACGGTGGCAACTTTCGCTTCGTAAAAGAAAGTGGATGAAAAGGAAATCTTTCCTCCCAAATGCCGCGAAAGTTGAAGAGCAATTTAACGCCTAAAAACGAGAACGAATGCGGACGTGGATAAAGAAAAATTTTCCGTCTTCGAAAGCGACGAATTCCTAAAATACGTCGAAAATAATTACTAATATCGATATTTTTATAGTATCGAGCAAGTAATAATCAAACCCAAGATGAAATCGGAGGGTTTAGCGCTATCCCTGCGTTGATGCGCCAATGAAAATGAAAAAATTCGATGACCCTTTCGCGGTTGTTCTCAGTTTTACACGACGGAGATATTTCTACGTAAAATATAGGATGTCATGCATAGGCAATGCAGGGATAAGCAGTGACTTAATCTTAGCTTCCAGGTAAACTATTGACCCTTTCTGGTCCTAAACAGCTGACCCTTCCTACAGCAATTGTACAGCGGAAACTGTGTATAAGGACTAATTCTGAGCCCCTTTTCCAGCCTAAAGCCACGGAAAGCTAAACGTTGTTTCTCTTAAGAATTATTTGCTGCATTTATTGACAATGTTACCTTGGAAACGAGTATTTGGGTTCTTCGCTGATAATACACAACTTTTAAACAAAACTTTACTGTTTGTACTCAAGTTACTCTTAACGTAGAGAAAAGCCAACATATTTCATTTCTTTCCTATAGAAGTATACTAAAATATTATTAGAATCAGTAAAATTTCGTTTAAAAGTTGTATATTATGAGCGAAACATAAGATTTGTTTTTCCAAGGTAGTGTTAACGGTGAATGGAACAAATAATTCTTTAGCGAAAAGACTGCAATGGCATTTATTTTGCGGTGGATAAAGGTCTAGAGCCTCACTAAGATGGGAACCTAAAGGGTAAATAACTATTCCTGGCTCCTACATTATTCCAAAAATGTTAGGGTGCAGATAACCTTCGCAAAATTTGGGATGCATTTCTTCTAGGATTCCGCCGGCGCGAAAGGGTTAAGGAATCAAATGGGTAATTTTGAGTATAACACTTTTAATTACTCACTGGCTAGAGAAGGAGCTCGAAGACGATGGAAACCTCCTTGACACGTAATCGATGCAATGGAGAAAATAAGCGCCCACTCACACACTTTCTCTGATCGGTGAACAACCTTTTCACTTCAATCTAAGTCACTGTAAAGAGAAAACGCTTCTTCCAAGAACCGGATCGGTTGCTCCTGTCTCAGCCTCAACACGAGTGTGCGGCTACGGATCGCGCCTCGTACTCTTATTCTCTGGACCCCCTCTCTGGTGCGGGGAAAGCGGCCGCCCCTCCCAACAAAGCCACCATAAGAGAATAACTATCGATTCGTTAATCACCGAAAATAAATTTTAATTAGGAAAAGGGCGGCTTCAATACGCTACTCCAAACAAATGACGGAAGGTCTACTGGGTTGCCCACTCCTCCCTCAGCACCATTTTCTCACAAATTTCCCTTTTTATTACGTGATTAACGATATATAATTCCATCAAATGTTAACATAAAAAATTGACTACAGCTTCATTATAAGCATGTAGCACCAAGTAATTTAACCACTTTTAAACTACTTCAAATTTTTAACTATAAGATAATTCTATCAGTTATTAAATTGACCTTAAATTGGGCCAAGGATCATGATATTTACTATTGGAATAGTTGCAGAGTTACTATATGAAATAATGAGCATAACTCTTGCAAACTGTCCAGAAGGGGCATTGATAGACACATTGCACAGACACAAGGACAACTGCAGCAATTTCTCTTAATTACCCATGTGAATTCGTCATCAAAGTATTAACAAACATGTGTTCGCTCATTTAGTGCAATAAATGTAGTAATAACCAAATAAGATTAGCAATTAAAGAGAAATTGTGAGAAAATGGCACTGATTCTATTAATTTGGCTTTAGGGGACTGTAGAAGATTTAAATCATCGCTTCGTATTCTTGAAATATAGTTATTATCTTATTTTAAACTTATGCCTCGTTCGATAACTAATTTGAACTTCTTCACGAGAAAAAAATATATGTATTCAATGACCTGAGCGACAAGATTTACAGCAATGTGAGGGTGAAAGGAAACAATTGCGTCGGAAATTCCCCTACAAAATTAGAGAAATGAATATAAATATAGTCGAGTCTACATCTACATCTACGAGTCGGTTGAATATCTCGAACCCGCTCTTACAATTAACTTAAACTGGAGCACACATATCCGAAAAATCCGATTGGTCATACTCCATCTGGAAAATGCGGCAAATATGTGGGATCCAGCGAATGAAACGTATACCCGCAAATTCGAGAAAGTGCAAGGCGGTACGATTTGTTAAAAAATGTAACGATAAATAAGTGAGCGTAAGGAAAATGGTCTCAGACGCAGGTTCGGAATCCTCGAAGGAAAGGAGATTAGGCTGCGATTGCTTGATAAAATCAGAAAGTACTTTTGCAGAGATCAGTATTACGCGACCATCATCTGCTATTTCGGCATATCCGACAACGAGCGTAAAATAAGAGAAATAGATGCGAGGACAAGTCCAGAAAGTGTTTTAGGGAAATTCTTTCCGCAAATGATACGCGACAAGGGAGTCACAGGGAAAATTACAAACCGTTTGCTCATTAAGGGATAACGATGGCAATATTACTAGTGATCCGAAGAAGAAAGCGAACATCCTTAACGACTTTTCCCAAAGCGTATTCGCAGCCGATAATAGCTCAGACAGCCTTCCGGTAACAAACACAAACGCGTTGATGACAAGTATTTGTTTTACTGAAGAGGGAATCGCTAAACTCTTGCGTACAATTAAGCCAAATAAATCCCCAGGCCCTGAAGGTATTCCGGCTAGAGT
>KZ309299.1:317523-327528 GCA_000376725.2 Ladona fulva | reverse complement strand
TCCCCGTAGAGGGTTGAGTCCCGCTTACGCCACTTACAATATTCTTATATTGGCACATCATGATTGCTTGGGATAAGTGTGGTAGTCGAGGTGGTTTCCCGTTGCCTTCCTCAACCTTTCTCTTAACGTGACACCACCATCACCCATAATGGCCGCCTCACTGAGGTACAGACACTGCGTGGACTACCTTTCGTCAGGTCCCTGCCTATTGACGATCCTGGCATGAGTGACCCTACCAGGAACATAGTTCCCGCCAGTTACGCTCTTTAGGTCATAGGAAAACGCAAGCCCTTCCACCACGACAAGGTTGTAGACCAGAAAAGGGGACACTACTGTCATCTAATGTGAAACATTTTTTTAAATGCTGGTTAAGAATATTGGCCTTATCGCGGGCATCGGTTATTAAGACTCCATTTTATTCGACGAGGTGTAAGACGGTGGATTGTTTTTCTCTAGTTTCGCGAACGCAAGATCAGAACTCTTTAGGATTTTTCTCTAATGTATCACGCAATGTGATAGATCTATATGCTTCAAATTCGCTACGAGCCTCATTCTTCGCTTTAATTTTGATGTCCAAATATTTCAGCCGCTGTTCTTCGTATTCAATACTGTTATGTGGGCAAGACTTCATGCGGGAATGAATAACTCTCTGTTTTCTTTGGAGAGAACGTAATTTAGGTTTCATCTATCGCAGTTCTTACCATTTTCGTCGGGACAAATCTAGATGTACCTTGGATATTAAGAAACTCAGACCAGCTGTCGTCCACCGAGTTATCCTGAATGAAACTAATAAAAGCACCACGCCTTGATAAATTCCTTAAACCCTTGGAAATTCGCTCGCTTAAAATCATATAACATTCGAGGAGGCTTCGTGACTCGGAATGCATCTACCTTAGGAACCTCAGTTATTAATTTATGATCGGATATACCATCATCTATGACTAATCTGTGAACAAGGTGAGGATGGCTAGTGGAGATCGAGAATATTACCTTTACCGAGAGAATTCATTCGAGTGGCTTCTGTATTAACCTGCTCAAGGGCGAAGAACGAGAATAAATCTATTAATTTTTGCGATGCATTTTTATCTCGACTGTTGCTAGCGACGGACATATTTTTCCAGTTAATGTTGGGAATATTAAAATCCCCTCCTATGAAGACGGTTGCGTAGGGCTTACTCTTTTTTACTTTGGGAAGGGATTCATACAAGACATCGATAGATTCATCGTCGCCGTCTCACAGTGGGCTGAAATCGGAAAAAGCCGGACAAAAGTCCAAAATGGCTTTTGTTGAGATACAGACCTGAAACTTTGCATATATATACACAAATGATNCTTAAAAGATAGGAGACTAGAAGCTAGATTGCGATTGCTCGATAAATTTAGGGAAAGTACATTTGCGGAAGATATAGTAGATATTATGAGACCCCCCTGCTACCTTGGATGATCAGACAATGAGCGCAAAATAAGATAAATGGATGCTAGGACGAGTCTTTTTAAGAATTCATTCTTTCCGCGAACGATACGTAATAATAATAGGCTAAAAAAATAGTCCGAACGCCCGGTGTTTTCACCCCCTGCCACACGCCGTAAGACGGCTTGCAGGGTATTTATGTAGATGTAGATGACAACAATAAACAAAAGTAACTCGAACGCTTGGTGTTTACACCCCCTACCACACGTTGAAAGGCTGTTTACAGAGTATTTTATTATCAAAAAACCGAACAAGGTTCTACGGGGTATGAAAGAACGGAATTTTTTAATTTCCCGGGCTGTATAATTCCAATTGTCAAAGTTTTTTCTCTGTGTTGGTACATATGTCCCTAACGTAAATTGTTAAGGGCAGCTATTTTGCAAGCTTAATCTATTGATGACAGTCAAATTGGTAACACGTGTTTAACTGCGATTGGCGACTTTTACGAGCATTTACAAGTGGTACAAATGTTTTGAAATGTCGTGAAACACTGAAGATGACGAGCACCCTGAATGTCCCAGCACATCAGCAACCCATGATAACGTCGAAAAAGTGTAGAAAATGAATATGGATGATCGCAGAATCACTATCAGAGAGGTCGCTGATGAGGTTGGCATATCATTTGGCTCATGCCAAGCAATTTTTATGGATGTTTTGGGCATAAATGAGTGGCAGCAAAATTTGTCCCAAAATTGTTGAATTTTGACCAAAAGAAGCACCGAATGAACATTTCTCAAGAATTGTTGAATGAAGTCAATGACAATCCAGAATTTAATAAACGGGCCATAACTAGTGATGTAACATGAGTGTACGGGTATGAGTCGAAACCTAGGCCCAGTCATCCCAATGAAAACTTCCTGAAGAACCAAGACTGAAAACAGCAAGTCAAGTTCAATCAAATGTGAAGGTTCTGCTCACGGTTTGCTTTGACTTCAATGGCGTAGTGCATCATGAGTTCTTGCCACGAAATTTTGCCATCCATAAGGAATATTACCTGGAATTTCTATGCCGTTTGTGTGAAACAATCTGAAGAAAATGACTGGACCTGTGACAAAACAATTTGCAGCAATTGAACCATGATAACGCAGCAGCTCACACCTCATTGCTTGTCCGTGAAATTTTGGCAAAAACCAACACCATTATGATGCCTCAACCACCGTATTCACCGGACATGGCCCCGTGCGATTTCTTCCTATTCCCAAAATTGAAAAAAAAAACCTTTAAAGGACTACCTTAAGGCAAGAATGAGGAAATCTAGAGAGAATTGCTGAAGGAGCTATACGCCATACGGAGAATTGGGTTCCAGAAGTGCTTCGAGGATTGGAAAAAGCGCAGGCACAAATGTATTATATTTGAGGTGGAATGCATTGAAGGGAACAACATTGACATCAATAAATTAATAAAGATTTTTTTGAGAAAACCAAAAATTCCTCGTATTTTTTTTATCACACCTTGTACCATTTATCGGACATTTTGTGACCTTTGGGATTCGGGAAGGGGATATCGTAATTCCCGAGGTTTCTCGGAATTTCCCGAAATAATACTTTTAATTAATATTCTATGTTAATCAGTAAATAATGAGGTTCGATAAAGAGTAGCATTGGCCAAGGAAGCTTTTGTGAAGCGAAGGGAATTGATGACTAAGGGTCTCGATAAAGGAATCAGGAAAAGATCGGTAAAGTCCTTGATATGGAGTGTTTTGCTATATGGGTGTGAAACGTGGACCTTACGAAAAGAGGACATCAAAGTATTGGAGGCCTTCCAGATGTGGGTATGGCGTAGAATGGAAAAGGTGAGTTGGGTCGATAGGAAAACAAACATGGAGGTACTAGAGATGGTTGGGGAAGAGAGGGTGTTAATAGAAGTAATTAAACGACAACAGAAGAAATGGGCGATTCAAATATTGAGAGGAGATGGATTGCTGAAGAGCGTGTTCGAGGTAAGAATGCAAGGGAAAAGACAGAGGGGAAGGCAGAGGCAAAAGGTGTTAGATGACATATAGTAAAGGGTGGGGTAAGGTACCAGGTAGCGAAGGAAAAGACTATGGGGAATATTAGGGCACATGGACCTACTGAAAGGTAGAACACTTAAGATAATAAGTTAATCAGTAATAATAGAATCAACAGTTGATGTTAAAGAGACAAAAGTGAAAAGGGGAGTTCGTGGCTTTGGGAGTAAAACTTCGATAAGAAACTAAAAGGAGTATAACTTCCTAATACGTATGTGGCCACCTGGAACTTTGTACGTGAAACAAATTAAAATAGTATTCTTTTAAAACTAGGGTAGGGTAGGGTCCTAGGGTAGATCCATTAGAATGGATCTGCCCTAGGACAGGTTTCAGCTGAACATTTCCAAACTTTTATACGAGTATTTTGCGCCTGCTTTTTAATTTCCTGGTGAGCCTTTTTCCCGCAAGTCTGTTATTAATTTTCGTCTTCCTTTTCTGCGTTTTACTCGTACTTTCCCTTCTATTATACTACATAGTAAGATGGTGTTTCTTTGATGATGGACTTCTTTCTATTGTGGTAATGATAATTTCAGGTAAATGAAATAAATAAATAGCGTCTTTATTTGGGGTGAAATTGAGATTTCAATGTCTCCTTTTGCATGTAAACCATAGCCATAATAAATTAGATATAATTTATAACCAATAATAAGTGCTAATTAAATTAATAGGAGAAAGATAATTTGCGAATTAAAAGCACTATTAGTTACTTTTTAAAATAAATTGTAAGAAACATGAAAATTAAGACAATCGTGATCCATTTGCTAAAAATTATTAATCGTTACAATTTACTGGACGTAGAAAATTGTATTTAATTTCCCGTAAACGTCGGCAGAAATGTAAAGAGAGCACTGAATAGCACTTGAGTGAGAATGTTAAGGGCGCTCTTTAGTGCATAGAAAAAGCAGTTTTCAGAGCGTTGTGTTTTTCATCTCCATAAAGGCTTACTGAGAGATTAATGAGCGTTATTTTTACCATTCGACGCTTAAAAGATGAAGCTATTAAGCATATGATTTTTTGTATACATGTTATGAACCGCATTAGATAAACAAATTAGGAAACGTCAAAATATTCACCCTATTCTCTAAAGTGCTGCTTGGATGTCAGATGCGATAGACAGTTAATATTTCGTTTGCCTCATAGTTTTACCCTTTATCTTTGAATTCAAACATTACTATGTAGTAGTTAAGGCCGTCGTTTGGCGATGTGGCGACATTATTTCTGGCGATACATCCTGTTACGTGTTTCCGGCATTTAATGATTATAAGAGATGGATTTTCTGTTTCACCGGACATGTTTTTGAGGGAAGTGGTTATTTTTTGCGAGATTGATGGATTTCTCTCACTAGCATCTCTCGATACGTTCGATAAGAAGCCCGTCCCCCGTCTTTAGGCGATGGTCTTATTAGAGTTTGTCTGGCGATACATGGGAAAATTCTCCTATGGTGACATCCTTTTACACTTTTCCGGTGTTTACTCATTTTAAGATATGGACGTCCTCTGTAACCGGACTTGTTTTTTAGGGAAGCGGATAATTATACGAATGAACTGAATTCCTCTGAAATTTCAATTATCACCTCGACTGCCAGGTAAGGGTTGTCCTCTTACTTGAGATTTCATGGGGTACTTCCTTAGAAGGAAGAGTGAGTTCCTATTTTTGTCGATCCGTGGGACCTAAATGATAATACGTAATATTTCCTCGGTGATGGTCTCCCGCAATCGGAGCTTTTAAGGGTACTTCCGTAGGATGAGTGGTTTTATAACAACCCTCATTTGTTTTCAAATTTCTAGCGAAGTGTGGGATATGGAGAAATTTATCAGGAATGCCGGTTTGTTTCGTACTAGTGTCACGGGGGGGAAATCTCGACCACCACCACTCTCTTCAAGCCGCAATCGTTTATTTTAAACTCGTCTTCCACTTTGCACAGATTCCAATTTTTCTTTTTTAGGCGTGCGACTCTACAATAGAAAGGAGATAACTCTGAGGATGGTATATCCCGGTCCTTCCGCCCCAAGGCGTGTATCGGTAAGGATGGTCGCGGTCAGGCGGCTATCAAAATTCTCTTAGTGACTCCATTGTGACGAGTTAAAAGAAAAGAATGCCTACGCACGAGTAACGACGCATCAGTAATTCTCACTCTAACATTTTCCAACTGACGCGCCGACATTACGTTGAATCCGCTCTTTGATCTCACCAATTTCAACCACATTTCCACGCCGTTTGGAAGAAATTTTTCATGATTAAACAGATCGCAATGTAAATGCCCCATGCGTTCCACTTCTTTACTGTCAGCTGTGAATGCACGTCTACGTACCGCACCGGCGTTGTTTACGCAATCGTCCATGGATCCTGGTGTATCGCTGTACCACAATGCACTTGTAAGGTGGGAGTTTTTCGCCGCTGGACCGTAATTGAGAAGAGTCTCGATGTATGCTCTGTATGGATAGGCATGGCTCGACGGGGTCACGAGTTTCTGATTTAAAAATACGTCAACCTGAGAAAATAGCGAATGTAGCCAAAGATTAACCGGTCCGTATAAAATGGCACTCTCCTCATCCTTAATCCCGGTAATGCATGCTGTGATGTTAATCAATGTGTGTGATAAATCGACGTAATCATCACCGTGGCCGGGAACCACAAATTCTAATGGTGCATCATCCGATAAAGAGGAAACCGGTTTATAATGTACCCATTGTCCGCCTTCTATACTGGTTTGAGTGGGCGGTAGGGAGAACAAGTCTAACTCTGATTTTGTGCATTCGCACGAATTGTGATGAAGAAAAGACATTTTTATCGAATATATCTTTTGGAGAAAGTTTTCGCCTCTTTGTAGGATTAACGCGTGTCTTTCCGCCACGGTTTCTGACTAAAGACTGCCGTTTTGTCGGTGTCTTCTTTAGCTTATACCCGGCTCCGGCAAATTCCTTTATCTTGTTTTCCGCCTTCGTTTTCAAATTTTCACCAGCCTCTTGCGCTCTCCGACGTAATATCGCTTTGTCGGGTTCTTGGCCGCTCACCATACCTCCTAAGACATTGGATCCCATCCTCAATGCTTCTTTTCCTAACACTCTGGCACCGCTTTTAAATAGAGGGAGAACCGACCGGAACAATTCGCCGAGAAAACTACCTATCTCATTACCCTTCTGATAGTTTACCCCTCTATAAACACTTCCAATCCCAGATCCTGTTTGTTCTAAATAATATCTCAGACAAGGATCGTTATTATCGTTAGTTGTGCGAACCATTGCTCTTTCTGAAGTGAAGTATTATCACCGACGTCCCGTAGAGAAATGGAAGAGGTTCTCCAGAGTGCGGTTTTAAATCCAACTCGATAGTTTCCAATTCTCTTTTCGTGACAGGGAGATAGAACGGTCTCGAAAAGACATGAACGACATCTTGATCGAAGTGGCTTACACTGGCGTTAGAACTGACGATTCTTAAAAGAGGGGAAACGACATCTCCTATAAGTTGCTGCTCTACAGTGTCACAATAAACATAAATTTGAGATGGATACCCCAGTGAGAGGGTTGGTTTATGAGTCGATTCTCGCTGTTTCACGAGGTCTATTCCAGGCTCAAACCCCAATTGCAATGCAAGCAAGTCGGACACATGCAGCGAAGCTTTCGGTCCGGAATGTATCATGATCCTGCTAGTCGTTTCCCATGACAAGGCGACTTTTTCTTCCAAATCCACAGAAGATAATCATTTATTAATGGCTAACACCATCTCACCGATCGACTCATAATGTCCCGACGGAATTCTTTCACACAGTTCCCCTGTTTCGATAGAATTCGGTTCCGTTTTACAGTCTGAATGTATCTTTATTTCCCGATTACACCGTACATGTTTTCCAACGCCATGAGGAAGTGTATTTCGACAAGAGCACATTCCCAGGAACCATCGAGAGATATACTTTTTGGCAGGAGTGTCGTGAATCTCGTTGTAGTGTTGTCTTTAAAAATCGCCATCGAGCTATTGCTCGATAAAGTTAGATAAAATTCCATCACAGATCTTTGATATCGGTAGCACGAACCCACGAATTAAATTTCGAAGGATATCCTTACCACTCGACCAACACCTCTTTTCTGGCCCCAACACCTCGTGTTTTGATTATCGATTTTAAAAACGTCAGATTTCGAAAAACGAACCCTTTGTATTTCATCCTCATAAAAGGTTCCCTCTACAGTCTCATTGGCTAAATTGCGTAAGACATAAACGATGGGATCGCGCAGTATAATTTTTTCAATTTTGAATATTTCCAAGCTCCAGTTTGATTTGTACCCCTTTTTGAAGGGAACTCTTTCTTTACTTATGCGAACGTGATCGCCGACTTGATATTTTGGTGTTTTCTCTTGCGTCGTTTTCTCTTTGCCATAAAGATTCTGCCACACTTTGTACACGTTCGTTTCGTTTACAGAGGCAGGTGTCATCTTTATGGACGAATGTACAGTGTTATTATAAGAGTCCACGACGTACGGTAGTACATCGACGTACTTGTGAGTCGAATATTTCGTGAAATAACGCCATACTTTTGATTTCAATGTTCTGTTCAGTCTTTCGACGACTGCGGCTTTGACATCGGGATTGTTTGTGTGGTAGAAGCCGATGTCCTTCGTCTTTAGGAAAGCTTGAAATGCAGAGTTCAGAAATTCTTTCCCCTTGTCTGTTTGCAAGTTAACAGGGTTTCTTTTAGACTTTGAAAAGATTTTCTTAAAAGCCGCGATCACGTCCAACGCCGTCTTAGTTTTCAGCGGAATCGCCCACGCGTATTTACTGAAAACATCGATAACGGTCAAAATGTAACTGTATCCGGCGTTTTCAGACTTCAAATCTCTCATATCGTTCAAGTCAGCTTGCCACAAATCGTCAATGTTATCCACGATGTATCTATTACGCGGAAATNGCCAATTCGTGAGGTTGTGTAGGAACCGCCTCCAATGTCTCTCGAACACGGTGGAACATTTTCAGCAGTCTTTTAAGACAATGCTAAGAGAGGTAGCCGATAGGAGAGAGAAAGTCCAAGGCTTTGGAAAAACCCAATGCAGCTGTTTTTCGAAGCCCTTTAGAAACCGGCTAATTGTAAGTTGGAGGCAGAGAGTGGTGCCGTGGGTTACTCCATGGGGGGGACATTACCAGCTCTCTTCCCATGCTAAGAATTTTCGAGGAGAATTATGGATCAAATAAATGCCGCAAACATTTTCTTAACCTTTTCCCATAACTTCAAGGAAACACAACGTGTATATTCATGGATTTCCCCACAATAAGTATTGAGCTATCAACAACCTGGAGGATGTACCTGAAAGTGCTTCTAAAAAATCTGGCCATGGGTGGAATACGTAGCACCTCTTTCGTTCTATTCTGTAGATCTATTCGTTATTTACTTGCTACACTCGTCAACTCCATGTGTGCTGTGGTCTTTGTAAATCTCATTGATAGAAATTGATAGAATGAGTGAGATAAATACAGATGTAATTATTTTTCACTGTCTAAATGTCAAATCATACAACAGGTCAGTAATAGAGCTAACCTTAATAAGGATTTTGGGCACATTATGAGACTATTTGATTAATTGAGGAACGAAATAATGCTTTGTATTTTCGCTTATATTTCAGTATGACATTTGAAAATTTCCTCCGCTTTCCGTATGTGCCGTTACGAAATGTCTTCCTTTTCCGATATTCAAGTTTTACATCAAAGCTCAGATCTATGTTTTAGACAAGCACCATCTAGGTGTGTAGAACCATAACCTAAGTCATACACCCTCCACATCAGTGGCGCAAAGTTATAATTCGTAAGTCAGTATAAATATTAGGAATCCTTTCCAGTAGTAACTTTCGTTTAAAACGCACATTCAAGATGTTGTGGGATCAGCTGATAGGACTTTGTGGCTATGTAACCGCGTTCTCAGGGGTTGTCTATCCAGTGTCAAAGAGGTGGCTTATTTTTCGCTCGTTCGTCCTTTACTAGGGTATTGTTGCTCATTATGGAATCCACAGTAGAAGGGTCTGATCTTGAAGCTAGAGCGCGTACAAATCAGAGCGACTGGTTTCGTTAATGGAGATTACAGTTTTTATAGCAGCGTCCCTAAATCCCTAAAGGATAGAAGAAGCGAGTATAGGCAGAAGTTTTTCCAGAAATTTTTAAGTGCTGTATCACGACGAAATACGCGATATCGTGATTCTCTTTCTCAGTGAGCGCGATTTCTAAGACCAGACGACTATGAGATTTCGCGAAATCATAGCGAGAACGGATAGATATTAAAGGTTTCTTTTTTTCTGATAGCGTTAGGAATACCGATCAGGTAAATTATTAATAGGTTCGATGTTTTTACACCGCCTACCATACCCAATTAGGTGGCTTGCGGGGTAATAATGTAAATGCAAAATATTAATTGTATCATGAATCTTTGAACATCCTGCAGCTAACTCAATAGATGTTGAATCCCTTCGATTGGCGAACTTGAGTTAATTCTCAGCCATACTTTCACAAGAACACCATTAAGTAATATTAGTTATTCCTGATTCATTTT
>KZ309299.1:285488-317128 GCA_000376725.2 Ladona fulva | reverse complement strand
AAAATAGTTGAAGTCGTCGTCAGGGAAAATTTCTGTACGATACCGGTAGATGTCGGGTGTGGATTGTTTCAAATCGATAAAGAGATAGCCGTGCGGTTTTTCAGTTGCGTCGTTATAAGATTCGTGAATGAATTTGGGTTTTTCCGGATGCAGCTGCCTCGAAAGATGAAAAATCTGGCTGCGATCTCGAGGATTTTTTAAAGTAAACGATGTAATGGGTGTTTAACGAGATATCTCCCGGGACCGCTTTCACCGAAGTCGAACGCGTTGCTCACTTGGCTACCTATGAATCTCTCATAGATTATGACTAATCTTGACAAACGTAGAGTTATGTCAACAGCTTTCTTCGAAGTCTTTCGGTAAAAGTCTCGGAGGGGAAGTGGCGTCTCTGCAGTCGTGCAGATTTCGTCTCTTTCCACTGCCTCCTTGCCCCATCACGCCCGATACCACCAGAGCGAAGACACCGTGAGAAATTATAATGCAAGAGCGGGAAAATTAAGTGATTCCCCTTATTCAAAAACTATTTTTGTCAGTGGGGGATAAAGTTTTTTTACAGAGTTTACAACTCTGATAATTTTTGGCTTCCAGTGGAAATTTCAGCAGAGGAACCTCGCACCTTCCAAATTGTATCGGGAGATGGCCTCACTGTGAGGAGACATCTCAACCAATTACGGAAAAGGCATAAATTGGTTACTAATTCTGATTCTATTGTGCAGGAAGGCAGACGTGTGCATTTATGGGCTGGGGTGAGGATCTCTTTCACTGCAACAGGCAGTGAAAGAGATCCTCACCCCTTTTCACACCCGCATAACGAAACTGAACAGAGGAAATAGACAAGGAGTGATCAAGGCTCCGGGCGGTCCTGAGGTCCTCCCTCGATCCCGCGGTTGAGGATTGCCGATCCTTTCCTAACAGAGGTCTTCGTAGACTGTCTCTGACTGTGATCTGCTCCTACCACTCTCTGCTTGTCTTCTCGCTTGACTGTCTCTCGCTGACCGTCTCTCTTACTTGACTGTTCGTCGTCTTTGACTTGACTGTCCGTCGTCTTTGACTTGACTCCCTTCCTTCACTGTTCCTGACTTGACTCTCTTCCTTCACTGTTCCTGACTTGACTCTCCGTCTCCTCGCGCCTTCGGTCGCGAGGAAAACTTTTTTTTTAGCCCCTGGCGACGCCCTTCCGGAACCACAATTAATAACACACCACTCGCGCGCCGCGTATTTCCGCGGACGTTCAAACGCACTTGTGGTTTTACACTAACTCACTGCTTAACTTAACAAAAATCATNGGCGAGGCTCACTGTACAGTGAACGCCACCTGCAGGTAGGGCTCACTGTACAGTCCTCCCTACCGGTTAAGTGCTCCGTGCCTCCTACACCGGCCAAATATCCTTCAGTGGCTCAAAGAAACCAAGGAAGTTGCTAAAGAGGAAAGAAATTATTTACAAAGGCAGATTGATGCATTAGAGAAATGGAATTTGGGAAGTTATTCCGTCACTTTTAAGATGCTGCTAACGATGATAAATGGAAAAATAAGGCTTATACTTTTATTTAAGGTGGATAATAGTATATGGCAGTGGATAATTCTAAAAAAACTTATAAAAACAATTCTTTTTGGTAAGCAGTGACTTGACTGAGCGTGTTAGCGTGAAGTGCTACATCTGCGGAGCAGAAGTTTCCGAAATGATGATATAAGAGCAATGAGGAATCGACCTGTAGATGTGGAAAAATATGCTTTCGGTTTGTCAACGTACCATTCCTATATTTGATTTTTTTATCGTCTTTTGTACTTATCGTATCGACTGGAGAGAACGGTGGCAGGTGAGAAAGCATCAAAACTGAGGCTAGAAATCTGTGTTTTAAGGTAAATTAAATATCTGAATTTCTGAAATTAATTCTGAATAGAATATCTGAATTCTGAAATGAGTTCTTTCTAGGCCCGTAGGACTCTTAAAATACACCTATCGAAGAAAAAGGAAATCATACGGAAGCGTTTCGAGAAAGGATGGGGTTAATTGTAGACGTACAAAGGCCTGGATCAGGAAATACGAGCGATGGACATACGGCAAGACGTTTTTTTTGATTCTCCAAAACTGCCCGTGAGTTGACAGGTAACTGTGCCTATGGACTTAGCTTTTGATTAATAGCCATGCATAGGTAACGCATATATTATACCGTACAAGTACTTTTGAAAGCTCAGTAACTTTCCTGTTTTGTAGGCATTGAAGATTTGCCATCGCGTTTAATATACATATTTTCATATTTTTTTACAGAAGTTAATTATTACTTCATCAAACATTTTTCCACAATATTAAAGGCAATATCTAGCGGACTACCGCTCAACGACGAGGTATTTTCGCAGTACTCCAAGAGAACTGCCGAATTATACGTAGACATGTATCCCTGGTATTACATGCCAATCACAGTACATAAGGTACTTATACATGGAGGCGAAATATCAAAGGCGACAATTCTTCCCTTCTTAGGGCAGATGACCGAAGAAGCGATGGAGGCTAGAAATAAGGACATGAAAATTCCACACGCGCTTCACCAGAAAACATTCCAAGGTTGCCACAAATGACTATTTATTTAAAAGGTTGTTGATCACCTCTGATCCATTTCTTTCCTCCACCACAAATTCAACTCCGAAGAGACACAGGAAGATGCCAAAAGAATTCAGACAACTTCTAGTGTTAGACGACATAGAAGAATTGGAAACAGAGAGTAGTCAGAATTCTTCGGAAGGTTAGAACTTTTATTAATTGCATCTATATTTATTATTATAAATAAAATATTCTTTAAAAATACCAGTAATATACCGTTAAAGGCTGCGCGGTGCCATAAAAAGACCCCTTTTCGCGCGGCCGTCTTCGGCAAGGGTGGAAAGGAAATTGTTGGAAAAGCAATGCCAGATGTTGCCTTTTCTGGAAAGCATATATTATACGAACATACAAACTTACTCTCAATAGTTGAAGGTTATTCATGATTTTGAGGCATGATTCCGTAAATTGTCCAAACCAAACCGTATTTGTCAGAGTAACGCATCCATTGATCCACTCGCACGATCAAATATCCTCTTAATACCTTCAATATAGAATTTCTGGACAACAGTGATAACATACTTAGCTTAGAAACGGCGATTTCGAAGAGATAAGGCCCAAACAACTTGAACAATCCAACGGAGTAGTCCTACTACCAGGTCCAGCTGCGCGGACCCGGGTCGTGCAGCGCGATCAAAAAATCGCGTTCATTTTCGTGGTCGCAAAGATATTTGAAATATTTCTGCTGGATATTCTTAAGATATCTTTAATGAATACTTTGATGCAATTTCCAGGAGACCATTTTTCTTAAACAAAAGATATTGTCTACTTTGTGTCAAATTTTGCCTGAAAAAAGCGTCCGCCATTTTGTGACGTAATACCGCACAAATATTGACCAAGATCATCGAAATTTATAGACAATATAGGAAAAGTATCATGTTACCAGAATATTACGTTTTTTATTCCATTAAAATCCTTCCACAAGTCCACCATCTACTTAACTTATAAGATTTTCGAAGAAAAATTCAACCGGGCGTGTTTTTGGAAATTTAGTCATGTTTGATCCTCAGTAGCTACGTAACGGATGGGATATATGAGAAATGACTTACCATTCCATGATCAGCAATCATTTGTGTATATATATGCAAAGTTTCAGGTCTGTATCTCAACAAAAGCCATTTTGGACTTTTGTCCGGCTTTTTCCGATTTCAGCCCACTGTGCGTCGGGAGGACGATAAAAGAGCAGAAATAAGTTTTCTTTCCACTCCTATCGGACACAGAGCACCGGATCATCTCAGAGCTTTCTTTGTTATTCATATCCTCGAACTGGCTAACTTTATTATTATATTATTATTATATAATAAGTCACATTTGCATAATGTGGAGTAATACCGACGTGATTGTAAACAAATTCTGTTCGAATAGCTTTAAAACATATTAAATCGCGGTATTTTCACCCAAACATGAAATTCGTAAATCTAAACGTTATTCCTAACGGCGATAAATACTCCGCCCCCTAACCTGCTGCATCTGTCCTTGCGATACACAGTGTAGTCGGGAGGAAAAATCTCGCTAGATGCTATTTCATCGCTAAGTCAACTCTCGTTTCTTAGTATTACATCGGAACAAGTTTTTCTCGTCAAGTGGAAGAATTCTGCCTGCTTATTTCGAATACTTCTACAGTTAACTATGCTCACTACTTTCTCTTATGATTTCACGAGGAGGATTTAAACTACAATTACTAGAGTTATCCCTATGTTGAGCTATTTCATCTTTTACTATTCTCTTACTGACTTGCTTACTACGTTTTTCACTTGTTTTTGATTCTATTCTCCTCCTAACGCTAAACCTACGCAAGGTGGCATTACTAACCTATTTTCTAACCTTTAAAAGCCCTATTTTCCTCTGAAAATATAAATGTGTAGCATCCGGCAAAACTAATAGACCAGCAACATTTCTCACAGATTTCTCTTCAATTGAATAGTTAAATACTGAGTGACAATATGTAGTAGTACCAAATGTTAACGTAAAAAATTGAGAACAACTGCATTCGGTGTATGTAGCGAGCTATTTCACTACTTTTAAAATGTTTCAAATTCTAAAACTTAAACATTAACTTACTGATCCTATTAATTATTAAATTAATACTGAGTTGCTAAGTGCTCATCTAGAGCATTTATGGTTTATTATATGATACAATGACCATAACCCCCGCAAACTGTCCATAGCTGCATTGCCCAGGAGCACTGATTGTGGTAACACAAAATATTGCATATAGACAAGGACAATTGCAACAATTTCTATGAGTTTACCCAACTACTCATGCAAATTTGTCATCAAAAGATTTAAAAACGCGTCCACTCACTGAACGTGTCAAGAGAAGCGTATGAAACATCAAAACGAATCATATGAAAAGAATTTGGCTTACATAATTAAACACGCAATTTAAATCTATCACTATTAAGTTTAGGTATTTGAAATTTCATTCTTCTATAAATCATCGGTGAATAACTTTTAGCTAAGGTTGAGTCTTATTAGAAGAAAATGAGAACAAAATTTCATGAAATAAAAGTAACTTATGACGAAGGAAGAGGAAAAATAAGTGAGTAATATTTTCACTCACAGGTATTTCAAACTTCGGACAGATCCGAATGATCACTGTTCATTTCTCGGCATGCTCTCATTCTCTGATTTAGAAAATCAACAGTATCTTTTAGGGATCATATTTCGAATACTCGCTGCTACTGAAAGCGTCAGAGTTACGATTCAGATAATGGGAGGCAAAAGATTGCTCCAAAGGCATTTCTTTGGAACGATGAGAAAGTAGCCTGGAATTCGACCTCTATGGGCACTGAACCATGAGCAGACCATATGCTCCCATTTGTACTTTAAGAAAGTAATTTATTTGCTCCATTTTGGTGATGAGAAAAGACTCTTCTCTCCTCGGAGGAAAGGACTGTGAGTGACGAACATTTCAAAAATATCGAAAATGAAATATTATTTCACAATGTCGCCAATACCTTACTAATTGCCCTGCTTAATATTCATGAAAATAGGGAAATTAGTGACTTATAATTTTCTTGGTGATGGACATACAGTCCTCAGCCAAATTAATACACTCCTCAAAATTTCCTCAAGAATCACTCTTTAATTGCTAACTGTATTTGATTATTATTGATTTATTGCACTAAACGAGTGAACACATTTCTTAATCACAAATTGACAATTTAGGAAATAGGAAAATTCATAGAAATTGTTGCAAAATCCCTAGTGTCCTTCTCCCCTTCTGGGCATACTCTCAATGCAGCTCTGGACAGTTTGCGATCGTTATGGTCATTGTATCACTGAGTAAAACCATAGTTATTCTAGATGAGCACTTACCTACTTCGAATTTTTAATATCCTTGTGTTCTTTGGCTCACTTTAATATTAATTTAATAATTAATAGAATCAGTGAGTTAATCTTTGAGTTGTAGAATTTGAAGTTTTCGAAAAGTGGCTTAAGAACTTTGTACATGCACAAAATAAAGCTAATGTCATTTTTTTTGGTATAAACATTATATAATCAGTATCTATTTAATTAGTATTCAATTAATTATTGTAATGTTTTGCGACTCTTAAAAAACTTAATAAACCCTTTATCCCCTCATAATTGATAATGGGTACTATATACATATATTGGGCATATTGGGCTAGATATTAATTCGTGTTTAAAATCTATAATCAGTAACAGGTGCAAATGATTTAGGCAAACGAGGCAAACCATATTTGAGCTCACCATAGCAATCTCATCCAAACAACTCATGATCTTCGTAGAAACCAAGGATAGGAGGTTTAGTCGAAATGTATTTACGCCGTACATAGTGTTCCATAGCATAAGCAGTTCTACCTTCAAGATTTGTCATGTTTTGGCCATGTTTCTACTAGATGGTGCTCCCGTTTCTGCCCGACTATACACACGCGTATCCGCAAAATCTCGCGATCAGAAAAAATGAAGCGGCAATTTTACCTCACACTAGGGATTAATTTCTAAACAAAACCTAGAAAAGTTGCAACTACTCGAGGATGGCACGAAAGAGTCATTGAGAAAGGCAGCGATGAGAATACTGATTGATTCATCGTCTAGAAAAGGAAAACAGGAAATGGAAAGAAATTTTACGCACGCAAATGTGTGTCGTGTTTGTTTATATGTATTTAATGATCACAGATAGGCAACTGTTAAGGTGATAAATATAATTGGAGGAAACAAAATAAAAACACTGCCTAGCAGTCACCCTAGTGTGGAGTGAAAGCCCACCGAAGGCAGACTGTCACACAATTCCATTACAAAATCTTAACAATTTACAATTCAAACAATTTTCATGGTAAGCCAAGTCCTTTACAAGCAATATAAATCCATTTAAGTAATTGTGCAATATTTTAGTATAACTACGCGATTAATTTACTTAATTTTCAATTTACAATTTCTAAAAGTTAAGAAACCCCTAGTAAATCTCCGATTCAGAAATGAATATTTGCAAACACCTCTTCTCTGCTTATGTGTGGAAACTATATTAACGGTCGTACCTCCCGAGGCATTAATTGGAAATTCCCTCGCGAGGTATTCATTGCAAATTTCCAGATATTTCGCGGGAAAATAGGCAGATTTGGGATTAAATCAAATAGAAAAGCGCGATCAATGGAATAAAATAGTGACTAAAAATTATTTGGAAACGGTGAACTCCTCATTATATTTGAACGATCGCTCTTCGAAGAAAGCAAAGAAACAGTAATATTGAAACGAGAGGAGTTAAGAGAAATTCTTCTTACCATGAGTCGATGTTTGGATACCACTCAATTGTCTTTTGGTATCGTATAAAGAAAAATGCACGTGCTATGTACGACCGTCTTCTTTCCAATTGTTTCTGATCGATGCTGCGTGAATCCTTCACTTCTCAAATATGTACTCCCAAGAGTGCCATCCGGGTGCAGTCCAATCCCCTTTGTTAGTTGATAGCGCTTGGGGATTAAACGGCCTCATCACAGCCCACAGGTGACATTCATGGGTTTTAAGGAGTTCGCATCAGAGGACAGCAAATAAGTGGCTGCATTAGAAACCATTTGGTCGCAAATTAGCCGCGTTTTCCAAAAGTTGAATATCGAAATTCTACCGATAGAACATATATGGGAGTGGAATGGAGTTCAGATAAAGACGTTAAAAAATGAGAAATGAGACGGATACAAAAGTGGAGGAAAATACTTCGGGAGGAAATTTCTGAAAGAAACTCATTTTACGAGGAAATAGCTTGGTTACCATGTCTAAAATCACAAACATCATTCGTTTAAATCTCTATTTTTTTCCAAAATCAAATTTTGAAAGCCAGTGATTTTGAGAGGATAACGTTGATCAAGAAATTGAAAGAGAAAAAAGTCTGCCGCAGCCGGGAATCGAACCCGGTCTCCCACTTTCCCGTGATTTCCGGTTTCGATTCCCGGCTGCGGCAGACTTTTTCTCTTTCAATTTCTTCATCTAAATTCAAGCATTTGAACAATGCGTTTCTCATCGCTTATCTACTCGAAAACGTTGATGATAAACCATTTGAATGAAAGTGATATGCTCTTTGCCTAAATTCAAGTAGTTTATATAATGTCGAAATCTATGCACAGGTTATGTCGAAACCAATTAATTCGTTAAGAGAGCTCAACGAGAATATTTCCATTTGGTGTAACTAGCGACATATGGAAATGAAAACAATTAAGTGGTGGCATTTGTATTTTTTTAGGAAGTGACAAGAAGGCCTTGTTTAGAACATCAACGCGGCGAAATTCTAAACGTTGATATCCAATTTTAGAGCATCATTGCATGTCGCTGAAATAAGAATTCTTTGGACGAAATCGTTTTTTTAAGGCATGTGCTAGGGCGAAAGGGAGAGAGTGAAAGAGGGAGTGGTGTTGCGTGGAAAGCGGTGAAAGCGACCGAAATCACACGCTGGACTTGATCCGCCCGACTTTCCATATCGGGAGCGGTGGCATTCGATGGCTCTCGCTATTCATGCATAGTCTAGCGAAACAAATTCGAGAGACCAGCTGAAAATGTGTATTTTTAAGTGATTGGTCTTAGCAACCGTATTCAGGTGAAATTGAACTCGGACTTATTTTAGTCAACGAAAATCTTTTTAACCCTTAAATAAAAATAAACCGATTCATTTCATCGATAATTGAGCGATCATGCAACATAAAGAACCTAGAATAACTTTAAAATTATAAAAAAATGGCGACATAATATTAATTAGATCGACATACTGTTTGAAATTAAAATACGTACAAAATCTTCTAGAAATCTCGTTACTAAATCGTGAAATATATTCTTTACTCTTGAGGCTCATTCAAATAGAATTTAAATAAACCTTAGAAACTGAATCATTAGCGAGTAAACCACTTTAGTACACTAATCACTACGAATTTCATGTTTGGGTGAAAATACCGCGATTTAATATGTTTTAAAGCTATTCGAACAGAATTTGTTTACAATCACGTCGGTATTACTCCACATTATGCAAATGTGACTTATTAGTTATTCACCTATTGCGTCGAATAGATTAATTTATCCCCATTTATATAATTAGTGTCCATCCGACGAGGGGATGTATACACCATCAATACAAATATGTTGAATATCACCCCCCTTCTTTCTGTGTTTTCCCGCAACGTGGTTTTCTTCTTTGACATTTTAGGTTGCAAAGATTTTTTCCCACATTCAAATCTTTCTTTTTGTTCTTAGTTAATTTACGTGCGTATTACGAGGTTAGATGGAAGAGAGGTCCAACTGAGCCTAATCTCGCCGTTAAAGTGTTATTTTTCTAATTCAGTACGTTTGTCGTAAGGAAAGTACCTCCCGAATCTCTGATATTCCTCAAACAGTTCCATCATAACATCCAATTATCACCGAAACTTTCAATCAATTTCACTCCTTCAACGTTCCATCGAATTGAAATTTTTTTTCATTTATTTGTGTTTAGATTTGTGGAAAAGATATTTCTATATCAAATTTCTGTTCGTTAGGTGACTAACATTACGGTCTGTTAAGTCTATCGGCTGATTAAGTCTTATTAAGAACTGACTACGAGTGCTTCTCACTTTTGATGAAAATTTGCAAAGGAATGGAGTGTGAATGGTGAAGTGACAGTCGCAGCCACAAAACAGTTCCATCCGAATGGCTTGGGGATGACCCTGTGTTTGCATGTTTACATCTTCCTTTTTCTATATATTATGCTTGCTGCACGTAAATAGATGTGAAGAAAATATTTCCATTCCCTTACCTAATAGTTTATCGGCTGACGTCATTTCAAACAGATAAATCTTAATGCCGGAAAGATACCCTAGAAATACTAAATATTCAAATTTAAACATAGTCTTTGGTCAAACAGCCATTCGTCCCTCATTAAGCAAAACAATCCCCAATATAGATTTTTCGTCTCATAATTTATGTACTAGAAAATGTCCCGTATCGAACAATACTTTTAGCTCCTCTCCTACTGAGAGGAGCCAAATACTGAGAAATTAGAAAAGTTAACGAAATCGCTCAAATATTAATCCACCGCTAGCCTCTTTGTTTGTACTTACCGTAATTTATTGAGCTACGAATTCAACTCACAGAGTATTAAGGCTCCCACTTTGCTGATGTGGAATTTTAGTGAGAGATCTCGATATGCTTCCGCTATCGCCATGCTGAGCTATACAAATGACATCTATGTTTATGCTTTGGAGATACAAAAACATCACCGTTTGTTCATATTCATTTTTCACAGTATTTCCATTTAAAAAATGATATAATCATTGATTGAATCATTGTTTTCATTGTCGTTGATATATTCAGGGCATTTCCGTGGGAGAGAACTGAACCTTGTTTAGGGACATGTTTTAAACAAATACACTCACACGTACGTAACAAATTACCAAAAGCTCATCTGAAATGTGACTCCACAATTGTTGGCTGAAATTCAGTGTTCTTTTATATTTACAATAAACTTTAACTTTAAAAGTATTGTAATGAAACAATGCTTTTTCCGCATACTCTCTATGCATCCTCTAACTGAACTACCATATTTTTTGTCTCTCGCATGTCCCGGATTGAACGAAATCTTGAAATGTGTCCCATTGGCATCCTAAACTTCCTGAGCAGCATTCACCGGGAAAGCATTAGATCTTTCTAACCTTCCTTTGTTTTCGGTAAATACTAGACATTCTCTCGGCATCAATTCCTTTAATCAACCTCTTTTAATCGGTAGCAGTAACAAAAATAGCCTTTTAAGCCACGTTTTCATTTTTGCTAATTAATGAATATCCTTTAAACATAAAAGTAACATGCATTCCATTGATATAGAAGTTCATAATTAGGCATAGTTAATAGCATCCACGACATAATAACTTATAGATACACTGCACAGTGTGTCAATACTGGAAAATTATTTGGCTGATCGGAAAAATGTCCGATTACTTGCGAATTAATTGGTGTAACTCTAGCTAGTTAGCCTTAGTGATCCGTCGTTACTGTAGCAAAGTTCGAACCTGGATGACTAGAAAATGCTCACACAAGAATAATGTTTTTATCTCTTGCAGGCTATGAATCTTTCAAACAAATTAATTCAAATTTATAGTCATAGAAATCGAAACAATTACCAAAAGAAGGAAGATTTGACAGATATTCCTATTTCGGTCGTAGAATATTGTGTTCTATTCGAAATTGCGGGAATTGAGATAAAATAAACGGAAATTTTGCGGCTATAAACATCCGGTACGACGAACGCGATTATTGGAATCGAGATCGTGCTTTATTTAAAAGGCATTTTGAGAATTGAGTACATTTGAAATCAATGGTAGGCTGGTGATTATCTTAAGACGGGGAACTTCTCCATAATTTCCAATTGCGATAATATATACAAACTAACGATTATTTCGAAGTGTTTCTTAATCAGTCATTCATTAGCATTTAAGAGGGGTCCGGACCCCACAAACCTCCCCACTACGAACAGATATTAATAAACACGAGTAAATGAGGAGACAACGGTGATCCAGCCCATCCTTTTAGGGTTATAATTGTTGATTCACTGGGTGAAAACACCGTGCATTGGACGTGGTCACGCCGCACAGTGGGCTAGAATCGAAAAAAGCTGGCCGAAAATACGAAAACACTTTTTTTGAGTACGGACTATGAAACTTCGCATGACCAATCTTGAATAAATTTTACATACGAGTATGGAGGTAATTTACGTTGGATTCTACGCATTAAAATTGTACAGGAGGTCAAACTTGACCAAATTTTGCGAAAAATTCCGGACTTCGATCTTTCGCGAAAATCTTCAACTTCAAACTGCTCGTGAACCCAAACGAAGATAATCATCGGGTAAAATGTAATTCCATGTTATAAACATGTTCTTCCTCCTTCATTAGAAGTAGCATTTATGATCACCCTTGAATATTTACATACTTTACGTAACAAAATGGCGGACTCTTAATTTAGAGCAAATTTTTACCTAAAGCGAGGAAAATAGTAGAAAGTGACATCGAGTGTCACGGGATAACTTATACCACGATGTTCTTTGAAGCTTTCTGAAGAGGAATGTGAAATAAAACCTTGCGCATATTTGTGCCATCGATAAATAAACCAACTTTTCGAAAACGCTGCAAGAGCTTAATCCGCGCGGCGCAGCACCGTCCTCCGTGAGGCTCACTTGCTTTAAGAGGAAATACTGACCAAAACAATTTTAAATGGTAAATTTTGGGGTTTGCACCCTGGAATGAACTTTTGTTCTGCCTTTTGAAAAGAATTATGAGGTAAATAAAAATCCGTTCACCTTCTTCTCAAAGCAAGACTAATTTTATCAATGTTCCATTGCTTTCACCCAGCCTTAAGAGTTGAGAATATTTTGAAAATTTACTTTCCAATAAATAATCTAAGGAATCGTCTCTAGGTTTAGACTGAACTCTCCTTATCTCTGAACCTCAATTATATTAATTAAGTCTACATCTGGCGTTATTTGGTGACTGCCTCAGTACTCCGTATACAAAGGTTCCGCAAAGGGCTAGTTTTATGACACTCAGCTACGCTTCATCCGGAATAACGGCATCCTTCGCATCGCAATTTCGTGATTCCCAGACAGAAGTATAGGAGTAGTTTCAGTACTATTTGAACAGTGCAGAAGTACAGTGGTGTTTTGGGGCTCTTGCTGTAGCTTTTATCGTTCTTCAATTTGGAATTTCACTTGGGAATTTGCTATCAGTATTCCCTGTTCCCCTAGATTCTGCAGACCGATTCGCTTTCAGTGAACAAAGGAAGTGAAAGCAATTATTAAGGTGGAAAAAAGCTTTTTACGTAAGGAAATTGAAATTTTTAAGTCAGTAAATGTAGGCAATTATCGTATCAAGTTCTGTTTGCTTCAATACTAATTATATAAAAAATTACCTATCAGAGATTGAAGGGAATCTCATAAAAACATTCGCCAATATCTTGAAGGCAATTTCAAGCGGTTTAACGCTAAATGAAAGAGCTTTCAGAGATTGTTGCTGGATTACAGCACAGATGTATGTGCAATTATATCCATGGTATTACATGCCATAACAGTACATAAAATAGATACATGGAGCTGAAATTGCTAAAGAATCAATTCTTCCGTTGAGGCAACTAACAGAAGAGGCGATGGAACCCCGAAAAAAAAGCACCAGGAAATATAGAGAATGATTCACGAGGAAACACTCCCAAGTACCTACCAACGAAGATTGCTTCTGACTTTAGATCCGTTGATATCCATATTGACACCAGTTGGAGCTTCGAAAGGATCGAGGATTATGAGTAAGGAAGTGAAGGGGATACTTAGCATAGATTAAGAAGAGGATTTGGCATATGGAAATGAAGATTCCTCTGAATAGAAATGTATTTAATGGAGAAGGTAGGATATAAAAGCATGTGGTTATGTTTAAAAAAATTGCTTAGTTCTATTTTTTTCAGTTAGAACCATCCATGAAATCGTATTTTTCTACTAAATATGCTTATCTAAGATATTCACGGAGTATAATAGTACGAAAAAACTACGAAAAAAAAATTTAATTGTTTTTGTCCGTAGAAAGTGACACTCGATGTCACCTTCTACTATTTTCCTCGCTTTAGGTAAAAATTTGCTCTAAAATAAGGGTCCGCCATTTTGTTACGTAAAGTATGTAAATATTCATGGGTGATCATAAATGCTACTTCTAATGAAGGAGGAAGAACATGTTTATAACATGGAATTACATTTTACCCGATGATTATCTTCGTTTGGGTTCACGAGCAGTTTGAAGTTGAAGATTTTCGCGAAAGATCGAAGTCCGGAATTTTTCGCAAAATTTGGTCAAGTTTGACCTCCTGTACAATTTTAATGCGTAGAATCCAACGTAAATTACCTCCATACTCGTATGTAAAATTTATTCAAGATTTCAAGATTGGTCATGCGAAGTTTCATAGTCCGTACTCAAAAAAAGTGTTTCGTATTTTCGGCCAGCTTTTTTCGATTCTAGCCCACTGTCCGCCGTGGCGGAGTGATTTGCACAAAAGAAAGAATCGAACAATAACTTGATTGGATTCTCAACGAAGTGACGTCGAAAACAAACATCAATCGGCGATTAATTCTTAATACTCTGAATAGATTTATATTTAGAAATTGACACCGCGAGATTTACGCCGATTGGCGTATGGCAGGGGGTGTATCAACACCAAATATTCGTACCTAATCTATCCTTTTAGCCTCTCTAATGCTCCGAGGAAAAAACGACCAGAAGTAGCTATCTGTTCTAGCGATCATTTCCTTATATCGCTCGGTCGACGCCTCTCGTAGATCGCGTTCGTTTTGTACTGGAATTATGATGTCTTCGAACTCGCCTGAAAATTCTGGGCTGATGAATTTATCGAACAGCTTCCGTCTGTATTCTGATCTTCTATCCTGTAGTGAACTCCATCCGAGGGAGTTTATCATGGCCGTAACGCTGCTTTCGAATGTGAAATCTCCACGAACGAAACGTGCCGTTCTACGTTGGGCCATCTCTAAATCTGAGACTAGACCTACTTCATGTGGATCCCAAACTGCGCTGCAGTATTCAAGATTGGGTCTAACCAAAAAAATATGCAATTTCTTTGACTCTTGATTGACATCCTCTAAGAGTTCTACTTGTTAATCTTTGCATTTTATTAGCCTTTCCTAAGCGATCACGATTATGTTCTTTGAATGATAAATTACTGCTAATTGTATAGATATTTATTATGACTCACGAACTCTAAGGGATATTCTGATATTTCATATTGCAAGCTGTTAACATTCGTGGAACGCGTGAAGATCATAGCAACGCACTTCTTTAGATTTAAATCAAGCTGCCAGTCTTCGCACCATTTTGATATAACGCTTAGGTCGTTCTGAAGGATTGTGCTATCTTCATCTGACGTATTCATTCTGTATATGAGGGTATCAACGGCAAATAATCTAACCCTGCTCCTTACATTATCTACTATGTCATTGATGTACATAAGAAATAAAATCGGCCCTAGAACACTACACTGCGGAACTCCTGATGTGATGAGTACTTCATCGGATAAAATTCCGTCTAATGCAACTCGCTGAAATCTATTTTCGAGAAAGGATTTGATCCATCCGACTACTTTTTTGTCGATCGCGTAGGCATTTAGCTTTTGAATTAGCTTTAAATGAGGTACGGTATCGAAGGCTTTCCTGAAGTCTAGAAATACTGCATCTGTTCTAACACCCTTATCTGCTGCTTTAGCTATGTCGTTTATGAAAAGGGTTAACTGAATCTCGCATGACCTCCCTTTGCGGAATCCGTGCTGGTTCTAACTAATTGCTCCATTCTCAGACAGAAAACGCATTACTGAACTCGCAATGACATGCTCCATTTTTTTACAGAAGGTCGAGGTGAGTGAGATATGTCTATAATCATCGGGTTTTAAGTTGCATCCTTTTCTGAACTGGAATGACGTACGCTGTTTTCCATGATATGGGAACAGTACATTCATCGAACGATTTCTGGTAGAATACGAGGAGAAGGGGAGCAATCTCATAAGCTAATGTTTTTATGACTACTGCTGGGATTCCTTCGGGTCCCGGGGCTTTTTTTCCTTTCAATCTCTTGCAATAACGTTTCTATTCCATCCACTGATAACTCGATGGGGCACATATCCGAATCGATACGCCTAGTAAAGTCATTAACGAAGCCGTTGTCTACATTGAAGCATTTCCGGTAATGCTGATTAAGTAAGTTCGCTTTTTCAATCGATTCTTTAATAGCGATTCCCTCCTCGTTGATTAGGCGGGGTATGGAAGACTGACCTCCACGAGTTTCACGCACATATGACCAAAATTGTTTCTGATCGCCGCTTAATGATTCTAATAAGGTTTTAGATCTGTATTCCTGAAATTCATTATGAGCTTCTTCCTTGATTAGCTTACGCATGTCTCTATATTTTTGCTGCTCTGTCTCTATATTAACACCGCATGATTTAAGTTTCTTCAAACGGGAATAAATAAGCCTTTGCTTCCTATGCATTGATCTTAGCTTAGGCTTTGTCCAGTGGTAATTTGTATTTCCAACTCGTCAAATGTAAGATGGGATTCTTAAGTCCCAATTCCACCTTATAAAGACGTTTGTATTGTACTCTGTTGTAATTACCTGGGTTGGGCTGGGTAGGAGGCGAGGTATTCCTTGGCATTAGGAAATCAGGTGCTCATGAGGTTTAGGGAATTCAAGCGCGCAATTAGCTGGTTTAGGTTGAGTTATACTTTATCTTTTTAAATTAAGTATCTATAAATCATGCAAATTCGTAATAATGGCATATTAGTTCGCAATTATAATCGGTTTTATATAAATACTATATGTTTATTTGCAGAGATATAAAATGCCAAACTTTAAATTCCTTCACATGAATTCCTCGCGTTGGCTCTTCAAATGGTCTTAGGGATGACTACCGCCATCGCGCGGAAAAATCCTCGCCATCGAAAATTGGGTATATAAATCGGCGTCGCAAATTGTCGCAGGATTTTATTTCAGATTCCTATTCAGGAAGCTTCAAAGAACACCGTAGTATAAGTTAGCCCGTGTACATCATGGTACATCACTGCTATTTTCCTCGCTTTAGTTGAAAATTTTCCGTAAAATATGGGTTCGCCATTTTGTTGTATAACTTATGCAAATATCCTACTGTGATCATTCAAACGAAGTAACATAAAGCACAAAGAATATGTTTATAATACAGCATCGTTTTTTACCCGATTATTTTGCTCATTTGGGTTCAGTGTTGGCTTGGAGTTGAAGAAATTTGTGAAAAATCGAAGACCGGCTTTTTTTCGTCAAATTTGGTCAACTTTGACCCCCTGTAGAATTTTAATGCACCGGAATAAAAGTGTATGATTTGGTAGTTACATGCAGAATTTGTTTAAGAATAGCCATGCGAAGTTTCAAAGTCCGCACTCAAAAATACCATTTTCTTATTTTTGGCCAGCTTTTTTCGATTCTAGCCCACTGTGCGTCGTAACGAAATTCGTAACATTTAAACTCACTTTTTAAACTAACGGACGAGATTAGGGAAATGAAACTTTTTTTTCAAACACTTTGTATTAAGTAGTTATCAGGCACAAAATTTTGAGTTAATTTTATGTTTATTTGCAGAGATATAAAATGCCAAACTTTAAAAGTTTTTTCGCGCCACAATATTTGGGCGGAGGTAACTTCACCTTTATTTCGATTTCTCGGGCCTTATATGCCCGCGATGATAAACCAGTATTATGTTTTTAGAGGAATAAGAGCATGCTTTTCTTAATCGTGAATATAAGGATAATATAACATAAAAAACGGGTAAGGATAATCTAGCGCAAGATGGTGCTCACCCAGGAAAAATCCCAACGAAGAATGGACTCGAAAAAAAATCAGTTCCTTCCTAATCGTTAATATCAAAATAATAAAATATTAATAACTAGTAAACGACCCCGTCAAGCATGACGGAAATTAATTTAGTTTTAAAAACTATCTATTATCCTATATATATGGTATTCCTAAGCACAAAAAAAATCCTTCGTAAGATCATAATAACTCAATATATTTCTTTCCATTATTTATAATATTTATATGTTTCAAGTCATAAAATCATACTTTACGTACATTTCTTTTAGAAAAATATAAGAACTGATTATCCCCGTGCACTTATATGGGATAATTCATGGAATCAACATTCAAAAATTGCCTTTGGCCTGGAGAACATTCAATGGATTCTTATCGAATAGTAAATTTTTTTGACAGTAATTTTGCGAAGCAGTAAAAGCCGAGATCAATAAAAACGATAACATAAAATAAAATTCTGTAGTAAATTCCACAATCACGACGTTAAATTATACTACGAGTATATCGTAAGACCCCAGTCAAGCGCGATGGAACTTAATTAATGGTATTCCTTTTATTCTGTGTATTTTAAAAGGTGTCTATCGATAGTTGATTAACATATTTGCGACTGGCAGATAGTTTAAATGGTAAATTTCGAATTATTTTGCTCAGACGTAAATAAGTAAAAGTAATATTGTTTCGATTATAACTGTGAAATCGACATTCATAAATCTTGTGTATTCTTAAAATATCAGCCATTATATTAGTTAGCAGACAACTGTCATTTTCTAACCATTAATTCTCCTTTTAAATTCCAAGGGTATTTTGTAGGAAAACAAATTGTGCTGGTCATCAGTAATCCGGTTTGGCATGTTCAAGTATGATGTAAATCGAATTGTGAGTTTATTAAATATGAATACGCAACCTTTTCATACATTGTTTGAAAAATAATAACCAGGATTGAATTATGAGCTAAATGTTTTTGCAGAATTCGGAATAGTTACATATTCGATTTAATTGAACATTATTCAGTTCGTGAGATTTACATAAACTCACAGCTTTCGTTTGCGTTGAAAATGCGTTCGTCTCCCAAAAATTTTTCCCTCCCTCACCATAATATTTCTTCGTCATCTATGTAATGAAAAATCAACATAGAAAAGGTCCTTTGGAAAATCAGGTTGAATTAAAAAGCACTGCTACATAGCATGGCTTGTTTGTCATTTCGATTTACTTACTATATATACTTCACTGCATGTGCAGGAATCACAGAAAATTGCCAATCGTGCACAAAGTCTGTTATTGGTTCCTCTTTTAATTGTGTATGAAATTACAATAGGCGTGTATTCTTACGGGATAATGCATGAGTTCGAATTCGACAAATATCATACATCTAATAGATGAATTCGACTATCACCTTGGTTGTCTAGGGGATGAGTTGTTTGTAACCAGAAAAAGTTTCGTTAATTTTTTTTTAATTCTCGCAGTTTCGAATGGGTTCGAACCCGAACCTTCTGAGATATGTGTGGATTTCAACATGATGTAGTTTGTCTCATATCTCTACATCAAGACGTTTCTGTGATAGAGAAGGAGACGGACAGACATTTGCTTTATAGATACGTATATATAATGAAGGATTTACACCAACTCACGCATAAGATAATTTCTTGCAAAATAAAATTTCGAAAAGTCAAAAGAGATAGAGCCGTTTAAACTGTAGCAAATGGTAAAAACAGACGAACGTGAACAGAAGTCGCGGCATCGGAGGTAAGGATAGCGTGGTCATCTGAGAATTGCGACGTAGAGGTGAAGCGAACGGCGATTTTACCGTAACATACGAACAGTAAATGTAACCACTGTGATTCGCTGCGCAACTTTGTGAAACGGAATCCTATTGACGATAGGAGACCACAGACACCGCAGACGACCTCAGCAACGCTGAAGGATGAACATCGCGTGACGACCAAACAAAATCGCAACGAAATAAATATCTCCGCTGAAAAATGAAAAATAGATGGAATTATGTTGTACCCATATGAAAGTCGTCATAGAAAATGAAAATAACAAAAATTATAGTGTTATTTTGTAGAAAATATTTTACTGATACTATAATTATTAGTTCTAACCATTTTCCGAATTTTAGCAGTTTTATTTTTCGGAAATTGGCCGGAAAAAAATTTAAAAAGGCACCCTGTTTTAACCTTATGGGAGAAATATGATCCGTCCTGGCATCGAACTAAGAGTACTTGCGGTAGAATTCCATGCATATTACTGTTTAAAAATTATTCTAATAACTATTCCTTAGGTTTAATTTCAAAATCGTATCCGGAAGTGGCTCAAAATATTATCCGAGTTTCCTGTACATTTCTTCCGTAGAAATACTTAATCCGCCCAGGTGTCTAACCAAGGATCAGTTTAGGAGTTCCGAATATGAAACAAAACCACAAATGCTCTTCATTTGCCGATTTATAAATGATTCTCTTTTCGGTAAGTAATTCGTATGACCAAATTTTCAAAAATTCATTTAGGAGTTACAATATTACTTTTACTTATTTACGTCTGAGCAAAATAATTCAAAATTTACCATTTCCTCTCATTATTTCCATTTTCTTTTGAATCGCCCATCAAAATGTGTTGTCTGTTTTCCCTAAGGAACCATAGAATTGACGATGGGTCAGATATCCGTGTCTTTATTTTTGAGGTAGATGTCCTTTCAGGACTTTTTACAATGAGTCCAATTTAGGATGGTTGAGAAACCCACTGTTTTGTATGGCAAAACCGAAACAGTGAATAGTATATCGCAGGTTTAGCTAACGCCCGGTTCGACAGGACATTTCGAATCAAACGATCTTTTCGCTGGATATTTAACTAATTAATTAGCAGATATTCCTAAGGTTTTCGTCAGACAGAAACTATCACTTACAACTGAACATTGTACTGCCTCTTGTCTGGACAAAGAGATAAAACTGTGAAAAATATACAGTCATCAAACCTTAATTACGGTAAGGTCAGATGAAAATCTGTTTGGTGCCATTAAAATTAAACTTTTATTCAATGTCCGATATTTTCCATTATTATACTAAAATGATTTTCAGAGTAATGCACTGAGTGAAAGTAATAACAATAATTCATAATCATAGTTTAATTGATAACTAAGATTCCAGAACTCCTCAAGTAAGCTTTTTAATCAGAATTGTATGAATGCTGCTCAATAAAAATGAAAATCAAAAGACAATTCACTATCAATAATTATAATAAAGATAAATTGAATTACCTGGAAAATATTGGAAAATAAAGGATGGTAAATTAATGGAAGAACACGTTAAAAATAGAGACCAATGGATGATAACAAGCTTTGCATAAGAAAGTAGTTATTCCAGTTATTCCCGTGATTTAAACATTAACTGTTAAGTGTTCTTGGTTATACATATTAACTACACTTCTTCATTCACTCCAAGGATCATCGTAACGTAATTCATCCTCGAGATACCATAATACTCTATGAACTTTGTGAGGATGCTTCGAATTGTTTGTTTTTCCCCTTCTAATAGTTATAAAAGAAAGATCATTGCAGATGAAATTAGACCTTCGGAAAATTTTAATTATAATATAATATTTACAATGTTTAGGTGCATTTTATTAGACTGGTTCTCCATCTTTTGTTTTTAGATGAATTGCATAAACTCTTGAATTGAAATTCTTGAAACTCTAAATAAAAAAAACAAAGTGACCTCGGGCGTGCCACATTGAAGTGTAATCGGACCGTTACTATTTTTAGTGTACATCAACGACCTTAGCAATAACATTAATAGCAAAGTTAGGATATTTGCGGACGACACGGTAATTTTTAGGGATTTCAGAGGATAGATTAACCCCATCGTGTGATTTAGATGAAATTATGAAATGGTGCGATGATTGGCACACGATGTGTTCTCAAAATACTGGACAGTATTTTGAGAACACATCTACATAAGTACCCTGCAAGTCGCCTTCCGGCGTGTGGCAGGGGGTGTAAACACCAAGAGTAGAATTACTTCTTTAATTTATTATTATCGCGTACCGTTCGCGGAAAAAAAGAATCCCTAAAACGACTTGTCCTCGCGTCTATTTCTCTTATTTTACGCTCACTGTCGGATCGGGCAAAGTAGCAGGGGGGTCGCATAATATCAATTACGTCATCCGAAAATGTATTTCCTCTGAATTTATCTAACAATCGCAGCCTAGCTTCTAATCTCCTTTCTTTCAAGGATTCCCAACCTGCGTCTGTGAGCATTTGCGTTACACTTGCTTCTCTATCGTAGCACTTTTTAACAAAACGTATCGCCTTACGCTGCACTTTCTCGAGTTCGCGAGAGTTCGTTTCATCCGCTGGGTCCCATATACTCGCCGCATATTCCAGATGGGGCCTAACTAACGTAAAATAGCATCGCTCTCTAACCTTTTCATCGCATCTACCTACAATACGCTTTATAAAACCGAGCTTTTTAGTTGCTTTACCGCATATTTTTCGAATGTGTGTGCTCCAGTTTAAGTTATTGGTTAGGGTGATTCCAAGATATTCTACTGAGTCGACTACATTTAAATTCGTTCCACTAATTTTGTACGGGCGGTTCTGACTCAATTGTTTCCTTTCGAAGAAATTTACTACAGAGCATTTATCTACATTAAGATCTAGCTGCCATTTTTCGCACCACATTTGTATATGAGCTAAGTCGTTTGAGAGTGAAGCACTATCTTCGTCACTTGATATTTCTCTATATATTACCGAATCATCCGCAAATATCCTCACATTGCTATCGATCTTGTCGCTTAGGTCATTGATATAAATGAGGAAGAGTAAAGGTCCGATTACGCTGCCTTGGGGTACGCCTGAAGTGACTCTGACTTTATTCGAACTAACGCCATCAAGTACCACTTGCTGTTCTCTCTCGTGTAGAAAATTCTTTATCCATTCAATTATTTCCTTGTTGATACCTGCTAATTTTAGTTTGTAAATTAATTTGTAGTGGGGGACCCTGTCGAAAGCTTTCTTGAAGTCAAGGAAAATAGCGTCCACTTGTTTTTTACTTTCGGCAGACTTTAAGATATCGTGGACGAATAGAGCTAGTTGGGTTTCGCATGATCGGTTCTTTCTAAATCCGTGTTGGTTCTTACTGAGGAAAAGATTGCTATCTAAGAACTTCATAAGTGAGCTAACAACGACGTGCTCCATTACTTTTCCGGAGAGTGGAGTTAATGAGATAGGCCTGGGTTCTCCCTCAACCCACTTTTATAAACAGGAGTAACATTCGCTGACTTCCAATCTATTGGGACTCTACCTTCGTGCATGGACTTGGTAAATATAATTTTGAGATGATATCTGATAAATGATATTCATTGGTATTGCCAAAATTTGGTATCCAATTTGATATTGGTAAATATAATGTTGACGTTGAATAATTAGAGAAATGTCAGAGAACTTTGCAAAATATAGATTTTTTTGCTGATCTTAAACATTCATTGCTATTAGCGTCCATGAAAATTGCCTCTCGGTTTTATAACATTTTGGAACCATAATTGAGTTCATTTGAATTTGAAGATTTCTGACTGAGATATCACATGAATTTGACAAGTAAGTAGTTTCTCTGAATGCAGTCATATGCAGGAAAAATATATATTGGATGAGAAAATAGAGAAGGTGAGTGAATGGATTGTGTTTTTAAGGGAGTTCATTGCTCCTGTTTAAAGTGACCAACAGGGCGACAAGGAATTGTCACTATCTCAGGGAAAGATCTGGAATTAAAAAATCTCCTACACTTTCGGTTACTAAAATCATGTGTGTATTTATTGTAGTATTTTACAGCTGTCGTCACTTCCCGATTCCTATCTACCTCTTTCCAGGCAGTCCCTGGTTTGAAGTCCTTGCTTCATTCACTCCTTCCAATCACTCCCTCTGTAACTCGCTTTTCAGATTTGTCATGGTTGATGTCATTGAACTACAGTAAAACCTCGTTAACACGTACTCGCTTAACCGTCCGGTCAGTAACCGGGTATCCAATCCAGTTTCCCAGGTAGAATTAATTAACTTCCCCTTAAAAAAAATTTATGACCGCCAAATCCGCCGGAACCCCAAAATTGAAGTAGTTTGACACCAATTTTTCGTCAAAAGTTTTTGCAATCAATGATTCAATAACGGTTATTAACTATAAAACTTGATACCTCCTCCGTTCAATGACTGGGTACCCGGGTACTCACTAAGGTCATTGTGTATGAAAGCCGGGTTTATACACACTAAAAAGACCGTTTATCAAAGTTTTTATGTAACTTGACTTTCGAATAAATAATCAACAATATCTTTTGTAATTTCCTTCACTTAAACAATTTTTATTATAAAAAGTAGTAGATAGTAGGTAAAAAAGCATCATTCCGTTTTTTTTCATATTAGTTATTTCTTCTTTTATTTATAATAACACAGTTTCATACAAAAAAACAAGCATTTAATTATTTCGCACACTCCTCACATGTCGTCGTTGAAACACAATGTTCATCACAAATAGGGAACTCGCATACCGAACATGACTTTCGAGTTTTGCGACGTTTTTTGAATTCGCTCTGGAGACAAACATGGCATACACCAGTAATCTTTTTCCTTCCGGTTGAATCGAACTGTGCCTGGGGTTTCGAAGATTTTGATGCTGTTGGCTGCGCATATGGATTTATAGCTCGACCAAAAAAACTTTCAATCGCCACTTTGGTTGTGAAATGCCTCATTATTTGTGCATTATGCGAACGATTTTCGACGAAAGGAGTACACAGCTCTCTGCCCAGTTGCCGATAAAATAATCGTCGTTCATAAGATTTTTTCGAAAGCAATTTATTATTCTCATAATAAAGAATATATGCTGCAAGGCAGGCGATATCGAGAATATTGTAGAAAAATGCTAGAGGCCACCTTCGAGTTGATCTTTTTGTAGTATATCTACCAAGCATTTTATCCACCGTGTCCACTCCAGCTTTTGACCAGTTATAAAATTCAATAATTTCGGGTTTTTTCTTTGCACCATCACCAATCTTTGCTTCCTGATGCATTGATGATAGCATAATCACTGCCTTGTTTTTTTTGGCACTTCTCGTGTTCTCGATGCAGCCATTGCTGGTGGAATGTACGGCTTATTTTTCTTCAAAGTGCCAACAATCGTTAAATCCCAGGATAGTAAAAATGTTGCCAATGNGTGTTAGGGTTTATGGAGGAATACGACAGCATTAAATGAAGGACGATCACGGATTCACATTACACATCGTACTGAGGTTGTATTCGTGGTATTTCAGTGCCCACAATACAAAAAACAAAAGAACAACGAAATGAAAAACACGTGCTTGATGAATATCCTCGACACACGCCCTTAATCAAGCACGTACATCATAAACATTCATGAGTTTTACATAATTTTCATGTTTGTCCTTGCATAGAGGTTTAGTCATTATATCAGCCATCAATTGATCTGTTGGCTGATACTGAATTATTACAATACCTTGTTCTACTATATCTCTAATAAAGTGATTTCGTACCTGAATATGTTTCATACGTTTCAGTGACAAATTCATTTGCAACAATATGTTGAGCAGCTTGATTATCATTGTAAATTGAAATGGAATCACAATTTAATTCAAGTTCTTCAAAAATATTTCTAATAAAACACACTTCTTTTACAGCATTACTCATTCCCAACTGAACGCTGAATTCGCTAACTGTATCACAAATCCAGTGCGGGACTGCCGGTCATCTAAATCACTAGCATATGATGCATCAACATATGCTTTAACATTGATATTACCAGCCTTTTTATACACCAGACCATAGTTTATTGTCATCTCTGATTGCGTCGCTGGCATTTTCAATTTACAAGAATGATTATGATTCAACGAACCGCAAATTTACGTGATTTAACGCGAATATCATAAAATATAACTGCGTTTTCGCTAAGATCATTACTGGGCCCATAACCTGTTAGGGTTTATGGAGGAATACGACAGCATTAAATGAAGGATGTTTACGGATTCACATTACACATCGTACTGAGGTTTCATTCGTGGTATTTCAGTGCCCACAATACAAAAAAAAACAAAAGAACAACGAAATGAAAAACATGTGCTTGATGAACATCCTCAACAGTTCGGATAAGGAAATAGAAACGAAAGGGGACAGAAATTAGTAGACTTTTGTAAGAGGAATAACCTCTGTATCACAAACACACTTTTTAAGCAACATAATAGAAGGAGGTACACATGGAAAAANAAAGTAGTAGATAGTAGGTAAAAAAGCATCATTCCGTTTTTTTTCATATTAGTTATTTCTTCTTTTATTTATAATAACACAGTTTCATACAAAAAAACAAGCATTTAATTATTTCGCACACTCCTCACATGTCGTCGTTGAAACACAATGTTCATCACAAATAGGGAACTCGCATACCGAACATGACTTTCGAGTTTTGCGACGTTTTTTGAATTCGCTCTGGAGACAAACATGGCATACACCAGTAATCTTTTTCCTTCCGGTTGAATCGAACTGTGCCTGGGGTTTCGAAGATTTTGATGCTGTTGGCTGCGCATATGGATTTATAGCTCGACCAAAAAAACTTTCAATCGCCACTTTGGTTGTGAAATGCCTCATTATTTGTGCATTATGCGAACGATTTTCGACGAAAGGAGTACACAGCTCTCTGCCCAGTTGCCGATAAAATAATCGTCGTTCATAAGATTTTTTCGAAAGCAATTTATTATTCTCATAATAAAGAATATATGCTGCAAGGCAGGCGATATCGAGAATATTGTAGAAAAATGCTAGAGGCCACCTTCGAGTTGATCTTTTTGTAGTATATCTACCAAGCATTTTATCCACCGTGTCCACTCCAGCTTTTGACCAGTTATAAAATTCAATAATTTCGGGTTTTTTCTTTGCACCATCACCAATCTTTGCTTCCTGATGCATTGATGATAGCATAATCACTGCCTTGTTTTTTTTGGCACTTCTCGTGTTCTCGATGCAGCCATTGCTGGTGGAATGTACGGCTTATTTTTCTTCAAAGTGCCAACAATCGTTAAATCCCAGGATAGTAAAAATGTTGCCAATGGCAAAGTAGTGAAGTAATTATCCATTGTAATGTTTCTACAGGATCCTTTGTACGGTGCCACCAAGTCTTTGACAACTCTCTCACCAACGTTTTTCTCGCGCCCGGCACTCGATTTTCCAGTGTAAAGCTGCCCAGCGAGTGGATACGAATTTTCAGCATCACATATCCACCATACTTTGATTCCATACTTGGCTGGCTTTGATTGAATATATTGAGTGAATTTAGTTCGACCCCGGTATGGAAAAAGTTGCTCGTCGATTGTCAGGTGTTCTGTCGGCTTATAATGTTTTGCCAAATTACTATTGAGCATTGTCCAAATGTCTCATATTGGAGCAGCTTTATCACTCTCCATGCGCTGAGCACGAGTATTGGCATCATCAAATCGAATAAAGTGAAGGATGTTCCAGAAGCGAGTAATTGCTGCACGGTACAATGAATATGAGTACGACTGCCACATATCGTTTGTATTGTCAGTATTCGAGTTATTGGCGCCAGAGGTTATCAAAATAGCAAGGAATGCATAAAATTCCTGAAGCTCAAGATCTTTCCACACTAGTTGTTTTTTCCCTGGATTTTTTTCATTATGTGCTGCATATGTTGAGCTTGCTTTTTTATTCGTATGACGTATAATGATAACAGCTATTTCCGGAGAGAAAAATAATTTGAATGTGTCGAGATTTGACAGCATGTTGGTGTTCCTATTAGGTCCACATCTCTGTTGCACAATATTACGCCTTGCAACTTGATGTTCACTTGTTGGTGCCTCAGCCCACTGAGTACCATCTTTTGCTGTCATTCCTGGCCGACTAACTGTCGCTTCTATTTCACTTTCATCATCTTTATCGAGTGCATTCTCATCAACTTCTCCTAAAAATATACACAATATATAAAACGTAATACATAATATATCATAATTACTGTCGTACAAAATAGAAATGTAAATTACCGGCATCATCACAATCCGAAGCTGCCATCTCTGGAAAATATTCATCGTCGTCACTATCCGACACGTAGTTATTATCAGATTCTTCTGTTTCGAATATTTCATCTAAATGTTGAACGAAACTACGTAGACCTATGGCTAAGCCCTTACCCAATAGCCCCTCATATGTTATATTTTTTCCTTTTCCAAAATGCTTTTTACTTGGAATGTGTTCTCTCGCTTTTCTTCCGGTGATTTAACACAATATCATAACTAATTAAATAGTGTTTATTTAAACACGGTTATACTTCAAAACGGAAAGTTCACTAAATTTAGACCGAACATGAAATCATGAAATTTCTTGTTCAGGAAGTTAATTTTAAATTCAAAGTTAATGTGAAAGGTAACCACTCGTAATTGTCCTCCTATTACTTTGTAAAGTGTGACTGATCTTTAATTCAATTTCTTATCAAACGAATCAAAATCATTTCTTAAAAAGCGTAGAGCATGCTTCTGGATTTCATACCACACATTTACTTAAAAATTGTTGTTCCTGTGATACATCGCCATTGTTGTTCAATGGTATGGACGAGGCAGAATCATGAATTTACGTTACTTTACTAAGTGTGTTGATTGGATTCAAATAAACTCTGATAAAGCAGAACATATGTATGGACTCCTTCTTTATATAATTTTACATGCAAATAATTGCTCTTTTGATTGATGTATAACATGTTCCATTATAGCAGCGGATTTTCGTAAGGGAGCGTGTAGAAACCGAGGTCTATACATTTTTGGTCCGACAGTGGCTCAAAGTGTATGAAAATTTTCTTTCCCCCCCTCCAGTCTTGAATATAAGCCGGCTCAGAGGCAGGATTTGTGGATAAACCCCTCAAAACGCTGTTCTAGCCGTCACCTAAACTCAAATTTTACAAGGGAAGGTCACTTGCCTCGATCTTTCGGAAATAACGGGATCTCATGAGCGACGTTCCCCTCTTTGTGAGAAGGAAAGCCAGATAGAATACGAAATCGTAACAACCAATTTTAAACCACTGAATTTATGCATTCCGACATCGGTGTTCCTATAATATATTGTGAAATTGTGTCACAGTCACCTTATTTTTTGTCTAATGAAGGTTACATCTTTTAATGCGTTGTTTTGTATCAACTTTTGTGAATTACTTCGTCCATCTTAGAAACACTCCCATTCTCTTAATTTCAGTAAGTCTTTAAAAAGACGCGGAAATGTTTACGCATATACGTCGAGCATTTTTCTAGTCATGTTATTCTCTAAATATGCAACTTTATCTCCTTCAAATCTGCCGTTAAGCCCGTATGACACGGTCCAATATATTGGCCAATAACTTGCCCAATAATTGGCACAAGAAAGCAGACAATATTGTCACCAATATTGTCTGCTTTACTAAGTTGGCAACATTAATGCTCAATTAGTACGCCACATTCCAGATTATTAAATAGTATGAATAAGCAACGCAAAACTCTTTCGTCCAGATTTTCGATTAATATTTCGAATTATTTTCATGAAGCTTCTTGTTTTGGACACTAGGGCACGACATTACTCACTTCTGATTGGAGATTGGCCAGAGAAAATAGAACATGCTCTAATTGCCAGATTGGGTGAGAAATTGGTCGGGAAATTGGGGGATTGAAATTGGGTTGGAAATTGGCATGTGGCAAACGGGACACAATCCAATCTGCAATATATTGGCCAACATCCGGTTCTTCCTTGTTGTAAAAGACATGAAACATCCAGTAACGGCTTAGGAGAGTGGCACAAAAGTTTTTGAAGATAATTCGAAATATTTATCGAAAATCTGGACGAAAGAGAACCTGGAATGTTAGGACAATGCTTAGGAAAGCGAAGTTGGAAAATGTAAAGGTAGATGTGAAGAGGCCTACATTAACATACTAGGGCTATGTGAAGTGCGATGGAAGGATGGGGGTGATTTCTGGAGTGATGATGTCAGAGTAATTTTCAGTGGGAGAAATTCTAGCCAGAGGGGAGTTGCAGTAGTGATAGATAAGAAAGCGGGAAAAGCCGTGACAGCTATTGTTTGTCCAACATCATGAAGATAATATAAAAGAGCATGCCGTTATCCCTCTAAAAGTGTAGACTTGGTTTTTCATCGCAGGAATTTAATCTCTAAAAATAAGGATGAATTTGGTGACGTTGCAATGAAAACATCTTGCACATTAGCATACTCGTCTATTGCTGATTTTATACTGCGTCGCTTAATTTTCGTTATTTCTTGATTAACGTTTAGTTTCATGTCGTTAGGATCGAATCATTTATACTAGAGCCGCTGGATCTTGATCTGTGCTCCGCCCACGAGATGTTTCAGGGGTTTGGGAGCCCTAGCCAACAGTAAGTCCCGATTTTGGGCGGGAAGCCTGAAAATCCGTACAGTGTTGCAGTTCTAGCAGTCAGTTGATCTCTCTCTCTGTCGGTCGTGGCTGCTTGGAAGCTCGTTTCGCTGCAATTCTCGTTCTTTGTAATATCTCGGTAAATGTTTCGTTTTATAGTTTAGGTCGGTTTTTAATCCTATATTTTATTCCTTTTATCACTTATACTTCGTAGTTATTTACAGATTTTTGTCTTTATTGTGTAAAGTGATTTAACTTGTAGTTTTTTGTTTTCTTTACTTGAAATTTTATTTATTCTTTTATATAGTAGATTTAAGTCATCCTTTTTGCGTTGGCATACACTAATTTTTACATATATTCATTTAGCTTATANAAAATATTTTTGGTAGGGTTACATATATATTATATGAAAATAAATAACAACATTACAAGCAATTTGCTCCAAAATAAACTATGTATATGATCTGACATTATGGCTTATACTAGGAATATAAACTAGGAATCAATTTCAACAACAGAAAATAAACAAAGAAGTGTTGAAAGATCCATCACATAATCATTGAATTGCTGCGCAGTTTTCTCAACTGTCAATGGGGAAACTCTAAGCAGACTACAATACATTTCATTGCGGAGTTTCAGGAAATACAGGATTCCAAAATCCTAAAAGAAGAGAAAATTTTGTTTAAACAAATATATTTTAACCAATATACCTCTAAGGATTCCACAATGAAAGCCTTTGATGAAAACAAGTTTACACAATTTCTAAACANAGGGAGACATCTCACCCTTTCAAGTGGCTTGGTTTCAGAACAGCTCAAGTGGCTTAAGTTTTTATAATCTTTGGACCATTTTCGCTCCTAATCTGTGTATACAGAGGACATCTTACATGTGATTATAGAAAATCCCTAGTGCGAGAGTACTTATACAAGGACTAGAAATGCCAGAGTATCTGTGATTTTGTATTCCCTGTGCATCTGCAGGCAAACGTGGCCAGTATGTCTGGAAATAGCATTTGTTTAATACATTTTGTTTACGCATGTATTTTTAGAAGTAAGGATGAGAAAAAGTTACCAGATGTATGAAAATCCACACAGAGTTTTCTAGGGTGAACTTTCAGTCATACTCAATCGGTCGAAAAAGAACTACGTCTCCTCGGTTTCCTTCAAACTCAAGTAAAGCAATATAAATTCCTCCGAATAACCAAAGGAAGCATATCATAAATAAATATTTATCATTCCGATTTTTCTTTCCTCGTTCTATAATAACTTATTTTCTTTACTATCATTAATGGTAAAAAATTGTAGATGTGTTGTGCATCTGCATATATTTGGGTCATTCCACGCCAAACCGGACAAAAAAAAGCATGACCATTTCGGATTTTCTTTAAACTCCATTATAATGTTCATAGTGACTAAAGAGGAACGTTTGCCATTTCCTAGACCAATAGTTCGAATAGTTACAAAATGGCGGCTTGTCAAAGTTTGGAAAAAAGTGCGGAAATCGGCGCGCGCGCTCTCGGTCAAACTCCCGTTTCTCAATGATTTTAAAACGTACAGAGCATTGCATACACTCATTTTAAAGATCTAGAATAGGTCTTTCATTTGATATGAAATTTAATTCCATTTCTAGGAGACAATGTTTACTTTTACGCAAATTAACTTTTAAAAGTGATTTTTAACTAAAAAAAGCCACCTCGTTTGCTCTGAAAAAAATCTCACCGAAATGAACAATAAACGTTCTTTGAATGTTGAAAATATAAAAGTGGAACTCAAACGGAATGTTATATTAAAAAAATATT
>KZ309299.1:223163-259651 GCA_000376725.2 Ladona fulva | reverse complement strand
TAATTTTCCGTGTATTTTATCAAAATTCTCGCAATTTCGAATTTATATGAATGATTCACAACTAAAATAAGATTTTATGATCATTTTCCTTTCTTGTGACACTTGTCTCAATTTTGTAGGACCATTGTTTCTAATTTAATTTTGTAAAAGAAATGACCTCTGCAAGTCATGAAAACGTAAATTATGTTCATCTTTTATGGAAACGTATTTTGTGCTCCTGGGTTTGAACCCAGGCCTCTACAGAGATGAGAATAGTTTTCCTGGGGGCTTCAGCATCGTAAAAACACAATGCAGTTTGTTTCAGATCTCTAAGTCAAGCCAATTCTGAGATAAATAGGGGGACGGACAGACATTTGCTTTTTATATATATGATGAAATATTATCTACATGCACAAGTTGACATACAGTACATGATGCTATGGAATGTATTTGTCTTAAAAATTCCAGTAGACTGAGTTGGACACATACCATTCCTTCATCAAATTCCTTCCTCTGAATAAATTATATAATATGCATACAATATATGCACAATGTAATCTGCTGTGGAATTCCAAGAAAAGACACTAAGTGCCTCATAAAACAGGTTTAGGAATATTCTTATTGGCACCAAATGAATTGGCATAAAATCAAGGTTTCCTAAGTTAATATAATAATGGAAAATCTGTTCAGGTGTCTTAAATGGTAAAGAGGATACAACAATGAGGGTTGACTGTATTTAATGGAAATGTGCAGAAAAGGAACACTTACTGATCAAAGCTGTCTAAAAGTGAATGATGCCCATCTTCATTGCATCCGTCCTCTTCATAAATCAAATCATTGCTTTCTTCAACCACCTTCTCCTCCCCACTGCACTCTTCCATGGGAAGAAAAAATGTCACTTCAGTATCAGACAGGCCTTGATTCATACTTTTTCTCACTTTTCTCTTCTTGTTCTTGAGATCATCTTCATCTGAACCATCCAGAGGTGAAATTCCTTTATTACTGAAATAACCCATACTCTTAGGCAAAACAGGACTTGGCAATATAATTTCAACCTCTTCATTATCTGAGGAATTATGAGACTCAGGGCTTCCTTCTTTGTCAAGGACCTGAGACGTAGTATTGCTTTGAGTCTTCTTAACGACATGAAGAGATATTTTCCTTCTTGCAGTCAATTGTTCAATATGGCTGACATTTTTTGTCCTATCTTTTCTTGAGGGTGTCGTAATGTCAGATGGAAACAGACGAGAGGATTTTAAAAGTGTTTTTCCACATTTTAAAGCCTCTAAACTCATAGCAGGTGATAATCTGGGCTTTTTAAAAGGTTTCAATATTGGACTTACATTTTGAGATTTGGCCGGAGATATTCTTTTTTTTGGAGTAAGACAATGAACTAGAGTCTCAGAATTAGTTTCATCAGCATCTTGCTTGCAATTGCGAGTTGAAAATTTAGATTTCAAAACAAGGGAAGAAGCAAATGTCTTGTTCACATCACCTGAACATTCATCTACCAAATTTGATGGACCAGCAAGTTTGACCTCTGGATCTGTGAGCTCCGAAACAAGAATTTCTAATGAATTTTGCTGATCTTGTTTTTCCTTCTTTTTTGGTGAATAATGGATTTCATCTTGTGAGTATTTTGAATAGATTCTGGAATCCTTTGTATCTGCATTATCTGTGGATTAAAAATTGAAACAAAGTAACCCTTACACCATTCAGATTATTAGAATTATCCTAAATTTGCAGCAGTCATCATTTTCAACACATGTCTCAGTGAACTTCAACTAAAACTTTACTTTATCTTAAATGTCTCAATTGCAAAAAAATGCTGAATACACAGTGATAAATCAGCTAACAAATGACCATGCTAACAAATTTTTTTTGGCAAAAAAAGACTTCTTGCTCTTTTTCGGGCTCAGCTATCAAATATGGATTAAGCTAACAAACATTTTAGTGGATGTGTATGCTAACATAAACAAAAATGGAATGGAGTATCTTATCTTTCCAGTCTGTGCAAAGAAATGAACTTCACATAGGGGACACTCACCAACCCAAATAGGTTGTTTATGTTCAAGACATTTTTCCAGAATATAAAACATTGTCATAATAACCATCATGACAGGAAACTCAGAATTACCATGCAGAGATCAACCAACTGCCACAGATATTCACAAATCATGCAAGGGAGCAGTATGGGTAATCTGCAAACTGGATAATCAGATAATGAATAATCCAGAGTTTACTGTATATTTTAAAACACCATTGGATTCATCATACACATCATTTTGTAATTCACATGATAAATGAGTGATTTCTTGAACCACAGATATGAAAAAGTAGTGTTAGAATCTGTTAAAGGCAGAGCAAATTTTCCTTGCACACTCAAGTACAAAAGTACTACAAGTCTCATCATAAATATTTTTCTAAATTGATGATCTTAAATTTATGCAAACAATACATTTACCATTGCCACCGGGTCCCACGACCTAATCACGACGGGTAATTCTTAAATAAATTAATTAATTAATAGGGAAATTGGCCTTCATAATAAGCAGTAAAGTATCCATTATCCCTTAAACATAGGAAGAAGCCAAGTAAACACAAAACAGCTGTGATGGGACACTTTCTTCAGCCTTATTTGATCAACACTACATTTTTATAATAAATTTTGTATTTTCTAAAGACTTGTTCCCACTTGTATTTTGACTTGTATAAAGACTTATATTTTCTAAAAATGTTCCTTTTATATTATACTATATAGTGTACACATTGATTTTATTATCATTTACTTTTTTAATATATTCTGCCAGTGGACCAATTGTATATTAAGAGGAATTTCATTGCATTCAAATAAAGTTACCATATTCATGGCATTACTTTTATATTTATTTGTGTGTTTTACATAAACGATACAGAGTCAGGGGTAATCTTGTGGTAATTATTAATATGTGTTTTACATTTTTTAAAACATAAACTGCTTAAAAATTCTTAATTAATAATTGCCCTTTGAATAACTCTAATCCAAAAATCATGCGTAAACTGGAAAATTTATGACTCACACACAAGTATTGCTGTATTTCATACAGCAAATCTTGTTTACCATATGTCCTTACCATGACTTCTCTCTTATGATGAAATCATCATTAAGTCTCACCACATTATTTCTCATATCCTTCCATATTTTTCATAATAAAATGAGTTCTTGATCTGCTCTTGTATCTTGATCTACTCGATCAACCCCTGAGTATCTACAACTTTGTGCTTGATATACACTTTACTCAATAAAACAAGTTTCCAAACATTTTCCATTCACACCTCCATCATTCATTCCATACCCTCCAAAAGGACCCATCACTCTACTATAAATCAGCCTTTTTAATCACTTTGCACTAACTATTTTTCTCACTCATTCATGTCTTAACTGCATCAGCACGATTTACCAACTCAAATATGGATAATGTAAGTTACATACATACATAGAAATGTAAAACGATTATATTTTCAAAGGGGATTCGTCCATTTTTATTAATGATTGCTGTCGACAGAATTACATCAGGCCTTAGACAAAATGCGTCGACGTTACGTGGATATCCTTTATCATAGACACTGATTGTCACATGTGAACTTAAAGTATACGAAATTTTCTAGCCTAACATCACCTTGGCGCTATAAAGTTATGTAGATTAGGCGATTAAGCAATGAATTCAACCAAATATATATAATTTATTGGGCATTCTGACCTGTACTTTGAATGGGATGCTGTAAATTCGATGGCCTTTCTCCTGGTAACCATCTACAATCCTCAATTGCGCCTCCACAACGTAAACATACTGCAGACGTTAAACTGAAATCATATAAAGATCACTAAGAAACACTGCGGTCATGACACACAATGATCAAAGCTTAAGAAATCAAATTATCAACATAACAATATTTTGGGTTTTTCCACTGCCGAAATTGTAACAGAGTTATTTGCTAGTCCATTCAGTAATTAAAATAAAAATAGTTTTACATTATAAACTACGCACGTATAGCATTGCCACTGACCTGGACGACTTTGGTTTCATGATAGTACTCTCCCGTTTATAGGCTTCTAGGGCCAACCGTTGGCTTTCGACCAATTCCTCCGTCTCTATCAGCCGTCTTTTAAGCTCTAAAATAAACAAACAAATACGTAAATATTATCGACACGATAAAGAGCTACGAAATTTTTATTTCTATCGGTGCTTACTGATAAACGTGTAAAATGCAGTTTTCAACAAAGCTGATGCACAAAACAAATCGGGATCCTTTACATTGCAAGAAGATATCACGCTGATATCGAAAAGGGCCATCCACATTTCCTGATATTCTTCGTCTGACTTAACTACAGATTCCATATTCAATATATAATCAAACTATATCTAAGAAACTTAAAAGTCATCCAAACTATCTTCCAGTCGATCCGATTCATCCGATTGCCGCCAAAAACAATCGAATTTCGTAACGCCGCATTTCCGCATTAACTTGGTTAACTTAACCTCGGTCACCTCGGTGCACCGGGGGCAGTGAAACCCATAAGAAATACGAAATTTTCTAGCCTAACATCACCTTGGCGTTATAAAGTTATGTAGATTAGGCGATTAAGCAATGAATTCAACCAAATATATCAAATTTATTGGGCATTCTGACCTGTACTTTGAATGGTAGAGTAAGGGCCGTTGAAGCGAGTCATCACTTTCCCTTCTTACCGTGTTTACAGATTTTACCGATTAGATCCTAGATATTTACCTATTTACTATATGTAGTGTATCTCTGTGGATCACATAGGCGAAGATATTTACCAAATTCCACTAATCTCAACCTCAGCGGCGGATCGTGAAATTTAACGAATTATTTTTCTACTCAACTTTAGAATAAAATTGAAAGAAATTGCAGTATTCAGCTGTATTATTAGGGAGGATGGCTCCCTAACGTTCAACAGAAAACAACAAATATCTTGTAGGCTGCTGGAAATCGTATACATTTATGAAAAATTTTCCCATTAAAACTTAAAAAGGAAGCGAATCGGTATGAAAGTACCCACCAGAAATTCTAGGTGCTAGGCAAAAAATAACTACAAACTCTCACTATATCAAAATTTTGAGAAAGGAGAATAAGAACTTAGCACTTCTCTTAAATACAACCTCATCGACCAAATAAATACTTATTATTATTGCCAGGTTATGAGAGAAAATTAACCTTACGGGCGAGAAATTGGTTACTGCATGGCCATTAAGCAACGTTTTAGCAATATTGTTAAAAGTGTTACAACAACTAAGGTCATTTCACAGATATGGGCCCGCACCGGTAATCGAGCCACGGACCGCTTCGACCAAAGGCGAACGCGCAGCTCACTTGGTTATCCGGAAGCCCCTGTGTAACAGCGAAATCTATGATCAGTATATTTAGTTTTCATATTAATTCACTTTTGGATCTCTGCTGAAGATTTGTGCAATCATCTGTGATTTAGTTCGTAGTTTTAGCTCAGTTCATATTATATTTTTGATATTTAGACAAGTGCTACTGAAAGTACTTTCGGAGACTAATTAGTTACTTATACTTATAAGCTATTGGTCAAATCAGGACAAATTTCAGCGATTTCGTTCCCTGGCATTTCTTTGAAGTAAATCCTTAAGCACGCTTTTATTCATTCCTTCACCCATACTCTGTTCAAATTTCAGATATTCTACGAAAAATAAAACGAAATTGAAAAACCACCAACCAAATACAATTGATTTCAGCAGACTGAGGAGGGTATTACAGAACAGTACTATATGTATTCGCACACACACAAATATGCATCATCCGTAAAATTCATCATTTATTAATGTTTAAAGGAATCTTTACTACAAAAACCAATGCAACCCCATAGTTAGCGTTATATTTTAAAGATTACTATTTCGAAACCTATGGTCAATGATTAGTATCACTTCAACGAATTCTTTCAGACGCAAAGCTTATTCAAGGGTCTCAATTTAGTACTCTTGTATTTTCGTCTACCGGTGCTCGTTGGTCATCTGCCAGCAAGTTTGGAGGAGGTGGGCATGCGCGTTAAGATTCAGCCTACTGGGAACGCATTATCCTGCACGAATGATCATTCGACAATAAGACGAAATGGCTGCAGTTGAATTCGGAACTGGAAAAACAATATTCATTTTGGCAATCGTTGTAGGATGCTTTGCAGTACTGTGGCCCAAAATTTTCTATCCGATGCTACAAGCTTCTATAAACGTTCCTGTGACGATGGAAAATTCGCAAGGTAAGAAAGAATATGATATTTCACCATCCCATTTGTAGAATTTATAAGTTTATATTTTCCCTCTACTGCATTTAGTAAATTGAATTACGGGAATAAACCAATTTTTCCAGCAAATGTATCGATTCTGCATCAATGAGGCACCCTTTTGTTTATTACGTTAAACAGAGAGACATTTTTATTTTTGATGCGCTCTTTATGTACAGTTTCTATGATTTAAAATGCGTACAAGAACCCTTAATTAACTCAAAAGCAGGTTGCTGCGATGTCATCTTCGAGAAAGATGTCAACGCCCAACGAATATTTAGCGAAATGTGTGGTAGTGTACCTGGACTGAAAGTGGGTGCTGATGGAAAACCAGACCCGAAGGCATGTCGAGAAGAAGTTCTCTTGATATGTGGAATAGATATCGCTGATGTAATAAGAATAGATGCCAAAGCCTCGTCCCTATTCGGTTCTGCTGCTTATCGTCATCGAATTCAAAATCTCAGGGCCTACAACACATCTCTATGTCTCAAGCGCAACTTCGGACTGGATCCAAGTACAATTGGTGCACCTCGACGAATGAGGTTGGGTCCAGCCCCTCCCACTCCTAGTAAGACTTTCAATGTTTCACTATGTGATAAAGAAACCCCAAACCTACTAACTGAATGATATCTACTACGTAACAAAATATGGCTGCTTATATTAACTCTTACTAACACAATTTTGTGTTTCGTAGGGAGATAATAGTAGTTGATGAATAACTATAACCGATTTGAAGTGCACAATAACAGCAATTAAAACAATATATGATGGTTTTACTATCAGGTTGCTATTTGGATGCTAATTTGGGCTTTATAGCTACCTATTAGCTACAAATATTACTTTTGAATTATTGGAGACATTACTTTTGGATTATTATAATAGTATCCTAAATCATCCAGAAAGAATGAGGAAAGATGTTATGATTTGCTTGGAATTTTTTTTTGTAATATCATACTTGATTGGATTTAAATGAAGATGTGATGTGATGGCTTCCACCTTGATTCAAAAGAAAATGATTTTCAGTAGTCATCCTTGTATGTTGATTTATTAATATTGTGATTTCTGTAATGGAGACTAGTCATTGGAGGAATTCTTTTATATGAAATAAAATTCATTTTTATAGCTGACTTTTAATTAATTCAATTGTTAATTGTAATCTTATGATTATAATTAGTATAAATGTATCTGATTATCTACGGTGGCAGTTTACATAATCATGGTTAAATCAACCTTTTCAACTTTTGTACTTAATATACCTTATAGAGGGGGTGAATCCATTTCCATAAAATAAAAATTCAATAACTTTTATTATTAAATGAAAGGAAAATTTATCCTTCAAAAAGTGTCTTCTTAATTTCATTTTGCCACTTTTATTCTCACTCTGGTGTTTGCATGAGAAAATTAATCACTTAGTTGATGAGAGGGTTTTTGTTGAATTACTTTTAATTGTTTCAGTGTATTTATTTATTTTATGTCAACATGACATGTTTGAGGTGAAAGTCATAAATGGAATTGAAAGTAAACCTTTCTGAATCATAATCTAAGCATGAGTTATCAATGCCTATAGATGTTTCCATAAGGGATACTTACTAACATTGTCATTGAAGTTGAATTCTCCAGGTTGTTACTAAAATGGTTACAATTCTTTCAGACAAATTTAGTTTCCTAGTTGTAAGACAACTCATGACTCATCCTTAGTAAGAATCTTGGTGGAATTTAACCTGTCATTCTTTAAAGAAAAACATAGCATAAATAGCTCATCTTTCAATTTAGTGGATTAATATTAATTTTCATGAATCTGCAATTTTAGCTGCATATTCTCTTGGAAAAATACATCGTTGATAAGGATTAGGGAAATGTGAATAGTTTCCAACATTGCTTTTTAGTATATTAAGAGCTAAGGGAGGTGGTCACTTAAGCAACTTAATTTCTAAAATGATATCATTTAAATTACATCTGAATTTGTTCGTAAAGGCAAAGGTTAGGATTCTTGCTTTTTGTTTTTGAAAGTCTTGGAATTGCTGGTGGTTGATGCTCACAGAGGAATTCGGCTTAAGATAAGTTATTTTATTTTTACATTTATCACTATGTAGGATTATATCAAAGAAAATATTGAGGTGTTGAAGAACTCTGGTCATTTTAAACAACTTTTGATGATCACATCTTCATACACTGTGCTAGTGCAGTAACTGTAAAGCTGGTGGAAGTAATCCTGGGAATTTAGCCAATTGCTTGGGTTGTAATTCTCATTAAGTGATGGAATAATAATGGAAATAAAACTTCTCATATACCTATCCAGTAGATTTAATTTGGCCACATGTTTTGCTAGTGAGCTAGCATCATCAGGCAAAGAGTGTTTTCTAATTCATCAACACAAACCAGTAAATTAGGGGAAGGGTAGTTAGGGGAATGGTCAGGGTGCAAAGTGTTTGTTGGGAAGGGAAATAAAGGGGAAGGGGTTGCAAGAAACGTGCTCATTAAATCTTATTCTTTGGGAAGCTGGCGATTTCCAATTCTTCCATGTCTGAGTGACGAATTTGACTTTTAAGGTGGAGAAGGGGCAGCAATTTCCAAACCAAATTGGCTCAAATGTCAAGGGGAGCAAATAATAGTGATGAGAAAAGAGGATTAGAGAGAAATAAGAAGATATGTGAGAGAAGTTGAAAAAGTGGGAATAATGTCAACTGTTGATAAAAAGTTTTGCTCTTAATATTTTTCTGTGTCTGAAGTAAAAAAATTGTGGTCACAGCTATAGCATTTTATTTATTTATCCCTTAAATGTGTTTAGTTAGAGATGCTTTTCCACATTTTAAATGTTGAATTTCAAATCTCAGTATTGTGGGCAATTATTCAAATTACTGTATCTGTGAGCAACAAAATGAGGATAAATATTAGCAAAACAAACATGAGCATAATAATACCACACCACCCTCATCAATAAGGTTGGTAAAATGATTTCTTTTGCTTCCACTATGCAGTACTAGTTATATATAAGCAGAAAACTGAGGTTATTGTATTTTATTTTGATGAAATTACCAACAACATTATGTATATATGGTAGCAACCCTGGGATACCAGACATACACTAATCTCCGTGAATATCTGTTCACATCTCAATTTACTGTCTTATGCCACATTAATATACTCAGCATCATTTTCTCTCAAATTTCTCTTCAATCGAGTGATTAAAAACTGAGTAACAATATGTCATTGTACCAACTCTTAATATCAAAATAATGCAACATCTTCATTTCATGTGTGTGAGCTTTTGAACCACTTTTAAAATTCTTTTAATTCCACAACTTAAAGATCAACTCACAGATTAATTATTAAATAATATTAAAGTAGGCCAAAGAACACATTGATTGTTGATTTCCATTGATTCTCTAAAAACTTACAACCTTACTTCTTACAATCTCATAATTCAGGCAGGACTTTCGACACAGAATTCTATTTTGTGATGGGAAAAAAAATCACAAATTTTTTATCCTTTAAGAGGTAAAACATATTAGATCAGGAGTCCACTGTATTTGTTTACTATTTAAGTAAATGATTTCCATGGAGAACAAAGTAGTAGATTAGTATATCAGCACATTTTCAATCATGACCAATATCAAGATGCCATAGCAAAGATACTTTAGTGAGGTGTGAAGAAGAATTCAAGGTTTGGGTTGTAAATCATGCTATAGAGGAGCAGAGCTGGTTAAAAGGATAAGGTGAAAGCACAGGCTGTTTCTTCCTTCAGCGAGCAATTAAGAATGAAACAGTATTTTGCTAATACAAATGGTAAACTTTAATTAAAGGAAATAATAATATCTTTTTTCTTACCTACAAAAAATCTTATCAAAATCTATGCTTGGAAGTTGAAATTCACAGTGTGTGCAAGGTATGCTTACATAACAAAGACCAAAATATCCTCTCTCATTATTTGAAAAATTCCTTTAATTTTGGGTAATTTGGAAGCCTAATTTTACATTGTTTTTGAATTTTACTCTAACCACTACGTCATTGTCTTGTTTTCTCAGTATTTAGCTCATAAATCTCTGTGACTGCATTTTAGTACTGTAACAATGTTTGCCTTTCACCTTTTCTGTGTGTTTGCCTTTCACCTTTTCTGTGTGTTTGAAGCACTATTAGGGTTTGTTCAAATTTTAATGAATTCTCTATTAGAAACTACTTAAGAAATTTCAGTTCATTAAATAAATGTACCATTACAATTAAGTCCATAGATTTGATATTATTCTTTCTATGGAAGCTTATATTTTCAAATAAAAGTTCTGTTTTCTCTAAGTTTTCCAAATCCATTAAATAGCTATTTTTTCTAATCCTCTATAGAGCCTTGAAAATTATTGAGCCTTGGCAAATTACATTTGACGCTGAAAAGTTTCAAATTGATCCTTAATGTCATATTGTCTTTTTCTAAAGACAAAAACAGATTTTCTGTGAGAGTGATGATTTGAGACAAGAGCTTGCTTTCAGAGCATTTAAGGCCAGAGCGACCTGCTCACCTACACCCAGAGATGCTTCATCCTGCTCTCAGGGAGAAGGGCAGAGCTATAGTGCCTCCATCTCTTCCTTCTTCTGCATCACCTATTCACCAGCGGCCCCCCCCTCCTATTGCTGCCGTTCCCATTCTGGAATCCAGAGACCAGATCATTCGGGTAATGTATTCAATGACAATAGCCTCCATTTAAATGATAAAAAACAATGTTTCTGCAATTTCATACTAAAATTTCTCCTCCCAGTACTACTTCTCTTCTGAAAATAAACAACAGTGAAATTTCCAGTTCTGACTGTCAGATTCCTTGGATAATATACAAGTAACGATCTTGTTTGGTCTAACCACATAAACTAACTTACCACTAAACTTTCATCTAACATTTTTCTCATTGGAAAGTTAGTCAAGATATTTTCTTGTGAATCACTTACTGCTGTTTATTATGCCAATATTCATTTTCATTTCTCTTGTGGGATTATCTTCTAAGGTAACTCATCTGCAGCTAACATAGCTTTCTCAGAATGGAAGAAGGGATGTTAAAGCTCTACTTTATGTTTCTAGCAGAACATCTGGACATCCAATTTTCAGTTCTTAATGTTCCTAACTCTTCTGTCTTTATATCCTATCCTGTGCCATATTTACAAAAAATAATTCTTTTTCCATTCAACTCTAACTCACATAATCACTATACACACCAGTTTAGGCTAAGAATTCTAATCCTATATGTAGCAATATAATTCATACTGTAGATCCAACCAAACGTATATTTGAATAAATGTTGACAGAAAAGGCAAATAATGTTTAGAATATAGGGAGATAAAATTTAATTGTGAAAAAGAAAGTTATTTGTAAAAAAAATGGGAGAAATTATTTTTCTACAAGGAAAGTTTCTTGATCTTCATAGTGATGCACGTGCATGGGATGGTTGCCTAACTCCGATTTTCAATTGCTAATTTTGCATTAACAAATGCCTAGTTGTGTCAATGATCAGAAACTTGTCTATTACTCTTGAGCAAGGAACATACCCTGAAAGTCTCGCGTGAATCCGTTCACCACAGGGGTGGTAAAAAACAGGTATAAAATGTTCCAATGGTGGATCATCAAAGGGGAATGCATCGAAGTCCAGTTCTATTTCAATCTAACAGTAATTACTTAGTCTACAGTAATTTGATCAATCTTTTTTGTTTTCATCATTCTTCAGTGGATTCCATTGGTTCTAATATTCTTTTTTAACCTGTTACAATTGTAATTGTCTGCAATTGTTTTCCCCCCTAATGCTCTCTTAACACTTTTATTATTAACTTAGTCACTTTTCATTAATTTCTTGCTATTTCTGTTGCTTCTCTACCTAATTAGCACAATTCTTTCACTTTTGCTTGACATTTAATGTTAACTGGAAATTCTCTCTTAGCCATTTGTTCCACATGATTTCATTTCTATACTTTCATTTTTACTTCAATATGGCTGAAATTCTTCTTGCTCTTTTGTATTGAGAACATAATACTTGTCGAGTCTCCTTTCTTTGTAATGGTTATCATTAAACTCTCTGAAAATTAAAGAATGCAAATTGTTTCTCATTTGTATACCATCTCATAGCTTTTCCTTTACTTCATTCATTTCTTTTTCATTGTATACATGAAAAGTAAGAAGGTATTTCTGTAGTTTTAATCCTTGTTATTTATTTACCGCAAGTAATTTCAGTTGTACACACAAAAAGTGTATCATATCACAATATCTGACACCTAGCTTTAACTTTGTTTTCCTGAATGAAATGAGTTTTCAATATTAACTCTTCCTGGACATTGGCTGAATGAATTTTTATCTTATTTCTAATAGCCTGGACCAATCCCTGGAATGCGTCCACCACTTGGCGGACCTGGCCACGTTGTCCCTCCTCCTCCAAGAGGAAGTGGAACTATGGGTATTGTTATGCCACTTTATACAATGGGGATTGTAATTTTCTTCGTCTACACAATGATGAAGGTAATTGTCAATGCCATGTAATTGCTTCTTATAGTTTCCATAACTTTTTTAATTGAAAGGAAAGATACAGTAATTTGGTGCATTTATAAGAAAAGAATGATAGCATCAAAAGTAGAAATTCAAAATTATGTTAAGTGCAGAAAATATTTGGATATAGTTAAACCTTGATTTAACCTTCCAGCATTTAGTGAATATTCTACATAGTCCCACCAAAAGCTCATATTATGAACCTATTATTTTCCTGAATGAAGTTTACCTCATTTGAGGGAATAACCTGTATTTAGTTTAAAAATAATTTGACCACTTCAAATTCAAACCTTGAGCTAATGTGAGAAGCTGACAGATACATTCCTAGTGACAGAAAAGCACTATATTAAGATCTACTATTGGATTTTTGTTATGGATACTTAAGTTTGAAGTCAAATAAAAACTAAGCTATCCAACAAAGAAAATAGTTATACTAAATATGGAATATTTTATCCTAACTTTAACTTTATGTTACAGAAAGTTTTTTTTATATCTAGTTGGATTTATTTTTAATTCAAATAAAAAGTTTCAGATTATTTACATTACAAGATAAAGTTATTAATTTTGTAAAACTACTTTTTCTCAATAATGGATGGACTTTAAGATGCATACTTAGTCTCATTATAAAGCTAGAAGTTTTAACAAACTTACATTAAACTGAACTTCACAATTTATTTTCAACAAATTTATATTTAACATGGTAACAATTGTAAAACTGTGAGTATGCTTTGGTATTTGTTGTAGATCTAGATGTTGATGGAAACAGAAAATTTTCATGAAAATTGCACAAAATATGGATATAAATTTTGAAGTGTCCTTTTGATGATCTTGAAGAAACGTGCCTCCATTATACAGGGTGCAGAAGAAACAATTAAGCAGTTTTGAGGAGTTATAAGAAATAAATCGGGGTACACAGAGAAAAAAATGTTTTATTTTCGAAGTTAGTAGTTTAAACCATTTCTATTCATTCAGTTTCAAAAATAATGACCTCGAGATGGTGGCTGTTAGCAGCAATACACTTTCAAAGACAATATCTGAAGTTTTGAACTGCTCATTTACACATATTGTGGGGTATGGCATTCACTTCTTCAATAATCTGCTCCCTTAGCTCTTGTAGGGTGTGAGGGCGATGTTTAAACACCTTTTCCTTCCCAAAGTAAGAAATCACAAATGCTCAAATCTGATGACTGCGCAGGTCACATCACCAATCAAAGACACCAGACTTTTCTCTCAAAACATAAAATTAATTTCAGGCTGTGTGAGCTGTAGCCCCATACTGTTGGAACCACAAGTCCCCCAATCCCTCTTCTTCAACAATCTCTTCCATTCTGGGCTGCACAAAAATTTTGCAACATTGAAACAAAACGGTCACGCCTTCTTTCTCAAAGAGGTACGGGGCCTATCATGCCAAATTGTGATACAGCACACCACACTGTTAGTTTAGGGGAATGTAGTGGTCTTTCATGAATAATTCTGGGGTTATTTTCAGCACAGTAGCAAAAATTTTGCTTACAATCCCACTGAGGTGAAAATGTGCCTCAAGCTGAATGTCAGAACGTCTTGGTGATTGCTCAATTGCTGCTCTCACCAGCTTCACATTATGGCATCGGCCATGTGTATCTCTTCTTAGTTTGCTACCAGTTTTCTCCAACTTTCAAACCCAGGACCGAATTGTGTTTGCATTAGGAACGGAATTGTTGTGTGGAATGTTGAACCGTCACGAAAAAGCTCTTTGCGTTGCGATCACAGATCAGCTGTTTTCAAAATACGCACGTATGGCAAAGCACCAATGTGCCTGGGACCAAACTATGTTGGCTACTGAAATTGATAGAAAAAAGGGAGACCACATGCAACTGCCTCCCCCCACCACTGTCTGAGCATTTATCCCTCAAAACTGCTTATTCGGTTCTGCTGCACCTTCTGTATGTAGAAGAATGGCAAAGATAAGGTAACAGAAGAAGAGGAAGTACATTGAGAATCAGTTCTCAAACAGGCTTAAGCACTAAAAGCACTTGAAGTTTTAAGAAACATTTAACTTCTTTAGACGTTGATGACAATGACATTCAAAAATTAATTTTTAAATTGCAAGAAATTTTAAATATTCAGAATGTCTGAAAAACCTAATCTGTTAAAAGAAACAAAAAAGTTTACCAGACGAATTATTTTTTATTTAAATATGTTTGTTGTTTAAAAAATTATAATTTTTAAGAAAATTTGATTATATTTTAACATCTGATAAAAACATAAGCATAAGTTTGTACAAGGATTAAGGATCTCTTTGCACGATGAAGTAGTGCTGCTAATCCCAAAGGAATAACAACTATTTTTCACACTTGTTATTCCTATAAGTTTGTACATAAAAATTTTGAAATTGGTCTATTATTTTAAATCTGTTTTTATCATTCTTATTCAGGTACTGTATCAATTAGAATCAATGAACCTAAAATAATTAATTTAAGTTAAAAGCCTTGATTTAATAGTGAAAACATCAACTAAATAGTGAAAACATCAACTGAATTACCTTTAATTTTGTAAACAGTGCTGTAACATAAAAATATTCACTTCATCTGCATATTATGAGAGACTTAAGATTTAAATTAGTCATTATTAGCAGCAACTCAGGATTAATTATGAAAAATATAGATATTGGAGAAAAATTATGACAATAATTCCCCTTCATTGAAATTATCAGTGACTGAAGAGTTAAACACATGCATAGCAGAGATATGTAGTACTGGATGAGACTAACAACTCTCTTTCATAAACTGATACTTAAAAAAGGTACTTTTCAAGAAAAGTGAGGATGTCCCAAAATATCGTGAACTTGGCATCGATCCAGAATTTCATCATATGATATTTCAACCGAATGAAGGAATACCTCGGAGGGCTGAGGAAGTGGCTTACAGTGAGGGAGATACACTGTCCTACAGCAATGGCTGTCCTCCTTTGGAGAAAAAGGTCAAGGCACACCACAGAGAAATAACAAGAGAAGGTGGGACTAAACTTGGTGAGTTCAACTTGCTTTTCAGGCAAAATTACTTTAATTTACATTTTAATAGAAATGCTAAGCTGTTAAAAATAGAAATTCATCTCAATTTTATTACTCTATGTAGTATTAATATATAGATTTCCATGGTATTCAGTTGATCTCTGCATGTCTTGTGGGTTCTCTGTTATGTTGGTTGTTTCTAGTTAAAGATGTTTTGACTGCATTCCAGCAGACTTCTTCAGGTTGAAGATACATATTTGACCTGAGGATGGAATGCAGTGGAAACATCATTAATTAGAAACCACCAACATAACAGAAAACCCGAAAGACAAGCAGAGACGCTATGGAGTAATTTCTTTATTATTTTGAAAAAAAAAAGATTAATGACTTTTACTCTGTAAACATGTTGAATTAGAGTAATTTAGAGAGAATTGTTGGCAGCAATTTGGACGATAAAACTTGGTAGTTAGATAGATTTTGAGTCAATAATGACGAAACACCCCACAACTAGGGTTTTATGGGCAATGGTTTTCACATAAAATAAACTTCAGTTTCAACCAAATAAATGCTACAGCTATAATGCTAACCATTGGGGTATTGCTCAGCACAGAAGGTAGAGTAGTGGTATGGAGTCAGTTTCCAAAATTTTGCACATGGTTCTATCCCAACATTAGTTAATTTTTTTCCCCTAATTTTTTCTTATATTTTGGTCTTCAGAATTTTCATCTATCTCTGCTTACTTCTTTGTGTGACTTCCGAATGCTTTTTTTTTAATTCAAGAATTTTCTACATGGCCACTCTCCCGTTTTGTCAAACTGAATGCAAATATCCCTTGCTGCAGAGCCAGGGATATTTGCATTGTAAGGAAGAAAATTTAACATGATACAATAATTCATATTTTTTTAATAATGAACTTAGCAAACTAAATCCCTCAGTTCCTCCTCCTCCCAGTGCTTTCGGAAAGGGTACTAACGAGAGAAAGGCAGGTAGTGCAATAAAAGTTGCCACCAAAGTACCGTTAGAACAAGCAGATGGAGGAAGGAAGAGTTTGAAATTGTTCTCAGTTTTGTAATTGTATTTTTCAGTTGTAATTTTCATATTTAAAAAATTTGGAATTTAATATGATTGACATGATTTAGCTTTACTTGGCGGAATGCCATAGAGAAAAAAAAAACTTTGTAGTTTCCACATAATATTTTAAGAAAAGTTGAAACTGGTAGTAAGTAAAACCTGTGTGTAAACTACAAGAATTTTTCATTTAATATCTAGGAATGTAATGCTTACAGATATTTGCGGGACAATTGCATTCAGTTTGACGAAACAGGAGAATGGCCGTGTAGAAAATTCTTGAATTAAAAAAAAAGCATTCAGAAGTCACACAAAGAAGTAAGCAGAGATAGATAAAAATTCTGAAGACCAAAATATAAGAAAAAATTAGGGGAAAAAAATTAACTAATGTTGGGATGGAACCATGTGCAAAATTTTTGGAATCTAACTCTTTAGTTGTAGGGTATTTCGTCATTCTTGACTCAAAATCTATCTAATTACCAAGTTTTATCGTCCAAATCGCTGCCGACACTGTATAGTCTCCTTAGATTATTTATCTGGATGCTCAAAATTTAGCTTCTTGAAATATCAAGGCAATGTTAAAACATTTATGGAAAAATATGTTTGTCAAGAGAAATCAAATTCAAACATGAAAAGCTTAATAAAATGTTAATAATGACTTCTTAAATTATTTCCTTGTTAAGGTGTGTGCAGTCCCTTACATAAAAATCGAACAGCATACTTCACTGTGTATAATATTAAAGTGACATGAAATTTGAGATTTACCACTTCTCCAGCTATGCCTAGTTACTCATGTCGATGTGCAAAATGTTAGGATTAAGGATTGTGCTAAGTTACCTTTTGTCACTACAGTGGATTTCTCAGGCTTCTTTCTGTAGGCTTGAAGAAACCAATATGAGTGCCTGACAGAAAGTTTCTGTATACCTAGATAAAATGGTTTCATATTTTGAATGAGCAGTGGACCACGAGGATTACAAGATCCAACATTCTTTTCATTAATACAATTTCTACATCCCTATTGTACTGAATATTGTAACATATCAATAAAATAATGATGGTTCTTAAAATATAGGAAAGGAATTAAGATTCTGACAAGTTAACTACATAATTACCTTCCTCCTCCAATAGAGGATAATTAATAATTACCCTCCTCCTCCATAATTACCTTCTTCCTCCACCTGTATAATTTATTGTTGGGTGAGGTTAATCTGTTGCTGTAAAGTAGTGTTGGTCAAAATGAGGACAGAAGCCCAAGGGCCATCCTCGTGGGCAGAAATCCGACAGTGGTCGGCCCTTTAATATCAGGGCAAAGGTCTGGCTGAGAGGGGAAAAGGTGGAGGGTTTGACCCACCCACATGGAGTGCAAAGATTCATCCAAAGCCATCCCTACCACCACCCTTCCAACCCAAAAATTTTGTATAATGTACAATGTATTTTGGAGCTCAAGAACCAAAGTCCCTCCCTAACCCATTGGGTCAACTCATCCAGCAAGACCTCTCCTCCTTCCTGTGAGAGGCATAATTGGAGAAAATTTCCCAATTCCATCATTCCACTGATGCTCCAGAGTGGAGTGCCATTGGTCTCTCCCAAAACAACTGACCAATACCACTGAAAATGCTACCTATTGTACATACTAAGTGACCAGCCACCTTTCCATTAATAAACCAGCTCTAACCCATATCTCACAGTACTAATCATTTCTTCACATGTTGTCACTACAATGTTATATTTGCATTAAAACTGAGGGATCTCCATCCCTAACAAAAGTAAATATACCAAGAAATATTATAAATGTAAATTTGTATCACATAGCCATTTGTTTGCATCAGCAACATCTTTATTTTCAAATGCCAAAAAGTGGTTCCTAATTTATCACATTTTATTTGCGTTAAATTTGTTGAAATATAGTCAAATTCATGACTTTTAAATATTCATTTAGTAAAAACTCATTATTTTGTGAANTTTTAAACTGGCATTATCCCTAGATTGATTAATTATTTTTCATTTGTGTTTTGGAACACGATAGACTATATCCAAAAATGTATCTTTACTAAATCTTTTTCCCGTTTTTCTACACTGCTGTGATTTAACTTGCTTAGCCACGTAAGATTACGGAGATGAAAGATTTCAGGCTTTCCTGGCGTATGCTGCAGATGAAATCCTCTCGGGTTCTCCACCAGGTTAGATGATCCGTAGCCGACGTTCCGATAGCTAATGAATTAATTCTGGTGATATTTTGTGGAACTTCTCCATGATTATTTCAAAGAAAACACAATATGACTTTATCCACAGAACACTTTCTGTGGATAAAGTCATATTGTATTTTCTTAGAACAAATGAATACTTAAATGTTAAGCAATCTAAACAGAAAAATGATTTATATCTCAATTGATTATTTGAGAACCAAAAAACACAAGGATCTGTGTTATATTCAATGATTTGTATACTATTTGAATTTTTTAGTATTAAATATGATTTGTATCATGTAGTTAGCTGCTTTTTGTCATTAAAAATACATCTTTCATGATTTTCCTGTTTGAACAAAAAATTCATATTTCTGAGTACATGAAGTTTTTTTTCATAAAAAGCTATTAAATCATTACTATTCAGTTATGTGGTGAAAAGACCAATCTGTAATTTAAAAAGTACAGGGAAAGTCTATATTTGTGAAGTGTGTTACACAAGGTGGGTACATTTAAACAGGACCTTCTGAGCCTTTACTTAATGCAATTCCACTACTAAATGAATAAATAAATCACAACAGTCTAAGAGAACAATTTTAAAAATATATTACACCTTATGAAATATTCTTTGAGGGGTGTAGTATNTCACTCAGTAGAGATTAATTAACATTTATTTCCCTTATGAGTATAATACATATCCAAATATTACATGTAATACACAGATAAACAAAAGTTTAAAAAGGAATTACGGGTGTGCAGAATAGTGGCATGACAGAGACTCGAACCCAGGTCTGGCGGCAGTTTGTGCCACTAAATGTGGAGGCTGCCCGCCTTGCTCACAAAAGCATTCCCACTCCAAGAGTGGAAGAGACGCGGCACAGTAATCCAGTGGTTAGAATACCTGCCCGGAAAGTGGGAGACCTGGGTTCGAGTCCCAGTCATGTCATTATTTTTCACACTTGTTATTCCTTGGGTTTCAGCCAAACTGCTATTCTGTACTAAGTTATTCACTAAGTTGCTGATATTTTATATAATATTTTACTGAGAACATATTTGTAAGTGCTTTGCTCATCTTATCTTGATCCTTTCGAACTTTTTCTCACTAAATCTAAAAGATGTGTTGATTTTCTGGAACTAGCTTTGGTACATTTATAATGGAACTAATATATTGGAATGGGATACATTCATCCATTTTCCTTTTTAGCTTTTCCATACATGATTAGAGTCAGACAACATTAGGAACTGTACACAACAAATGTTAAACTTAATGTTTAGCACAAGTTTTAATCTGCTGCAAAATGGTCTAATAATATTGAAAGCACTTCCAAATGCAATTCTCAAGTTAATTTAAAAACTTCAACTGATAGAGATGCATTTGGATCGCAGGTGAGTAATATGCATTGGAAATGCTAATTATTTCAATTTCATATCAGAATATCACATCGAAGTTTACTTTAAATCACCATTAATGCAAATTAGGTCATATTACAAAATTACAGATAACAGAGTAAGGTACTAAGCAGATATCTTCTATGAATACAATAGTTGACAATATTTATGATTAAATAAGATATTACGAGAGTTGTTCAATAGGTCCTTAGGAAAGATAGAAAAACAAATTATTTTGTGTAGATTTTTCTATTTTTCAAAATAATCTCCATTTAACTCTATACACTTTTCCAATCATTTCTCCAACATTTTCTTCCAACTTTCTCCGCTGAGCCATTTTTTTCAAGTTTGGAAATGGAAAGAAGTCACTGAGGGCCAAATATGGTGAATAAGGTGGACGTTGTAATAATTTGAACTTGAATTCCATAATTAATTGAAACTGCACAGGTGTGTGCCCGTGCATTGTCTTGATGAATCTTTTTCAAATGAGGACGTTTATTCTTGATTTATTTGCTCAACTAGTACAATAATGATGCATAACACTCTCCAGTTATCTTTTGACCTTTTTCCAAGTAATTGATGATTCCGCATGCATCCTGAAAACTGTGGCCATCACCTTGCCGGCCAATTTCACCTTCTTAGCCTTCTTCGGAGCCCATTCAAAAACCCACTGTGTTTTACTTTTCCTTTGTATCTGGAGGGAAGTAGTGTATCCATGTTTTGTCCACAGTTATGTATTGAAGCAGAAACTCGTCAGGATTGCAACGGAAAAGTGCCAAAATAGCCTCAGAGGCAAACACATAATTGCATTCATTCTCCTCTGAGAGCAAATGTGGCACCCATCTTACTGAGATTTTTTTCACTCAATTTTCCTTGCAAAATTGAAAACACAATATGCCTGTGGGCTCAACTATTTCACTCACTTTGATTCATTGATCACTCTAAACCATATCATAGATTTTGTCAATCATTTTAGGGGTAGTCACTTCCACTGGATGTCTCTAACAATGTTCATCTTTTGTGGATCTATGGCCTCGTTTAAACTCATTTACCTAATTGTAAACAGTTGCAAACTCAGGAGCAGATGTGCCATGAACTCAAACTCAGCTTTGATCTCTTTCAGTCTTAAGTCTTTAAAATACAAAGGTTTAATTACCACTCAAAACTCACTTTCTTCCAATTTTCTAAACAAAAGTTTTTTGCTTCAATGAACAATAAAAATAAAACCACGAGATGGATATAACCGAGACTTTAACAGCTATCTAGTTAGTAATGATGCTTACTAAACACAAACCATTGATGATGCTACAAGCGCCATCTCTTAGATTTTCTAAGGACTTATTGAATGACGCTCATATCATGGAACAACAATGATTCAAAAGTTTCATTGACTTTCTTTTTAACTTTCATTAAAAATCTATTCTAATGTATTTATTCACTTTTTGCTGCCAGGATGGAAGGAAAGAGATACAAGTGAGTAACATTTCATTGTTAAACCTTCATTTGGAAAATATTAACATATGTTGAAATATGAGGTTTAATAAGAATGTCTTCTTGTGTCCATCTCATATGGCATTTCTAAACAATATTGCTGAAAATATTCCTGGTCTTTTATTTCTCATTTCAAAATGTTCACATACCCAAATCAAGCCCAATTTACCTTAAAATTATAAACTTAATGTGCAGAAACTCTGTTAATTCATCTATTGATTGTACCAATAGTCAGAAACTGTTGGTTTTAGTAGTTATTACAATGCTAGTTGTTGAAACGATGAATATGTAATAAAAAAGGAGATGAAAGCTTATCTACCCGCTTACCATTAAAATAATAATAAAAATAATAAAACATACATATACACAAGGGGGTGTGCATAAAGAAAGGCTGAAAATCCTTGATGTATATAACTGTATTATTTGAACTTGATTGACATTTAGGAAGGATAATATATATAGTATAGTAAAATGCCCTCTGTATATCTTGTCAGGAGACATCCATGAAAACTGTTTTGGTAAGGTTATCAATGTCAAATGGATATCTACTAATCATCATACAAATAACTCCTTAACCTTTTAGGTGCGATAAGGAAAAAGGTTCCATTCCACTCGAATGGAATATCCATGGTAAAAATAAACATTGAGCTTAGGTTTTTTCCCTCCTCTTTTAAATGACAGGAATACTAAAATGATTTTCGGACCATTTGTATCACTCAGTAGAGATTAATTAACATTTATTTCCCTTATGAGTATAATACATATCCAAATATTACATGTAATACACAGATAAACAAAAGTTTAAAAAGGAATTACGGGTGTGCAGAATAGTGGCATGACAGAGACTCGAACCCAGGTCTGGCGGCAGTTTGTGCCACTAAATGTGGAGGCTGCCCGCCTTGCTCACAAAAGCATTCCCACTCCAAGAGTGGAAGAGACGCGGCACAGTAATCCAGTGGTTAGAATACCTGCCCGGAAAGTGGGAGACCTGGGTTCGAGTCCCAGTCATGTCATTATTTTTCACACTTGTTATTCCTTGGGTTTCAGCCAAACTGCTATTCTGTACTAAGTTATTCACCTTTCCTTCGCGGATGATGTTAAACAAACAAATTGTGCTTGTGGAAGGCAATGTTTTTTGAGATTATCATGGTGCAATAAGTATTTGTGCTTCTGTTGTTTTTATGACAACTTTCATCCTGATTATTTCCAAAGAGCATAGTGTTCTCATTTACTGTGATAAAACTAATAAAAATTTAAAATCCTACCACTTCATACTATTTTGTTTACTTACAAAATGATATTTCATCAACTACTTGATAATAAAATGTTGCTAATATTAGATCTGTTTTTTGTTGTTTCAGGATTGCAACTATTAGTTCACTTTATATATCCCATTCATCACTATAGGATGACAACTTTCATCCTGATTATTGCCAAGGAGTGTAGTGTTCTCATTTACTGTGATGAAATTAATAAAAATTTAAAAACCTACCACTTCATACTGACATACATAGAAACCCATTAAAATGTGGGAAGAGTCTCATTGAGACCTGATTGTGACATAAGGAACTGGGCTCAAACATATGTGCACATTGATGGCAGTCACACGCCAGTCATTGGCTCTGCAGTCCCTTTTAAATGAAGTAAGTTTCATCCCAAAAGTGAGCCAGCTTTTGTTTCCAAATGCAGGACGTTTTTCTTTGTAGAATCCTACATATTTGGCCAAATGGTAGCGTTGAGTTCTGTTCAAGAGCAGAGGCAACATCGAGTAAGATCGTAGGTCCAGAAAGTTCCCCAGTATCTGCCAGCTCGTAGTTGAAGCTGATTAGTTACCATCCAACAAACAATTATGAAACATCTAGTGATTGATTTCGTTAATTTATTCTAATAAATAACCGCTATTTATAATTATGAAGTCCTAAATCATTCAAAGGAAATTCCTTTTGCGTTCTCAAAATAGTCGTTAATTTTGTTAAGTGTAGAAATAGGGCATGCAAAGGTTATTTTATGGGAATAAAAACCATTTTAAATTAAAGGCTAATGTAATAAGTACCAATGGAATCGGAAGCATTAACGAAAACTACGTTTAAAACCGTCCATCATTCTTTAAGTGAAGCTCTCCGTCGTTGAGGTTTTTTGGTTGAAATAAGGTAATTCGATCGGATATCAAGTAATAGATGTACTTGTTGTACTAGTGTACATTAGGAAGTAAAGAATGTAAATATAATAAAAGAAACGAAAACGGAAAAAAAATACTACCAAACAGCAGGTACATGGGCGGGTAAGGAGGTGTACTGCAGGGTTGCCTATACTCAGATTACCAATTTTCAATTAATTATTGCATCGAAACTAAGGCCCGTTCACATGAACCCAGTTACACCTTTACATTACTCCACTACCAATATCACCACAAAAAGTTTCATCAAAATCCCAGAAAAAAGTGAGAGCCTCTCCTTGTTAAAATCAAAACATTTATTGTTTCTTTCCAAAACACAGTAGTCCTCTCTCTTACATTGAATTCTATCTAAATGCATTACAAAGTTTTAATATTTGCATATAAAATTATTTACAGATTCTGTTGACAAGTTTCAGAGTTTACTAGGTGAAGATTAGTAGTTCAAAGTTTTCTTCCAAATTTATCTTTACGTAAGTATGGCTGTTGCTCCAAAAGTTCTATAACACACCAAATTATTAATTTTCACCTTTTTTGTATTATTATAATCAAACACCTATTGTCACCTTTTACTTAACAACAAGAATAGGAGCCCTTATGTAACATTTTGGCTTCATTTCGTCATAAATATTTTATTTTCACTCAACCATTATCAATGTTTTATCTGACATGTTTCCAGAAGTATTTGGTACATAAAATCTCTCTTGATATATAAAATCCTTGGGATTTATATATCAAGAGCGATAATGGGGATAATGTAATCATGTCTTTCTTCGAATGATTCCCATCCATAGAATAAGGAGAAAATATTGTTTTCAAGTTTAATCCCTGAGACTGTGCTGTATTTTCTACAACAAAATTGTTTTAATGGTGATATCTTACTCAAAGGATAATTACAATAGATTCTTCAACCAGATAATACATTTTACACATTCCTTTCTATCTTCATCTTTAAGCAAATTGACCAATTGCCCAATTTTCTCTCTGAGGTTATCTCTCCAGAAGTATATGAAAATTTACTTAAGGAAATGATTGTTTTGGAAAGGATGATGGAAGAGAGATCGTAGGCCAAAGTTGTTATAAGAGGAACTAGAAAAAAGCTTTTAAGAGGCCTGAATCATGAAGCACATGAACCTGCTAAGATACCAATGTATTTATCTTTATTCCAAATGAATGGTGAAAGAAATTAATGAGGGAAGAGATATATTTCCATAACTATGTCAATATTTTGCTTAAATTTTAATACAGAAAATAAATTTTATACGGAAAAGTCAAAACCATTACTTGAACGCCTTTGCAAGCAAGTCTTTAATGTCAAAATTATGTAACATAGTAAATGAAAATCTGACATTTTCTGCATTAAGCCAGCTTAGATTTCCTTTCTTCCGGAACACAACTTTAAGCAGGCATTTTGGTAAGACATTTCTGCTGAACCAGTCTAATTAATCCCTCTATTCAAAGTTATAGAGTAAGTTCTTTAAAAATGGTTGGATGTTGACTCTAACTAAACTTTTCATAATTATGCACAGACATTGACCATGTCAGCTTTCATTATTATAGAAAGACACTTTGTCATTGCATATTTTCAATTATATGTCTTTCCCATAATTAGGACTTCTCATTTTATTTAAGAGCATAAAATATGAGCTACTTAATAATGTAAAAGGGTTGAAAATGTAGAAAATTGCTTTCAATTATGGAATTCTGTAAGACCTATATTTTTGTCTCTAATTTGTCTAATATCACTTATCATTTGCTGACAACTCATTTGTAATTGAATAGGAGTTTGTCTACAATTTACAATTTTGAATTGAATTTACTTATATAGCTGTATCTTCTACATAATGAGTGATTTTCATTGGTGTTCACTAAGTTATAATGAGGTTTAAATCAGCCATCCTCTATATCCTTTACTTTCCCTGAACTCTCCTACAGTTCAGTCCTCAGCCGAAGGAATAAACTCTGCACCATTTTCTAATGAATTTCTCTTTAATTTCTAACTTGTACTTGATAATTATTACATTTAAGCACTAAATGTTGTCCCTGGTTTATTGCAATATCAATATTTTTTGTTACCACCTTTTGCATGTATCACTGCCCCTTCTGGGCAATGCAGGTCTGGACAGTTTTCAAGGGTCATTACATCATATAATAAAACAATAAATATTCTAGATGAGCAACTACCCACTTCCGACAGTTAATTATTAAGTTAATCTTTAAGTTGTGGATTAAAAGTATTTTAAAAGCGGTTTAAAAGCTTGGCACATGCACAAAATGAAGCTGTTGACAATTATTTTGTATTAACAGTTGGTGCAATTACATACTCTTAATAAGTTTTTAATCACTCAATTTATTTATTTATTTAATAGTAAAACATTGCAATTTGGTCGGAGGAGCAAGCAGCAATGGTCAAGGGGAAGTAAGAAAAATAATTACGAGATCTGTCCAGCATTCGCTCAAAGACGGGAGGAAAACCCCTCCAAAAACCTTTCATTGACAGTACAGAGAAAGAGAAATTTGTGAGAAAATGGTACAGAGTCTATTAATTTGGCTAGGAACTGTTGATTCAAGAGTTAGAGTGAAAATCAGTTTTCATCCTTTGTTAGTGAAATGATTTGGATAAGCTCTGTTTTGTTAGGAGACATGGAAATGGAGAGGCTGAGGCGGCGTCTGGAGGAGACTGAAGCAGCAATGGGACGAATCGTCGCTCAAATGGGCACTGTATCAGAAAAGCTCTCTTCCCCACCAAAATCCACTCAATTCTCTAATGTGCCCACATTTGGCCTTCACATTTCCAAGGTCTGGGGTTGACTCACAACCTGCCGTTCTTTTTCTTGCTTTCATTTTTAAGGCCTGTGTGTGTTTCCCCCTTTATTATCTTTTCTGTAGTTTTTTTTCATAGCTTTTGAGGTATTTAGAAAGAAAGCTTAGATTATGCCTATGCTGATTTTATTTACATGGCTCATGTACATACATATACATCATCCTCTCTTGGTCGAACACATATTGATGCTAATTGTTTTCATGTACAGCCATTGCATGTTTGTTTGTTGAATATATCTGTTCCATTGATCATAGATAAATGCTGATCAATTCCGCAAAGTGGATTTAGCCAAACATCAAGAAAATTGCTGTATAAGGGGAGAATTATTTTTATATTTTCCTTCTGTTACGCTGACCAAGAACAAACCCAATAAAGGACAAAAATGTAGTTGAGCCAGGTGTCAATTATGCTCAGTTAGTATTCACTCAATTAGTAACCACAATGAATTATTAATGATTATTTGATAACTAATAATCATTTGATGTAATCATTAATTCATTGTGAACTAATGAAATTATGCTAAATTCTTTGAAATTTGTATCCTGTGGAGCTCTCTTCTGTCCCATATTGAGCGTAATGCTGTGATTACTTTATGATTCAACTTAAATAAGAATACAATCAGATGTAAACACAAGCTCTTTGGTTATTTAAATTTTTTATGCAGGGTGGTTCAGAGAGGATATATAAAATATCTCTTGACAGAATAGTAGATCAAATTAAAAGAGTTAAAATGGCAACCTTCAGAAAGATTTAGAAGATCCCAACATGTCACAGAATTCATCTGGAAGAGTCTTATCATTGATGAGGAGATTTTTAAATCAGTACTCTACAAATTAAAGGAAAATATTTATTACATAACTACGTAATAATGCATATTGCTTGGAACTCAATGATAATGCATTGGATCACTTTAAATTAACAGTTAAATGGAACTTGCATAAGTTCCTTGGAATGCTATATTCTAGACACATGGAACATTGAGATTTATGACTTCACAGGTAACAAATAAGTTAACTAATACCCAAAGAATACTATGGTAAAAAATTCTTGATATTATATTCTTTGCCTCTCCTTGATCACTGGTGATTTTCTGATTATTCTTACATCGTGAAAGATTCAGTTTTAAATGTAATATCCCATTCGGTGTCCAAACTATACAAAGCTTTCTTCTTTTTTCTCGGTTTCCCATCCCCTACACATCCTCCAAACCCTCAGTTGTGACTGCTATCTCAGGGTTGTTAGCAGAGGTGGATCATCAACGAGACTTACTTGAGGAAAAGAAACAAACTAAGCAGTCTGAGGTACTGTCTTTAATCCTTGATGTTTAATGACCACATGTTTTCCTTAACTCTTTGCTACAAATACTTCTCATGCATTTACTGACAACACATTCCCTTGTATTCTTGAAACCTGTTTTTATCTGAATCCAATACATTTCAATCCTAAACCTATGTTTATTAAATAATAAGTCAATTGTGGAATGATTTCTGCAACAATATGAGTGCATTAATAGTCGCGTAAATTAACCTACAAGTTTTATTAGTTAACTGACATTTCAGTAACAAGATGTGCTAATATTACTCCATCAAAAAGGGTGTTGCCATTTGTGCCAGAATGAATTCTGTGACTATTCATTTTTGAAATTTTAGTTCAATTCATGTGTACGATGAGAACATAGTAATCAACAGACTATATATAAAATAGTATTGATAACTTGAGTTCATTGAATTAATACATCAAGAGATTTAATTTACATTTTTATTACCACACATTTCTAAATGCTGCATTTAGGACAAATATTAAGCACTTATTTTATAGATTTTCTGAATTACAAGACCTGGAGGCTCAAATCACCTTTCCTTTATTAACTATGAGTTGAAGTGCCCGTTGAAAACGGGGAAAATAGAAGTCGGATTAAATATAATATACCTATTGTAGATAAGAAAAAATAACATCTTGCATGCTAGTTCAATGGGACAGGTTATCGAAAACAAAAATTTCTAATGAAAGTTCAAAGCCAAAATCTACAAAATCTAAGGATAAGAATGTAAATCTTTATGGAATATTTTGTTTGTATGAAACTTGTCTCAAGTTAATGTGCAAGCTTGCAAGATTTTCAACTTATGGTTCTAATTGTAAAATATGTCAAGAATCCGAATTGAAAGACAAAAAGTTACTCATTTATCTCCATTAATGCATTACGGTGCTACGTATGTTTGTTGACCCTGTGATTCATCACCACAAATCGTTCGTGACTTAATTTCTTCCTCTTCATATCGTCCATTGCTTTTAAATGGGCCTAAATACGCATGTATTCTTATGGGAAAATGCATGAACTTGGAATCAACAGTCACATTGATCGACAGGGGGACGGGTTGTTCTATCATCGTATATATCTGGTCCTACTAAGCGCAAAAAAATTCTGCCACAAGATCATAATAACTCAATATATTTCCTAGTACTGTTTTCGAGTCATGAAAGTCTACTTTACGTAAATTTATTATAAAAATTATAAGAACTGATTATCCCCATGCATTTATATGGGATAATTCATGAAATCAATGTTCAACAATTGCCTTGGTCGTCAAAGGGATGGGTTGTTTATTTCTCAAAAATTTTACGAATTTTCTGTGTTTTTTATCAGTGTTCTCGCAATTTCGAATTTATATGAATGATTCACAACTAAAATAAGATTCTATGATTATTTTCCTTTCTTGTGACACTTGTCTCAATTTTGTAGGACCATTGTTTCTAATTTAATTTTGTAAAAGAAATGACCTCTGCAAGTTATGAAAATGTAATTTACGTACATCTCTTATGTAAACGTATTTTGTGTTCTTGGGTTAGAACCCGGGCCTTTACAGAGATGAAAATAGTTTTCCTTGGGGTTTCAAAATCGTAGAAACACAATGCAGTTTGTTTCAGATCTCTAAGTCAAGCCGTTTCTGAGATAAATAGGGGGATGGACGGACGGACAGACATTTGCTTTTTATATATATGATTTGATCTAAATTCTCGTAACTTCAAAATGAAAGTGATATTCCACAACAATAATAAGAATCTGTATTCAATTTCATTTCTTTTGATACTAGATTTAAATCTCAATTTTATATGACTATTCCTTATATTTTAATTTTGCAAAAGAAATAAAGTCAACCAATAACATTGAACTTTACATATATTTCTTATGGAAATCTATCTGAACAATCTTGGTTCAAACTCAGCTCAGTTATCGAATAGAAAGGTGACAGTACTTCCTTCTGGATCTTAGAAAACATGTATGCAAGGTTTGATGCAAATCGGACAAATGGTGTGGTCTCCAATCTCAGACAAATGTACAAACACAAAAACCCACAGAATTTCTGCTTTATACAAATATAAATGTCAGCTGAAATAATTCAAGTATTATTTACTTGCTTCTCTTATTATTATCATTATAATTATTTAGAAAATTGGTTTTCTAATTGCATTGCATGTCATGATAAAGCTTAACAAACAATCTTTTGTCAAAATGGTATTTAAGTACACCAGAGTCCTGCTAATCCAAATTAACTGGGACACTAATTGGATTCCTAATTTTCAAATTATCCAAATATTATATTATTACAGTAAAAAATCCATTCAAATTGCATGACTGCCTTTAAAGCAAGCTAAATTACATAATCATTTCAGCTTTTTAAAGTAAATTTTGTTTCTTAAAAATTTCAGAAATTTTGAAATAAAAGCAGGTTTTTCTGTTTGTATTTGATTTTGTTCTGTTTATTCCTGAAATTCAGCCAAAAATTACATTTATAATCTTCTGAAAATTTTGTTCAGGTTAATCAAACTTTGGATAATCGGTGGTCAGATTAGCAGAACACTAGAGTATTCCTGTTTATTGAGACACGATTCTTCTCCACATTTTTCATAATATTAGATTACAGAGGCTTACCTCTACATAAACATTGGTAGTGGCAGTGAAAAGGTTGACATTTTGAACTAAATCACAGAAATTGGAAAATTTTATGAACTATTCTCCAAATTGACTTTAACCAACAAAAGGTATAAATGAAACAGAGGAAAACAGATTGAAGAAGACTCTTAGATAATAGATTGTAACAAGAGCTTTAAATTTCAGCAACTCAACAATATATTTTGAATGAAATTTGTTCTTCCTTTAATTACTAGACTCACCGGTTATAAACTTATATTTTACCATATGAGTAAATCACTCAAATTGCCATTTTCCACAAAAATATGAAAAATCTTCTTTATAATCAAAAAAATTCATTTTAGATTTCCGTACATTGCATACTAATATTCTACAACTACAGTCGATCATGTCAATTCTTTTAGATTCTCCAAAATGAGATATCTTTCACTTTTGAGGTGAATTAATTAATATTGGTGATGACAGTAATATTAGCTGGTGACAGTAATCAATGATGATTACTGTCATATATGATTTGCATTTAGATTGTGAACTGCATGGCATACTTGTGAACCATGGCATACATGCTTTTTTAAATCTTTCTTTTGACTATTAAACTACATTTACAATTTTTTGAATTTTTATCTAATATAAGAATAATCTTTTAAAAAGAGGGCAGCAATGAGCTTTAAAATGTTAATTACACATTAATCTGACAGTCTTTTTTATTGTCAGTTCTTTTGTATTTGAGAAATGTCGTTTATATGAGAGGAAGAGCCCCATAATACAATGCCATAAGCAGCTCTTGAGACAATGAGACAGACCATGGTATAAAATCAACAAAACTTCCAGACTTTCATTGTCGAGTTATTTGTTTAGGCTTTGGATGTTCAAAACAAGGATATTTCAGTTAAATTCATCAGAGCCTGTGTTTAATTCAGGTGGTTTCTCTAGGATTTTTAATCTGAGGAAGGGATGGTCGAACCTTCATAAAAAAAACATTTCTTCCAACTAGTGCATATTCTGGCTAAAAATCAGCTTTTCCCATAGTTTCCTTGTTACCTTTGTTAGCTAATACGCAAAAAGACGTGTAAGATCCCCTTGCCACTTTCAGTTGTTCTATGTCTAAGAACTTGCCAGGTAACTTATCCTTCATGAAAATTTCAATGGCTTTATCTGTCTTATCTTCTTTAAAGCGCCGCACATGGAAATATATTCTTCTTGGCACTCCAGAAATCAGCATGTTATCAGTATTAATGGTCCCAATAATTGGTCTTGCTCTCGAATGTCTCTTCTGTGTTATCATTTTCAATTCCTCCTTTCCACTTTTTCTATCTCTTACTTATTAAATTCCTTGTCTTTTGGAATATCGATAGATGATTGGGTTGGCAATTTGCCATTTTTATTACGGCAGAATAAGTTCCAAGTTTCACTTTTGGTTGCTCAATGTTGTCTTGACTTTGAACAGTATCAAAGTCAAAGTGAACCATTTGTGATATATTGTTACCAAATTCCTTCTTTGACGATCTTCAGGATTCACTAGCCTTTGAGCCGTATTTTGAACTTGTCCCTTGATTGTAGTCATTACAAGATGTTTTGCATGACTTCACCTTATCACTTTCTAATACTTTGATTTCCTTTCTATGCATATTTATAACTTTCAAACAACTCATTAATTTTAACTACAAATCTTTCACAGTCCCTAATACTTCTTTTTGTAACATTTCTATTCTTTTAATGTCATCACTAGGCTCATAAAAACTTTTATTGCATCAGAAGGGTAGATGGGCATTAGTATTTACAGGACTGGCTATAGATTTTGTTAATCCAACACAATTGTGATGAAAAAACTGATTTTCATTAATATTTTCGGAGCAACTACCATAGATAAGCAGACCATTCGCCATCTTGAAATCTCATCTGATTGGCACCAAGTTGAGTATTATTGACACTTAAGGGTACATGTTGACTGTATTCATTTAAATATGCACTTGTTCTTTATGGAACACTCAACTGTACTAATACAATTTTTGTAGAAAAACTTACTTCCATTATTACTATTCACAATACTATTCTGAAATTATGCAAGTTATTCCAAAGTTCACTCATTCCTCATCATACCAGCTTTTACTTTCAAGCAACATTTTGGCATGAAATTGCATATGTAAGAATGCATGCATAGTATAAGAAAACAATTTTGTTCCTATTTTGTATGTTTGCACTCCACATAAGGACCTCTCACCACCTTTGTATCTGTATTGAAAATAATTATAAATGTGAATGAATTTCCTTTTGTATAAAAACTACCTTAGAAAAGAAGTGTTGCAATAAAATTTAAAAACTGTTTGTCACAAGTCAAATTTCAAGTAATTCAAAGTAGATTTGCTCTGCTCTATAAGATCATAAGGATGTTATTGCTTTTACTTAATTTCATCCATCATTATAGTTTTTCCATAGCCTGCTATAATTATTAATGTGCTGTTTTTTACATATTTTTATTCTATGTAAACATTTCTTCTTAGCTTCCAAAAGCAAAATAATTTTAAGTGATTTTTCAATAATACTTCATCAATTTCAGTTACACATATAGCCTGTATCTCATGCTTTTATTTTAATTACATGTTTTGAGTTGACACATGTAATCACATTTGTGGAAAAGATGTTGAGTGATCAGTATTTTCCTTAGGAAATTTCTGAACCACAGATACCTAAAGGAGATGGAGCTGAGCTATCCACAGTAGATAACCGGGAAAACATAATGAATGGAGAATCAATGTCAGGAGAAACATTGGGCAAGATGGTGGATTTGGCACCTGATGAGAAAAATGAAAGCCTCACTTTAAATGAAGCAGAGCATAAAGTGAAAGTTTTAGGAATGGAAGCAACTGCCACTTGGACCAGTGCTCATCGACCTCCCACTCCCATTGCTCTTGTGGCACCATCAGGTAGTACAGCATCCCAAAGTTCTGTTCCACCAACATCCGAGTCTACCATTTTCCTAGAAGGAGGGCTTATGCCTTCTCANATCACTTTCTTTCTTTTTACTTATCAGGTTCCTAAGCCAGCAGCATTGGATGAGAGGCAAGGTAACTAAAATATTTCTCTGGTATATGATATATGATTTTCATATATATTAGAGGATATTTCTTCTCTAACCTTTTAATATCAAGTATTGCAGAACTTAATGGAACCTAAACGTTAAATACTCAAGTTTTAATCATGAATGTCTGCATAGAGTTATAAATTAAACCTGTGATTACATTCTTTGTTGATTAACATGTTTTTATCTTACATAGAAATATTCTAATTTTCTATATAGACTCCTTAAATGAAGAGAAGGAAAAACTGAAAGATGTGAGAAGTAACACTGCAATTGACGATGATGTCAGTACCACATACATTACAGGTGTGTACTTTTGTTGCTTTTTATAAAGATCTGCAGGAAATGCAAGATTAACAGAACTACAGTATATACAGTGTATTAGTTTTATTCACTGTGACACATCATATATATCTGAATAATAGTTTTAGAGTAGAGTTTTTTGGTCCAATTTTTAAGAGGTCTAGATTCTGGGTTTGATCACTTAAAATTAGGGGTCGACAATTCTGGCTTTTATCAAATACTAGCTGAAGTGCCCGTTGATTTTCAACTGTTTTTATGGAAATAAATAATGATTAAAACACAATTCAAACATTTCTAACATTTTATATTTTCCTCTGAAATGCAAAATGGATAGTTTACCGGAACTTCAAAATATTTTAAGGGTTTTGTCAAAATTTAAAAACCTAATAGCAATGAAACAACTGAGATTTTCCATAATGCTAGCAACATTTATCAAATACTGTTAAACAAAGATATCTCATTCTTTAATATATGCTACATATGCAAATTTAATCAGTAGTATTTCTGTTTACTCTTAAATGAATACTATATATATTTTATTTTTGAATTGATAACCTTTAAATAGTATATTTCTTGCTTTTGCTAGTGTAATTTTTAAATTAACAGTTAGGCATTTATTTCTAGAAATCAGAATTAGTCATCATTTTGCATTATGAAATCAAGGAATATGACAGGAAAATCAAGGATACCCATCTCTGCTGAATATTGTCTCAGTACAATGGGTTGCCTAAACAGTGATTGAAGACTGTCTCTCAATTGTTGCACTAATCAAGCTCTTAGTCACCAATTCAGTTGTCTATGTCTATGACTCAGTTGATGGGATACATTTTTTTTTCTAAATGCATTAAAACACTATTATAAAAGTTTTGAACAATAGATGTTATAAATAATCAGTCCAATCTCAGCCATCATTTTGAGAGTACCTTCTGTCTAACTGCATGTTGGGAGTGAATTGAGCAAATTGGGTCAGTCTAACTATGCCTCTTGTTCCACCTAAGAAATAACTAATGAATTATTCTATATCATCTACTTTATTTTCAAAAAAGGAACATGTGACTTTATTCTTGCTGTGGACTTCTGCGATACAAGTTGTTCAAAAGTTTATTTCCCTCAGTCTGATTTGAGATAGCAAAAAAGGAAATAAATGCTGAACAAGGTATTATTAAATAAAGGAAAACGGGTACATTTTAATGGTATGAAAACTGATAAATATATCAGATTGTATTCTTCATTCTGTCCTAAGTTTATTGATAAATTTATGGTAAAAAGATGCTCTTTGTAGAAGATATGCCCTCATTTTGTGAATAGCTAGTGATATAATTAGGGAAGATGAATTTACTCCTGCATGAATACTTGAAAATTCTCAGTTTGGCAGTTTCTGAATTTTGAATGCTTTTACCTGCCCTGTTTGGAAAAGTAGGTATGTGATTGTTTCCTTCCTACTGCTCTTTCTTTTTGGCATTATTCAGAAAAATGCATGTCTGTTTGCTCTTTCTTTGATAATAAAGTAATTATCACTTTTGAATCCTCTCCTTATGTACAATGATCAAAATGAAAGATAACTAGAAGACGATGATCAATATGAATTTTAAGTGGGAGATTTTTCTGATAGTAAAGGATAAATGAGCATCTTTCAAGATAAAGTCAATTGGTAACTGCCTATGTATTTTCATTGATACAACAATACTTTCCTGTTTATTAATTTTTCCAGCAGCTATCATTTTATCTTCAATCATAGTTATTTCAATTTTTATCTGATATTGAAGGCTGTACTTATAGACTAAAGTTAGTGTACAGTTGTAACACAGGTAAATTGGTTAAATAAACTGAAAATTGGTATTGACAGGCAATTAAATTTCAAATGTTATTAATTGGAATCTTTACAGCCATATTAATACCTAAGATTTAAGAAAAATAAGGAAGGAATTTTGAAAATAAATCAATAGTTTCAAAGCAATAATGATACATTATAGATGATTCTCATTATTCCATTACAATAGATTAAGAATTTTTTTCATTTTTTGGAGAGCAAATTGCTTTGGTAAATTTAAAATTTTGGGGAAACTTACTTAGACTATAATTCAGATATATTATATGGCAAATCTGATGATGTATTACTAAGTTATCTAGCAGAAAGAAAATCTTAATGGCTCCTTAGCAGCCATTAAAACAAACAGTTATGCTTACACTTTCTTAACTTTCAGCTGCTTTACTTTCAGTTAATAATTTTATAATTTATTTATAAATCCGATCAATCACTTTCTTTC